>CM053793.1:736995007-737524031 GCA_028749045.1 Cupressus sempervirens
CATAAAAGTTTGCATGAAACACAAACTAGATTTTAGATCCATGAAGAATAAGAATGCAAAGCCAATATCATTTTCAACAATTTTGGAAATCAATGAAGACATATTCTCTAGTATCATAGAGGAATTATTTTCACATATTGATGACAAAATGTTGATTTGTGAAGAGTAAAATGAAGACAACCTTGTTTTGCAAAATGAAGAAATTGACATACACAAGGTTTCTTCTCAAGATGAATGTGATTTCAAATTAGAACTCCTACTTCAAGAAGAGGGTTGCAATAAAGTGAAAATTAGTCCTCCCATGCATAAAAGTATAGAAGATATTGAAGAAGATCAATTTTGGGATGATTTAGAAGAGTTTTGTTTAACATTAGATGTTAAATCAACATCTCTTGTAAAGAGAAATTATGAGCCTTATGAAGATGGTGCAGAAATTCCTGTACTTTTATCAAATCAGCCAAACAAATTGGTTTTTAAAAGTCAAGAAGAGGATTAAAAAAGTAGCTCATCTACACCAAGCCAATAAGGAGGATTCAAAATTTGTTCTTTCACGAGGGTCTCCAATTAGACATATCATTCATATGGAGAAAAAGATGTTACCATAAGTTATGGTTTCTACAAAGAAAGAAGTTACAACTAAAAATAAACCTCAATATGTAACTACAGCAAAAGGGGACACATTTCAACTTACTTATATACTTCAATATAGTAATATATATTATCAACATTAAGTAATGTGTTAGTATGCTCTATGATTGAGTTGTATTTATTGTTTGTTATTGCTTTCCAGTGTTCTTGTGTGAAGTTGAGGTGAATGTCATGAGATAATTGACTTAACCAATTTGAGTTTTCGATTAGTATTTTTGGGGTGCTTTCCAGTTACTCATGGAGAACTAATGTGTTATTGTGAATTATCTTTTGATGCTTTCCAGTCACTTGCATAGGGCTGAGGTGAAATTTGTGATTCTTTGATTTATGCTTTTATGAGCCTAGGGTAGGAAATTTGTATGTTAAGTTGGGAAGTGGCTTGCAATGGGGGTCAGGGCCCAAAGTGGCTACCAGGTTAACTCATTGTAAGTAGTTTAATAAGTGATAATATTTCATTAAATGGGTTTAAAATGAATTAATAAGATATTGGTACCACAGAAAGTCACTAAGGGGCCAGAAGATTAAAACACTAGCTGGATAACTTTAGAGTTGACTCGTTAGTATGCCTTGTTAGTATGAAAGGATACTAGTGCCGCATAGAGTCACTAGGGGGCCAAAGGATTAAAAGACTACTCGGGTAACCCTAGTGTTGATTCATGTGATGAAGCTTGTCCATTAGTAGTATAGATTTCCTACATGCCTATGTTTACCTTTGGGTCTAGATGTTGATTTATCTTGGAACCTTCGAGTTAGATTACTTTTAGGGTTTCTTCGACTTAGAGATTACTTTTGATATTTGGTTTGTTATCCTATTTGGGACTTGAGACTATCTCCTTAGCACTATGGGAGTGGGCCATTTAGGTTCCATGTGGCCATGTGGTAGTGCTTTTTGCTCTTACCATTGAGATTTGTCTATTGATACTATGGTTGGAGTTTCCTTGTCTGCATTTCCTTTCTTTCTATCTCTATGTATTATGATGGATGGTTATATCTTTATGATGGGTAGTTATATCTTTATGATGGATGGTTTTTCTTATTCTATTGTACTTTGTATCATGGGTCCAAATGGGATAATGTAATTATATTTTTATAAATGTATATTCTTTTAGCCTTTCATACCCTATGACATATACAGTGGATAATTGAGCATTCCAAATTTTATTGCCAAGTGGCATTTTAGAACAAATGTATATTATTTAAATGGACTTTGGACTTTTAATTATTCTTTCATGTGGATGCGGTAATTGTTAGACTTAGTATTAATTAAATTTAAATGTGACTCAATGTATTGGGTTCCTTAAGGAATGAATCTGTTTTGTTTGCTTATTTATGATTTTATGTTATTGCTTCCACTACTTTGTGTTTGACGTGTATGTTATTATTTCTTTAAAAAAAATTTTTTGTCAAACTTAATAAAAAATTTAGGTTAATTCTTTTGGATCTCTTGGTAGGGTGTTGCAGAAAGATTTACCTCTAGGGTCAATCAACTAAATTCCAATGTCGACCCCTTGCTTACATTTAGAGCAATCAAAATTTTAAAGTCTACATCCCATATTCTTTAGGTTCTTTGGATTTGTGTTTTTTTTATCTTGACCTTTTCTTTTACTAGATCTTTGAAATACCTATTCTTGGGGACCCATTCCATCTTTCCTTGAGCTGGCTTGGGTGCATCGCATGTCATTGCCTCTAATAGAGGGATATCTAATTCCCCTTTCTTATCCACTTCTTGCCCCTCATCTTCTAGTGGCCTGACCCCTCTCCCCCCCATGCTTGCACTTCTTTTTGCTTCATTGATAGTGACACAAAGCTCTTCATCCATTAGCTCATATGACTTCTCCCCCAAGACCCCTTTTCCAACTTTGGGGATGTCACCTCCATGTTCCACTCACTTGCATCTACCTTGTGGGAGTCTACCCTTCTCTCCATTCCCTCCTACACCTCTTCACTCATCCCTTGTCCCACTCATAGGTCTTGCCCCATGAACTAGTGATTCGATGAGGACTGCAAATCCTTTCACCACATGCTTCACTCTACTCCACCCACTTCTTCCTCCTTTTCCTCTTAGTTGAGGCTTGGCTATCATTGCTTTCTTTTCCATATGAAACAAAATTTCACTTTTTTGTAGTGTAGATCTCTTTGTGCCACATTTTTCTAATCTCCTAAGCTCTTTTGGTGCACCATGTTTCCTCGCCACCCCCTCCCTCCACTTTGGACCTTCACTCCCTTGCCTCCCACACCTCCACCATTTATGATATTCTTGGGCAGCCCCCTCTCCATCTCATCCTCTCCCCCACCCATTATCACCTCTTCTCCTTTTCCCACATTTGTGAGATAGTTAGAGTTATGAAAAATAGTAGAACTCTAGATGAGGAAGGATTCCAAGCTGAATTCTTCAAGCTGGGCATCTCTTTCCAGGGTCCCTTTCTTACAATGCTCTTTAATTGAGTGGTTTGTGTTGGCTTTCCCAATTCTTGGTCATGAAATACTATCTATCTAATTCATAAATTCTGACCATCTTCTGACCCCAGGAACACAAGACCATCATGGTTGGCCACACCTTCCCCAAACTCTATGTGACTGTGTTGAATGGTATCCTATCCAAAGAGCTTGATCAGTGACATTTTTGGGCTAGAGGTAAAGCTAGGTTTCATACAAATTTTTAGACCACTAATTACATTTTGACATTACAGGTCATTATTGAGGAGGCTCACCACCACTTAGAAAAAGTTTACTACTATTTTGTTAACTTTCACAAAGCTTTCGACTCTGTTCCTTAGGTGGCTCTCTTTCAATGTCTTAGGGACATTGGGGTCTCAAAGATTCTCCTACAACTATTATGAGGTTATATGAGTGTGTTGTGGGTAGATTTAGGACTCCACATGGCTTCTCTAACCCTATCTAAAGCACTATCAGGGTGAAACAGGGCTTCCTTCTCTCCCCCACTCTCTCTAGCATCTACATTGATGAGCTTGAGGCATTTCTTCATGATTGCTCACTCCCTAGTGATGGTTGTTACTTACATTAGGTTTTGATATCTATTCTTCTATTTTTTGATGATGTGATTCTCCTAGCATCTTCCCCCAATGGTCTTTAGCGGCTCCTTGATGGCTTGGCCTTTTTCTGTGACCAACATGAGCTAATTGTAAATTTGGACAAGACTCAGGTTATGGTCTTCAATTTTTTGAGGACATCACAACTCCATTTTTACTTCTAGTGTACCAAGATTGAGATTGCATCTTCATATACTTACTTGGAGGTTAAGTCTTATGGACCTCAGTTCAGCCTAAGACTAGCTATGTAGCCCAGAGTCAACAAGGGGCTCGGCTCCCTCACTATTCTTGAGTGACAGTGCTTTCAAAACCACTTCTAAGACACCATGACTAACATGGCCCTTCTTGAATCCCTAGTCAAGCTAATTGTCCTCTATGGCTCTACTATTTAGGGCCCCTCCCTCTTGGAGTCTAACTAGGGCCTCTGTTGAGAGAGTCCATACTCTTTTCCTTCAGTGCATTATCAGATGTCACTAGTTCACACTACACAACATCATTTTGGCAGAGTTTGGTGCTCACCCTTTCAGATTGGGGACCATCTTTGATTTAGTTTGGCTTCTTCACCAACTCTAGAGCTTTGTTGATTACTTCAATGGTCATCATGGATTTTTTTACCTAGCTTACTATTCCTCTATAGAGGTTGTTGGTTCAAACTCTGGACATAGGTCTCATTGCTAGTACACCCAGGTCTCTGTCCTCTCAGGCTTGATTGGTATTAGTTGGATTGTCTTCCCCCTTTTAGTTTCCTTTGGATGCTCCAGCACATCTTCTTCCACCTTAGCAGGAGTTGAATGAGCATGTTAGACTTGACATCTATAGGTAGTATGTTATCACATCCTAGAGGGATTCCCCCATGTGGACTTCACCTGCATATGGCTTTCTATAATGAGAACTTCCTTGATATATAGGATAGGATCATCGTATGCCCCTAGTATCTCACTCATCATTGGACTCACATTCTTTGCATATACTTGGTATATTTAGAGTGGGATCTCATCAGATACATATTTAGAATGATCACCAGATCTATAGGGAGGACAAGATCTATTGGCTTTATCACCTCAGGGAGGTTGAGACCAAGTCTTACTTTATTTTTTGTTGTCACATTTACTATGAGATTTGAGGGAGATTCTACTATTTGTTCAAAGTGTGTTGGTCTCTTCCCTCATTCTTTAGATATATTGACCAACATTATCTTGCACTCTACCTTCAGGAGACCATGCAGCTTCATGAGAACACTATATAGCTTTAGCTTTACTTGACATCGACCCCTACACAACTCATCACCTCTTTCTTCAGTCCTACAGTCCCTACCCAAGGATTGAAGTGGCCTCCCTATACTATCTCAATTCACACTAGATCCATGAGATCCCATAGAGATCACACTTAATAGTGACCTTCTAGAGTACCTGATAGCTGTAATGCCCACCTTTCCATTATGGACTACTTCTTGCCGATGAGGAGTTATTAGTTGTTGTTATTCCTTTTTTTGGTTCTTTTTTTGTTTTGCTTTCATGTTATTTTTGTGGACACCATTTGGTGCTCCTTGCTACTAGCATTTGTCCTTTTTACTGTTTCTAATCCCTTAGACCTTTGTTGGTCTCCTGATGGACATTAATAAATTTATCTTATCTTATCTAGATTTCTTTGATCAATTTGGTCATCTTAGAAATTTGGGGTTTACGGTGCACTACCACAGAGACCCAACCTCATCCTTTTATAATGCATTGCCTCCTATGACTAGTGATTAATCACTTGTGGGGAGAGGAAAAGGCCCCACCATGCAAAGGAATATAACTATAAGATGCATTAGAGTCCTCTTCAACCTCTTCTTTTATGGGGACTTCATTTTCAACATTCAACTTTTCTTGGTGAATGAAAGTATTGTCACAATTTTGGGCCCTCACGGTATTTCTAATAGTGTCATATATTATCTCATCCTTCACCACCAAGAGCCTATCTGGCTCTACACTCATTGATTGCATTAATTAGATCACTGCTCTAGCAATGACATCTTGATAGCTCAAACATTTGAACTCCAGATGGATAGCACAATGTAATCAACATAATCTAGGGAGTAGCAAGATATTTGGGTTTCTACCATCCCTTAGATATAGTAGGGTGGAAACCATGTTGTCCATGAATTGAGTGAATTGTTTATTTGGTAGGGAGAATTCTTGTGAATTTGTAGTTGGGCTTCTATTAGATGTTTCTACCTTAAACACATTAAGTGCCAAAACTTTATAGGAGCCCATCTCAAATTGAAGAAACAATACTTCATTAGTAGCATTGTATTATGTAATTATTTTCTTTAGTGTAGGCTCATCATCATTTTTTATTTCATTGTTGAGTCTTTTACATGGCAACCACAACTAGGTGAAGTTAGTTAAGAACAATCCTCTTAAACATCAAGTCCACTCTCTACTTAGAAACATGTTAGGATAAACCACGGACAGAAATAAAAACTACATGCAAATATAACCAATAACAGAAAATAATAGAACACACAAAAATGAACACAAAGCACCAAGATTTAACGTGGTTCACCCAATCCCTGGGCTACGTCCACCAAACAGCAAGTCTGATCTTATTACAATCCAGTGATTACAACCTGATTACAATCCGTAATCCCTTACAGCTCAATACCACCGCAAGAACCAATTTTGTATCACCACACATAAAAAATACCCAACCCTAAGCCCTTTTTATACAAGTATTAAATTGCTTTAGGGTTATAACATGTCGGCCATATGTCGGCCATAATATGTCGGCTACCATGTCAGTTACTTCCCAAAAAAAAAAAAATTCGGGGCGATGCCCCGAACCCCACTATTTATGAAGTATGTACAGTACTTTCCTGATCAGTCACCACAATCTAACAAAACATGTATGTTTCAAGGGTGTCCACAATGTGAAAGCCAATGATATTGTAGATTTTGAGATCTTTAGTCAATTGGATGCACACATCTCTCATCACACCACTGAATTTTTCCTTAGTTTTTCCGAATTGTAATACCACTCTATTGGTAGGCTATGAAGTGACTCTTATCCTTTGAGATATTGAAAGTGGTATGAAGTTATATGAAGTGATAGAGTCAATGAGGAAATTATGCAGTTTTTTTCCAAAGATTTTGATGCTTAATAAGAAAGGCAGAGCTTCTTCTTTGTCTTTGAGCATGGTAGGCATAGCTTCAACAACATTGTTATAAGGGGTTAGTACCTTTTGGGCATTGGTGCCAATAGTTGCCTTAGTGTGATCTAGTGTTTTTAACAAGGCTTTCCTTTGGTTGGGCCATCTCCATAGTATGTAATACATTGAGATATTTACCTTATCTCTTTTTAACTCTTATGTTGCACTGCACTTCTCAGTTGACCATGCTAAATTTTTCATCATAGTGGGGGCTTTACCAAGCATCTGAGAGTGTTGTGTTGGGATAGGCATGCATGGTGGAAAAGGATTGTTACTAGCCTATGGATTAGAAGGATTAGGTAGTAATCCTAGAGGAATTCCATCTATCAAAGGTTTTTTTTATTGCACAAATTGTTACGCTGAGAGGCGTTCTATACAATGGCAGCACAAATGCCCAGCACAAGAATATGCCAAGATTCCTTGTCAATAAAAAAGAAAAGGGAGCAGTTACAAACTTCTAAATTCATAGAATTAAAAATCATTCCCAAAATAACAGCTGGCTGAAATTATAGGAAGCCAAATGGAGGCTGAAATAATAGGGCCTGAAAAAGTAGGACCCCAAAAAATAGGACCCAACACAAATTGATATTAGAAATATTTGATATTCCATAACACAAATTATCATTACAATTGAAATAGAATGCCAACTACATGGTTTGGAATAAAATATTAATCTCATTGCATTCCTTAGAAGGTGAAGAATCATCGATTATAATTGCAGTCAAATTGGAAAATATGAAACGTAAGGGAGTGGGGAGTCTTCCATTACGATTGTGCCTATATATCTTTCATTGTGGAACTCATTCTGAAGGTGAAGCAATAGGAGATTCGATACATTTGTTATAATGTGCAATGAGGTTGATGATTTCTATTCACCATTTGATAGGGAGAGACACAAATGACAAAGAGAGGTTTTTTGGGAATGTGTAAGGTTGATAAAGTTAACACATACAATTGCAATGGTCGAATCATATATTCTACCAAAATTATTTTATACTTTATTGTAATTTTTAGTGGGTTCTGCTATGGATTTTTTTATTATAATTTAATCTTTGGCTAATACAAAGCTAATTCGTGACTGTAGTGAAATATTGACGATTTGTGCAGATGGAATATGAAGACAAATTTTTTGGTTTTGGAGATGGGTATGAGGAATTTGAGGAGAAGGCTTTCTTTTTTAGATCTTCCAGTCTTTGAGCACACTAAAATCTTTGCAGAATTCAGAAGATCCATGAGAAATTGAAACATTGAATTTTTGAAGCATTTTGATTTCAATTTCTATTTGACTTTGATTTGGGTCATTGTATTTGGACAAAATTCCAAAGTTGCTCGGTCTTCTCAGATTTTATTTACTTTATTTCTCTGTAAATGTTGTTAATAAGAATGAGTCTTGTTCATTTGAGTGTTGATAGCATCAATCTTTCTATTTTGAAAATATAGTATTTGTAATGTTTTTATAAAAAAAACCTAAATGAATATTAGATTGTTTTGTGAGGTTCCAGCTTGGAGCTAATAAGATGCTCACTTCTAAAAACTCTTCGTAGTATACCCATGTGTCTTCTTTAAGTTCTTTACTAATCTTTATAGCCTCCTTGCAATGGATTGTTTTTCAGTGTATTTTAGCTGGTGTGATTCATGAGTACAGAATCAGTTTAAACTATTGATGCAAGAATGCAAATCAACGACAAACCCATTTTGGATTCTGTCATTCTCTTCTATCAATGTGAAAAAAAATTTATTTTCCACTTACATTAATATTAATTGGTATGGATTTACTTTCATTATATAATGTATGATATGAACATAATAATTTATATTAGAGAAGATACAAATAGTTGGAAGTTAGGAATAAATTGTTGTTACATAGTTTTAAAATTTGTATTATGCAGAACAACAAATCTTTTACATAGTTTTAAAATCTGCATTATGCAGAACAGATCTATGTTGTGTAGATTTTCTCTTTTTAATTTAATCATGTTTGAAATAGAGCAATTAAGTTTTACAATGGGGTGGGTAGATTTGGTAATTTAGTAATTCAATATAAAAGTCATCATTTAATCAATGAAATACACTTCAACACAGTTTATTTCTGCCTTGCATCCTGAGCATTTGATATTTTAGTCATTCATTTTAATATTTTCAACTTTGATATTTTATATCTTGATATTGCTTACTCATCTTTGGAAGGTGCAATGCCAAGATGAGACAAAGTTCGTTCAAAACCATTAGATAAATGAAAAAAATTAATGCATTTAGTGCACAAAATAAAGAATGCATATGCAATCAATTTTTTTATCAATCTTTACAATAGCTTTTTTTTTAAAAATAGAAAATAGAAATTATTCTTTTATGTATGTAGAAAAAAAATTAGAAAGATTTTATGTATGTAAAAAATTAAAAGAATTCTATATACATCTAGATTTTTTGAAAAGAATTCTATTTACATCTAGATATTTTGATTGAAATAACCATAATGTAAAAACAAAATATAAAATAGAAATGTTAATATATGTATGTAGAAAAAATTAGAAAGATTGCATGCATCTAAAAAAATTCTAGTTACATCTAGATTTTTTTAGAATAGAAAAAAATGGATAATAGAAATATCAGTTGCATGTTTGTAGAAATAAATTAGAAAAACATGTATCTAGAAATTAAAAAGATTCTATATGTGTCTAATTTTTAGATTTTACTTTATTCTAAACTAATTATTGATGGATATATATTTTAAAAATATTTATGTAGTTTAAAGTTTAGATTTTAATTAATTTGTATGCAAATAGGAAAAAGAATAAATATTTTATATATATGTAGATTAATTTCTATTTTTAAAATTTACAAATAAATGAGTTCTTTATTCATTTGAAGTAAACAAGTTTTTAAGTAATATATTTTTATTTTAGAAATATATTAATCATAATGTTCATTTATTATTACTTATTTAATATACTTACTCTCAAATCTAAGACAATAGAAATGATATTTGATTAACTTTGAAATAGGGAAGTGTTATGCAAGTTCATTTACAAAAATACCAAAAATATATTTGGTCTTTGATCAAACTGGAGTTAATATTAGAAATATAAATATGATCATTAACAATTAAGCTAAATTTAGTTCAAAACAATAATATTATTTAAATTTAAATAAAATAAGCCATGTTTACTTTGAAACATCAAACAACTAATTAACTAATAGAATAATTAAAATAAATGAATCTATTATGACAAAAAAATATTTTCGAAGTATAATTTCTTTGTTTTTCAATCAATATGAGTTTTTTTTCTACTTGAAAAGATAAACCATCCTAATTGTCATCCTTAGTTAACCCTAACAGCAACCCCTACCTTAGCCCTAGCCCGAACAATGATGTACAATCTAACTATAATCCAATATTAAACTATAATTATAGCACTAAAACATATCCCTATTGATATTCTAAACTATAATCATAACGAAAATCCTAGCCCAAACCATAATCTAAACCAAAAATCTACACACTAATATTGCTTATCGTCCTAACCCTAAAATCTAACCCTTAACCATAATGTAAAAACAAACTCCAGAATATTGATCAAAATCCTAAACCTAACTATAGGGATAACCATGATATTAAACTCTAAATCCAGTCCCAAGGTCCTAACCATGGTGTAAACCTATAACCGAACTCTTAAAAAATTTACTAATCCCTGATCCTAATCACATTCTCAACTTTAAACTTGAACCATAAACCATAGTTGTAACCATAATCATAAACTTAAACAAAACCCTAACCCTAAAGGTACAATCATAAAATTAATCATAGCTTAGACCCTAATCCTAGCACAAACCACAATCATGACCAAATCTAAATCTTCACCTTACCCCTAATCATAATTTCAATGTTAACCCTAACATTAGTTTCAATCCTACCATGATATGAACCCTAATATAGACTTCACCTTGATCCTCACCCTAATCTTAAGTCTAATTAAACCCTGACTAAAACCTAATCTAAATGATATATCTAACTATAATCCTAATTGTAACTCTCATTCAACCCAATGCTAACCCTCATGTATATTTAATCCCTAATCTTAACTCTAAATATTCTATAAACTCTAGAATTGACCTTGATTCTAACCACAACCCTAAAATCTAAATTGTAACCATAGCACAAAAGGTGGGGACCCCTGCTACGTGGCACAATTTTGGGTCTTAGAGCCTCGCAAAAGCACTACAAAGTGAGGAAATGTCAGAAAGGTGACATGTGGTAGCATGATGCAATTTTGGGCTTTAGAACATTGAAGAAACAATGCAGCATAAGGAGGCGCTAGAATGGAGACTCGTGGAAAGAAGAGGAAAGACTTTCATGTCACTGGAAAAAAAATATGAAAAGGATAACATGATGTGTTAACCTCCCACAAAAAATGCATGGTTGACCACAGAGGGGGAATTTGGTTTCCTTAAAAATGAATGATGGTCATCGATGAAGTCTTCCTCTTGAAATAGATGGCATAGATGCATCGTGAATCCTCACCAATGAAGGATTAAGTCACAGCCGTTGATGTAGATTCTCCCCTCAAAAATGATGACTGAGATGCAATGAGGAAACTCCTCCCAATGAAGGATTAAGTCACATTCGTCGATCAAGATTGGCTTTATTTCCAATGGATGACTAAGATGTAGTGAAGAGATTCCTCCCAACGAATGAAGCAAATAGCACAAAAGGTGCGAACCCCCTCCATGTGGCACAATTTTGGGTCTCAGAGACTCATGAAAGCATTATGGAGTGAGGAAATGTTGGAAAGGCAATGCGTGGTAGCATGATGCAATTCTGGGCTTCAGAGAATTAAAGAAATAATGTAGCATGATGATGCATCAAAATGGAGATGCATGGCAGCATCTTGTGCAATTCTAGGCTTTAGAGTGTTTCAAAGACACTAGTGTATAAAGAAATGTTAGAATGGGAACACATGGCAACATCTTGCACTTTTGGGAAGATGGGAAGATAGCTTGCGAAGAAACAAGAGTTGTCGAATCTTGCAGCATGAATCAACTTGACCAAGAAAAAATGATCCAGCTTGGTCAATGAAGAAACCAAGCCAACACAAAATGTTAGCCGCCAACTTTAGCGATGTTAACCCTCTACAAAGAACCTATCCCATTTAAGGTCTCTCAGATCAGACATAAGTGATGGGTTGAATAGGGGGAAAAAATAGCCAACAATGCCCTCCTAAATGAAATTCTAAATGTAACACTAATAACCATGGTCCTACTTCTTTCCCTAACCTTATCCATGAGCATGAAAATATACATATTATTATATAGGGCACCTTATATAATAATAAATATAATCTAAAATCCCAACCCTTACTCCCATCCTAACTATAATTGTGACCATAAGAAAACTCCTAAATATAACCCTTCCTCTAACTCTAACCCTAACCCTAACCCTAACTATAACTGTAACCCTAACCCTACCACTAACTGTAACCTTGAATCTAACTCTACCATAATTGGACTTTAACCCTAAGTATAACTGTAACCCTAAACCTAACTCTAACCTTAACCATAACCATAATCGTAACCTGAAACCTAACCCTAATCCTAGCTAGAATTCTAATACTCTGTCTACCCCTAACTCAAACTATAGCCCTAACTATAACTCAAACTCTAACCCTAACTCATATTCTAACCCTAAACCTAACCCTAACCTTGACCCTAACCCTAACCCTAAGCCTAAGCCTAACCCTTTTTCTACCCCTATCTCTAACCCTAACCACAACCCTAACCCTATCCCTAACTCTAACCGTAAATCTAACTCTTGTTGTAAATCTAACTCTACCATAATTAGACTCTAACCCTAACGCCAACTTTAATCCTGACTAAAACCCTAACCCTAACCCTAACTCTAACCTTAACCCTAATTCAATCCCCTTACCCTAACCTTAACATTGATATAACTCTCTTTATATATATAACCCTAACTCTAAATATAAACCTAACCCTAACCCTAACCCTAACCCTAAATCTAACTTTAACCCTAACTGTAAGTGTAACCCTACCCCTACCCATAACTCTAACTGTAAATCTAACTCTACCATAATTGGATTTTAATTTTAACCCTAACCCTAACTCTAACCTTAACCCTGACTCAAAACTCTAACCCTAACCCTAACTCTAACATTAACCCAACTGTAAAATTAACTCTATTGGTAACTCAAACCCTAAACCTAACCCTAATTCTAACCCTAACTCTAACTCTAGCTCTAGCTCCAACCCTAACTCTAACCATAACTCAAACTCAAACCCTAAACCTAACCCTAATCCTAACCCAAATTATAATGCTCTATCTACTCCTAACTCAAACTATAACCCTAACCCTAACTCAAACTCTAACCCTAACTCATACTCTAACCTAAACATGACCCTAGCCCTAACCCTAACCCTATCTATAACCCTAGCCCTAACCCTAACTCTAATCCTAATCTTAACCCTAATTCTAATCCTAACACTAACCTTAACCCTAGCTCAAACCCTTACCCTAACTTTGTCCCTAACCATATATCTATGTATGACTATAACATTTTACATTACAATATCCCAAAAATAAAATATATATTTTTATCTAAATTAAACTCCTTATATTAAATTTAAAATAATATTTGACTCAAACCTTAAGCCTAAGCCTAACCTTATCCCCACTATAACCCTAATTATAACCATAGTGATAACTCGAACCCTAACCTTAACTAGGAGCATTACTCTAACCCTAACCTTAACCATAAACATAACTCTATGCCTAACTCTAACCCTAATTCTAACTCTACCATAATTGGACTCTAATCCTATCCCTAACCCTAACTATAAGCATAACTCTAACCCTAGCCTTAACCATGAGCATAACTCTAACTCTAGATCTGACTCTACCATAATTGGACACTAACACTAACCCTAACCTTAATTTTGATCCTAACTCAAACCCTAACCCTAACTCTAACCTTAACCTTGATTCAAACCTTAACCCTAACCCTAAACCTAGTCTTACTATAACCCTAACCCTAATCATAACCATAACCATAACTCTAACCCTAACCTTAACCATGACCATAACTCTAACCCTAACCTTAACCATAAACATAACTCTAATCTAAACCTTAACCATAACTCTAATGATAACCATAACTATAATTCTATCCTTGACCTTAACCATAGCTCAAACCCTAACCCTAACTCTAACCCTAACCCTAATGCTAACCCTAACCCTAATTCTATCCCTAAGGTTAACATTAACTATAACGTTGACTTTTTCCCTAACCATATATCTACATATGACTATAACATTAAAAAAAAATATTATCTAAATTAAATTCCTTATATTAAATTAAAAGATATATTTGACTCAAACCCTAACCCTAACCCTATCCCCACTATAACCCTAACCATAACCATAATGATGACTCTAACCCTAACCTTAACCATGAGTATTACTCTAAACCTAACATTAACCATAAGCATAACTCTACCCCTAACTCTAACCCTAATTCTAACTCTACCATAATTGGATTCTAACCCTGTCCCTAACCCTAACTATAAGCATAAGTCTAACCCAAGCCTTAACCATGAGCATAACTCTAACTTTGGATTTGACTCTACCATAATTGGACTCTAACCTTAACCCTAACCTTAATTTTGATCCTAACTCAAACCCTAACCCTTTAAACTCTAACCTTAATCGTGACTCAAACCTTAACCCTAACCCTAACCTTAGCCTTACTATAACCCTAACACTAACCCTAATCTTATCCATAACCATAACTCTAACCCTAACCTTAACCATGACCATAACATTAACCCTAACCTTAACCATAAACATAACTCTAATCTAACCTTAACCATAACTCTAACAATAACCATAACCATAACTCTATCCCTAACCTTAACCATAGCTCAAACCCTAACCCTAACTCCAACCCTAACTCTAATTCTAACCCTAACCCTAATTCTATCCCTAAGGTTAACATTAACTATAATGGTAACTTTGTCCCTAACCATATATCTATGTATGACTATAACATTTTACATTACAATATCCCAAAAATAAAAATAAAAATTTTGATCTATATTAAACTCCTTATATTAAATTTTAAAAAACTATTTTGAAGCATAATTTTATAGTAACTTCATACAACTCTAATTAAAAATTAACTAACAATTTTATAGTAACCTTATCAAAATAAAAAATAAAAAGTAAATATTTTTTCTATTGTGCCGCGACTGCCACTAGCATATATATACCTCTATGTATATTACGCCGAGAGTAATCATTCTCAAGGCGCCTATTTTTATTTTCATAAATCCCAACTTTGATTAAAATAACTTTGGGATTAAATAAAAATAGGCACCTCGAGAACGATTACTCTCGGCATAATATATATAGAGGCATATATAAGCTAGTAGGTGTTTCAATTTTCATTGTGAAAGATGAATATTTTAGCTAGTTTTGGGTTTATTATAAGATTCTAGTAAAAATTATGTTGAGTTGCAGGGGAGGCATGTCATTAACATCCTGAGAATTCTAGCTTAGGTCTTGGTTTCCCCTAAAGAAAACATTGTTGTCATCATTGGAGGCATTCAAGTTTATATCCATTTAATTTCAACAAACTGAATATTATTATTTCTATCAGTAGGTATACTCCCACTATTGGGGCAAGTATTCTAATGTTGGTTTTTCCAAGAAGGCCCATTGTTGCAATCTGATGTGTTGAAATACTTTGTGTAGTATTATTCTTGTAGGAGTTGAAGACTTTTGTGTTATTTTGTTGATAATTGTTGTTATTTTGGGTTGCATTGGATTGCTGAAAATTGTTATTTTTTCCTTGTGACAATTGAAGATAGGTAAGCTCATTTATTATTTGGGGCATAGTCTTCTTTAGATCCTCAAATTTAGTTGTCATATTGTTCTCTACTTCAATGGGTGGTGTGACTTTTGTAAGTGCTTCTTTTGGAGGCTCATATCTAGCAAGGATAGGGACAACTTCCACCTATTGCATAGGTATGGGGTTCAACATGGGAAATTTTTTTAGCATTACTTGTGCTCCCATATGATAAGGTGTGATCATTATGGTGGCATTGGTAGGGTTACCATGCTTCCCCCATTGAATCCCATACGTGTGATATGATAATCTCAATGATGTCAAGTTTGAAGGTAAAATAGTGGTGTAAAATAGTCAGATTGATGAATGTTTTTAATTGGTCCAAGAACAACTTCTCAAAATTTTCCCAATCTATAATTGATGTCGATGGTAAGTTCACATAGTAGTTGAATCCTATTTCCCCAAAAGTGTATGGGAACAAATGGAGGACCACATCTTCATGCAAGATTTGCTTCTTGTTGCATATTTATCTGAAAAACATTAATTAGGATTTTGTTTTCCATAAATGAACTTTGGATTCTTAGGATTTTTTTAAGGAGATCATAGAGTTGACCATGCAAGATAATTAGTGGATCTTGAGTATTGGTAAATAAAGCCATCGGTAAGAGTGGTGGTGGATGAATTTTCTATTGGTGGAGGTTAAGCAAAGTAGTGTGGAGAGAAGTAATAGATTTTTTGGTAGATGATGAAGATGGAACATGTAGAAAAAGTGGATGGAGTATGGGGATTTCTCTAGTGCTACGAGGCTTATAGAAATGATTAAACTCTAGGAACTTGTGTTTTTTGGGTGAAGGCCTTAATGCTCATTGAATGGGAGATGGTCCATCAAGATTTTCTAGTTTGGGAATCTATGAAGTTGTCCACCTACAAAACTACAAAGTTGTAAAACTAAAAAACTTTAGCCCTCCTTTTAGCACCAAATAGAGCACTCATTTTGCACGATGACAATGAAAAAAAAAATCACGAATATCTCTCTTGAAATATTGATCAATTAACCAACTCTAAGGTTCTCAATGTTTTTTTCTCAACTGATTGAGTATCTCAATTAAAGATAAATATTTCTATTCACAAGGAGGCCTTTGTTGGTATATGTAAAGTCTCTAGTACTTGAAACTTTGATCAAAAACCAATATTATTATTTTTATTTTTAGCCATTATGATGAATGCAAATTTTCTAACCATGAAAATATATGAACTATTCTAATTGAGCATTTGAAATTACTAAGATAGGGTAAGAAGAAATTAAAATAATTACAAAAAACAAAATTAAAATAAAATTCCTAAATGGACATAAGTCATAGTAACAATGCATCTTCAAATTAAATTTTCAAAAAGATCAAGAAGGAAACCAATAAAATTAGGAGAAGTGCATCTTGAACTCCATCAATGCAATCATCAAAGGAACTAATTAAAGCCAAATGATGTTTCATAATTCATCAAATCGTACAACTACAAAAATTGCACACACATGAAACAATTCTCTATACAAAAATCTTAAAATAATCCTTTCTCCAGTTTGTCACAAGAGAGGAATTATGCTACCAAATATGATAAACACCAGAAACTAAAAATTCAAATGAGCATTAAAACACAATAAGACTATTGGCTCCATCGTTATTCATGAACATAAAATTCATAAGGAAATGCACATTTGAATGAGATCACCAATTACATAGCTTTATTACATCAAAATACCAGGGTTTAATACATATTATATTTTAGTATTTATAAGGAACCCCATCCTTCATGTAATTTATCAGATCTAAGGCTTTTTCCTTGCATAAAAATGTTAAAACACTAATTTTATGAAAACTATGTACAAATAGACTCCTAACTAGGTGCTAAGTAGGTCTACACTCTTTATTTTATTCATTGCATGTTGCATGAGCCTCTAAAGTCACTATAAACTAACATAGAAGGAGATCATAAGAAATAATACTCTAGATATAACTTGAGCTTCTAACAATGGGAATTAACCTTCTCCATGCACTTATACTAGTTAAACTATCATCAAAAGTGGAAAAACATGTTTTCAGTGCATGATAATGCCCCAAAAATGGAACTAGTGGTGAAGTATCAACAACTAAGTGTTTAGACATTTTCGCACCTACACACCTTGGAAAGTTGTGCACCTGTGTACCTTTTGAAGTAAGATTTATTCCTCTACCAAAGCTTCAAAATGTAGAGCTACTTGTTAGATAACTAAAGTGGGGGGTGAATTAGTTATCTCTAGTCATCATGCAATCCCTCCAAACAATCTTCCTACCAATAAAAAATCATAAACTTTATCAACAATCACTTGGTGTAACCATTTAACTATTTCAATCACTTTATTCTAGATTATTAACCTAATTCTCTTTTCATTATTGAGTGTTATTAAAATAACTTAGTTGTTACCTTGCAATTACTTAGTTGTTACCAAGTTGCAGTAAAATGTAAATTATGTAAGACAACTTGCAACACAAATAACATTCACACATTTGACACCATGATTTTAATGTGGAAAATATATGAAGGGAAAAACCACCTAGAACCAACAACTCAAAATTATTCACTCTTCTTAAGTGAGCTCCACTATGAGCCAACCTTGTTAAAGGTTTACATACACATTGTTAATGTGACATTATTATAGGATTTTACCAAAAGATCATCTAGACCTTATCACTCCTTGATCTTGTCTAAAGGATGGTCTTCTCTAAAGGATTTACAAAAAATACTAATTGATGTTACCATATATTCAACAAACTTGTTAGGTTGACTTGATTTTTTGAGATTTTATATTACAATGGTTAAAAAGTAACAGTAGAAATGATTTGTTAAGAATAACAACTACCTTTTCTTGTTTAGATCTCTCACTACTACATTTAACATCATTTTTCGACCAAAAATTTTGACCAACAACTAAATAAATTTAGGGTGGTTGAAATGTAAAGGCAAAAATTTCATTTTTTTACATATAAGACCCATGTTGGTTGAAATTTTGACCAACACAGGGCTTATACATCTGTAAAGTTCAAAAAACATTTTCCCAATTACGTTTTTCGCGCCCGATTTCATTTGACATTTTTGGAGCATTTTCGCATGGTTATCTCTACATTTTTGCATGGTTTTCTCTGAGCCCAATTTCATTTCAAGTTTTTTCCACCCACTTGATTAATGATGCTTGCTAGCCCTAGGAATAATATGAAAGGGGGCCCTGCATTTGCATCAATATAGGGGGGGCAGAATAGTAGTTCAAAACTCTCAATATTGTCTTTCTTTCATTCTTCCTGATGTGCTCAACTTCAAAAGCTATTCCATTCACGACCTCCAATCACACCTGCATCTCTGGTGGTTGAGGAGAAGGATTTCTCTTCGAGCATATTTCCATAGGTACATGTGTATTTTTGTTGTAGGTTTTTATGATAATATTGAAGATGGAAGTGAATACTATTACTATCATTATTATTTTTTATGCCAAAGTTCAGCCATTGTTGTGTAATATAAATGGGAGAGTCTCTGCTCAACTGTTTTTTCTCAGTGATGTTTTGATGATAAGTGTTGAAAAGAGTCTAGTTGCAAAAAGAATGTAATGTACTTGTTGTTTCATTTTATTGAAAGTGTGTAGATGCAGATTTATCATTTGGAATGTTGGTCTATTATAACAACTATTATACTTTTTGTTATAGTAATGAAAGAAAAGAAAGGAAATGTATATGCAGAAGATGTAGTTGTAAAAGCTTAGAAGAAATAATAATGACAAATTTTTTGTTTTATAAATATAGTTGTGTTGGTATCATATTTTTCTTCTATTTTTGTTTTAATAATACATAATTATATTGTATCATTTAGACAACAGTTTCATATTCAAAAAAAGAACAAAAAGAAAAAAAAAATTGAGTGTGTTTCTCTCTTCAACTCTAGAACATTCAACTTAAACATCAACACATAAAGATAATAATTTGAAATCTGGTGTGTCTAGTGCTTGGAGTTGTACCCTCAATACCTAGGCCATGTGGGCTATAAAACATGATATTCATGTGATTTTATGTTAGATGATGATGATGATAATGAATAATCACCATCTACTACTAGCTCATGTAGTGATAAAAGCTCTTCAATGCACCTCTAACTACAAGTATGCCATGGAAAAATTGTGATGGAGATGACTCCTCAAACTAGTAGACTATCATGGAAATTTTTTGATGAAGATGACACCTACAAATACTGGACTATCTTCAAAAACTTATGATGAAGATGGCACCTAAATTTACTAGACTATAATTGAATTGATGTACTTTGGATCCTTCACTGAAAGTCTCTGTCATTTTGTTAGAAGATGATTTATCTTCTAGTTCAACCAAAAGAATCTATCTCCTATATTTAAACATCGCATTTAATTGTTGCATTGCAATTAGGTCTTCCTACAAGGGTTTCCATTTGGATGAATAATAAACTTGTTGGTGTTTTAAAACTACTAAGCAACAAAATGCTTAATACCAAGATGACAATACTCACATAGTCTAAAGACTAGCCAATTCTTATTATCAATTGTATGTGCACACCATTTTGGCCAAACTTCTACAAAACCAAGGGTGGTTTTCTGCTCTTTTGGCTTTGCAAAACTAGGGTGGGTATACCTAGGGATGATACAAGACTGGGAAAACTATATGAGAATTATCTTAGTTTCATTCTAATTCTCATCTCAAATTCTCCAATACATGTACAATTCTTGATACTTTAATAAACACATCCCATATAACAGATATGGCCAAAAATCCTCTATAGGTCTACAGATGTTCTCAACAGTAATGGCTAACTAAAGCTAAAACATTCCATGCAAACAAGTAGAGGCCAACTTTGAAGATCTACAAGAAATAAAAGTAAAGTTGATTATAATTTTTCATTTTGACAATCATGTGTGACACATTTCTCTTTCATCTGGATTAAATTTGATCAGTGCCTAATCCATTGGGGTTCAGAGTCTACTACAAATATCTAGATCTAATTTGGTGCCTTACGACAAATTTTATCAGCAATTTTGATCAGAAATCATCATTCAAAATCCTTTCCACTACTACAGCAACCTTATCAAATTCATCAAAGCTTTTACTTAATCCATTGAATTAATAGCCATGGTAAATAGATATACAACCTAATTGAACTGCATTCAACTGCACAAGCCTTTACTTATACAACATCAAGGTAACCAAGTAATCAAAAGGAGACAAAGTTCAGAAAGAACTGATATGGGGACAGTTCATAATTTGTATTCATTTTCCTTGAAAATTGTATACAATTTACAATAGACTCAGAATGACCTTTAGAAAGAAACATAGATCATTCTATATTCATGTATTCTCAAGATCTAATAGAGAAAATACATCCCGAATTTTTGCTCAAAAATGGTGGACCAAAAATAGACTAAGTGTATCAATTAGCAAATAGAATTCAGACCTTTTCTCTTGCCCTAGAATTTCACTTATATAGTGTGAAATGCAACAAGCTTCAGGCTAAGAGAACTTGACAGGTATCTTTTACAAGGAATATCTACATACACCTATCACAAAATGACAAAACTATTGGTAACAGAAGATATTGAAATCAAATCATTCCTTTTGGTGGGTCATCTTCTATTACATGTTTTGATGTTGCTGAGTTGGCTATTGATCAGATTCATCTTCATATGTAACTACTAAATTAGCCAACGATGAAGCTTGTTCTGATGAGGACACATTAACCTCCACCTAGAGGCTTCCACCACCTTCATTCTGCATGGTAAGGACAATTTCTACCTTTTCCTTTTCTTTAATTGTATTGGCATCTTGTGGTCCCAGTTCTGCAACTAAAAGTGACAGGTTTTTCTTGTCTTCTTCTTCTTATTAGGTTTGAGTAGTGATGGTATCAATGATTTGGACTTCCTCACCCTGCACCTCATCACTGTCAGTTTCATCTACATCAAACTGTTCACTAGAAGGCATTTCTGCCATCCACTTGTCAAATAATGTGTCATCTGGTCAATTGAATTGCAAAATATCCTTTTGTTTCTTTATTATATAATCAACCTCATTATCAATATCAACAAATTCCTGTTTAAAGAATCAAAGAATATTTTGGATTTCACCATTTCTTCTATTGTGGTGGCCCACCGTGCATGCCCTATTTCATTTATGACTTGATTCATTCTTAAACAGAATAAATCATCAAGTTCCTTCACCCATTCCTCTTTTTTTTTCAAACTATTTTTCTTATCTAGGGCATGAGGAAATAAATTGAATTTTTGGCTCTTATCTTTGTCTAAGTAGCCTATTACTATCTTCTGTAAATGTATCCTTTTGCTATCAAAATCAGCAAGATCAGAAACAATGTCAAAGGTTTTATCAATCTGATCACGAGAATTATTTATAATAGATAGACACAATAAGGTCATTGCTTTCTCCCTTCTCACCCATTTTTTCACAATAGGCTTTAGAGCCTCATCATCTGCTTTTAACTCCTCCCAAATGTTAATCACCCTGGCCAATTGATCATGGATTAGTGGCCATTCAACCTTGTCTCCTAGATATGTAAGAGCTATTCTTAGTTTATCTTCATATTTAGATTCCAGCTCTACATGTAAGGCCCATAGTTTACTCTTTTCTTCTTCAAAATCCTCAGCAGTGTAATACTGTGGCCCTTGGGGTGTGTCTGGTATTTTAATGAAGGGGGTAGATTTGAAAGGTTCAATAGGGGGGCGAGGGTATGTTATTTCAGGCCTGGTGGATTTTCCCAATAGCTTGTTCTTAAGCTCAACTCTTCTTTTTAACTCTTTATTATAGGCATCCACAACTGCCTCATATTTACTTTGTAATTCAAACATTTCCTTTTCCTCCCTTTTAGCAGTAGCCAAGGAAAACTAAGAATAATCCACATTCATGTGGGTTGCCTGTACGTGTGAGGTATCAGCAACTCTCCTCACAATAATATTCCCTATCAGTCCTAAACCATCAGGCTGTGCTGATACAATCCTAGGTCCTCTTCTTAATGACCACATAACAAGAGTAGCTTGATCATCACTAAAAGCAGTCCCTGCAAATTCCTTTTTATTTGGGTCTTGTAAATCCAGCCTATTAGAAACAGAGTTGAAAATCAATGCATCTGCAATATTCCAATTAGGCAACAATAGTATGTTAGAAGTTTTTACCATTTGCCTTCCCTTCTTAGGGGTAATGTTATGGAATTCTTGCATCATTTGCTCCTTTATTTGGTTTTGGATGGAGGCTTCATCCATTTCTGGATACTTTGTTTTCATGTTCTTACATCTTTCCTCAAAATTGTGGATGTTTTCCCTCCAAGAAAATTGATGGAGAGCCCTAGACCTTACAAAACTATCATCTGACAAAAATTGTTGGCTGGCTTGTTCCAAAATAGGGTCCAATTCCCTTCTCTTAAAATCAGCTATAGTCAGCTTGAGGCTTGGCACAAGAGGTTCCTGGGGGTTCCCTTCATCGATCTCTTCTTGAGTGACAAAAACTCCCCCTTGTGATCCAATTTGTTCAATTTGCCCAATAGTGAGTTGCTCCTCCCTGGTTCTCAAAGGGGTCTGTGAAGGTGAATACTCCTCAACATGAGAATCCTCCTCTCTTATTATTTTCCTCCTCTTAGGGGAGAGCTCAGTAGGCCTCTCTTCCAAAACCCTACTAGTGGACTCAATTATTTGTTTGCCTTTGTCCATTGTATTCTTTTTATTTTGAACAATAGTATATCCCGACCTTTTTTGGATAGTTAATTGACCTACCCATATATTGGGAGTAAAACCCAATCTTCCCATTACTTCCCTAGCCTTATCCGGGTAGAACCTAATAAAGAATTGCTTCTTTTCATTCATTGCCTCTATTATTTCAGGAAAATTATTCATAAGTTTTCTCATCTTATCTACATTTGTAACTGCATCGTCCAAAGGACTATAATCTGGATCAAAACAATGAATGAAATCCAAAATTTTAGAAAAGACTTTCCACTTTTCTTTCCTAGTCTCTTGCTCCTACAAGGAGTACTCATTCCTTATTAAGTCTTCAGGAAAATAAAATTCATGCTCAATTTTACCAAGCTTAATTCTTTGCCTCAGAGCCAAATGATAAAATCCTTCAGAATCACAAAAATGAGGATGGGAAGTGGCCATCTTATAAGGATTCAAAATATTGTGTAGAGAAAGCCAACCTCATTTTGTGATTACAAAATGATGAGCCACTGTGCAAGTAGGAAAAATTGACCCCTTTTGTCTTTTTAATAGAAGGGCTTCCTCCACTCCTCCCAGCTACCACAATATCTCAACAACTCCTACCTTCAAAGGCACTTGGTAGGGTAGTACGTGAGGGCTTCCTTTAAAACCATATATTCTAAATACAGTAGAAATAGAATATGGAATGACATCTCCCCAATTATGTGAAACTTTCAAACCACTTGGGTTTTCCATAGGCCTAATGAGATTCATTAATGCTTTGGGGATTCTGGGATTGTCCCTTAATAGGAGGCATCTCAGCTTTGAAGCAAAATACCTATCAAACCTGACAAAACTGGCATTCTCTGCATCCCAAGTCATATCTGCACTCCATAATTGTACAGGTAATGCTTCCCCACTCTCTTCTCTATCTAATTCCATTTCTTTACTAAAATATATTACTCCCTTGAATAAGAACATGTGCATTAACAAAGAATAATGGCCAAAAGTTTTTTCCACCTTACCCTTAGCAATTCCAATCAGTCTAATGTGAATCTCCTCAGCTAAGTAAGAAGAAAAATCAAAAATTATATCCACACAAAAAGAGGAAATTTGAGTAATCATATACATAAAATCCATAGGTATGAACTCTTCTTCATCTCTCCCAAAAACTTTACACAAGGACCTATATATTTATATAGCCCTAGAATTGAAGTATGCCCTTTTGAAAGGCTCCCTAGAGGATGCTGTTATTGCTAGTAGTGTTCCAATTCTACCTATGTGTGCGCTCAATGCTCCTTGCCTAAATGCATCTCTCTTAGACATATACTCATTTTCTAACCCTTTCAAATCAATGGGCACATGATAATTAATGACAGGCCCTAAACTGAAAACTTCCCTAATCTCCTCTATGCTGATTGTAATCAAGATTTCACCATCAGTTCTCCTCACTACCCTAAGGGCTTGGTCGTAATTCTTAGCTATAGCTTCCAAAAGATCATAATCCATGAAAACACTGGGAACCACCATTTTCCCTAGACCAAAATTCTAGATGTCAGAATGTGGGGCAAAAAGGTTCCTCTCTCAAACCATTTTTTGAATAAAACAAGACCAGTCTATGAAGTTGTTGCATCCCTAACCCAATTTCCTTTGTCATACATCCCATCTACTATTTTCAGCCTAGGGTTTAATGAAGTTAGCCTCTTAACTTCTATAGTTTCAACAGTGGAAGAAGGGAGTAGTTCAAGCAAAGCATTGTGGACATTCCTATCCAAATAGTTCTCTTGACTAGAAAATGCTTTCTATTTTGGAGCCATTTTAATTAACTCTCGAAGGAATTGAAATAGCAAGAGGATTATAATGCAAGTACTTACTTTGAATTTCTCTCTAGTTCTTCTCACTATTACTGCAATCTTTCTGTGAACAAACTGCTTCACAATCTTATCAAATCTAGCACGGTCTTCTCAACAACTCTTTCTGCTTAGAAATGCTCTAAATCTTTGTTCGAGTACGATGGAATTAAGAAAATCTTTTGTGTTATACTCTATTTTTCTTCACATGTGAAGCTTTCATCTCTCATAAATGTACAGGGTGGCATCACCTTCTATATTCAAATTTACACTGTGGATTTACGAAAAATCCTACGATCCAGGGATGCAAGCAAAGACGACTCATGTTCCTCTTGAAAAGCTGGCAATCAACCCAATGAAAATTTTCCATGTGTACCTTTCCTTCATTGTTGGTGCCTTTGAACTAGACCCACAGAACTCTGAGGACATGTGTCACTTAGGTGCTATCTCGCTATACATAAAGAGTGAGCACCTTGCAATAGCGAGATAGCGCCTATCATTGATCCTGATTTGATCATGCGAATGACATTTGATGCATTGCTCAAAAGAAATATGGTGGGCCCCTTGTTTCCATATTGCTATTCATAACCTTCGTGTAACTCGCCATAGCAAGATAGCAATGATCATGGATCTGACGATCGGTCTTTCATATATTTTGTGAACAGGGCGTGGCTCCAATCATTGATGACGTGATGAAATCCTAGCTATATTACCTGTTGCTTGGGGCCCATATTTCTTTATTTCTTGATCGGGTACTATGTCGCTAACGACGAGAAGAACAAGTTCTCGATAGCAACATAGTGAATCCCAGTGTCTTTGCTTTTCCTGGCGTATACGTGTAGCCCATTAGATGCCAGCATGTTCCAAAGCTTTATAATTGATATCTGATGGAGTACTTTCTGGGACCCACTTACTCTGAAAACTTGCCACAGTACTACTTTTCGTCTAGGTGCTATGTCACTAATGATGAGAGACACCAATTCTCTGATAGCAACATAGCAATCTCTGGTGACTCATCAAAATTCAGGGTCAGAAAGATAAAGGTGAGTGAAGTCATAACTACCCTTGTTAATGCATTTGACACATAATAAAATAGCACATGCACCACTCAGCTTGGAAAAACTTACGATCATCAAAAATTTAAAAGTGACTACTGGCCATTATTTTTGGTGAAGGCATCATGTCGCTAATGGAAAAGTGCCCAATTTCTTTGATATTGACAAAGCAACTAATCAAAAAAGCTAAGATTTTTGTTGATGCCTTTTGTACCTCAATGTTGTAATTCCTTTTCAGGTTCTAACATGTCTGTTGTAAACATGATGAAATATCTTTGAAACAATACAATCTTCGGTCACCATATTTCTACTTGATGGTACTGCTTTTCAACTTAGTAGTGGTCGCTATGTCGCTAAGGGTAAAATACTTGTATCTTTTCATAGCGAGATAGTGATTGCCATAGATCTTTTAGGGATCGGGCGGTTAGAAACACAAAAGAAAAGATGTGACTCAGGGTGCAAAAAGTTTGAAAAGGATGGAAATCTTTACATATTTTTAGTTTTGCGCCTAAAAAATTTAAAAGAAAACAAGACCTAGGGTTTTGACAAAAAATTGCTTCAAAGACCTACAAAATATGATTTGGCTAGAAACCCTATTCACCATAGGTGGATCCCAATCTGAATTCTTCTATACATTGGACAAAGGAATTCAATTATGCAAAAATTCAGACTAACAAAACTATCATGGAAAAATTGTGACGAAGATGCCACTTGCAACTATTAGACTATCATAGAAAAATTGTGATGAAGATGACATTAAAAACTATTGGACTATCATGTGTACAAGTCACAAAATGATTCCAACATATGAAATTAAATGCACTATATAGGATAGTGATGACTAAATTTACATGCCCCCCAAATTTGGTGGTTGTAACATTTATACCAATTTCATTTGTGGGATACACACTCTTTAAATACTCTAGGCAATTCCTAAGTGCGGATGTTTCAATTCCTTAGTGTCAAAACTTGAATATATTTCATGCTTATCATTTCCTCTAGCAATTCTTACATAAAACATCATTAAAATAATTTTTCCCTTTGACAACGTCAAAGAGTGTATATATACAATATTTTTGAAGTTGTTTTGTGCTAAATGAACCTTTTGTGATCAAGTCTTGTAAATATCTTGGTTGGTACAACTGCAGATTTCTTACTGGCTTTGTACTAGTACCTAAGATTAACATTGATGACATTAGTAGAATTCCAAGTTTTTCTCTTATATTCCTATTAATTGTACTTGATTTTTGAATATGTTAAAGAAGAAACAAATGCCAGTTAATTTACAGACTGTAACTGACCTGAATTGCTTGATGTATTTTTTAAATGTTGAGATGCATATACTAAGAATTTTTTGTTGCTGCAGGCCAAGCCACAGCTGACAGATAGGTCAAAGCTTCCAACTATTGTGGATCCTGTGATTAAAGAGTTGCTAAACTTGAAATATCTTCAGCAAGTAAGTTTCATGCAAAATATTTCTTTTGAAGGGAATTGACATCATTTTTTAAAATGCATTCAGTTTATACAATTTTACTCATGTTTTGGTGGATAAAAACTTAACGTTCTTCTACATTTCTTGCCCATTTTATTGCATATTTGAAATAATACATAATCTTTCCATTTTCCAATAGCTAAATGTCTTTAACTGTGATTGGAATTTGGCATAAAATGTATTTTTTAGGTTAGATTGTCAGCTAGTTCTGGTTGATCGCCATTTGAAAATTAGAAGTGCTAATCCTTTCATTGAAGATAAAATTTATAGTGCACTACATATCATCACACTTACCCAAAAAAGTTGAGCCAAACATTTGATTATCTAGATTGAAAGTCATTGTCCACTTCATAATCTTAGCAAGAAGAACACCATAAGTGCTTGTGAACCAAGTATTTATGATGAAGCAAGAAGGAAAGAAAAATGAAAAAATGTGTTGAGTCGAGAGATATACATTGGAAAGAAAGCCATTGATTATAAAAAGTATTAAGATCAAGTTTAAAAATAATGTTTTAATTGACAAGCACAAAGCAAGATTAGTAGCTAAAGAGCAACAAATTTTCCTTGTACATCCATGCACTATCTCCATGATTCCATGTTTGGTCCTTAGTCTCTTTGCTATAACCACATGATTGATGATCGCCAAATAGTGCCAAAATACTATGTGGAAAGGCCCTTTCTAGATCATATTTCAATGCAACAATTTATCAAACAATGATGCTTTGAGGGGACAATGATCATCTTCAACCATGTGACTTTGGCTCATTGTTTCAAATTTTTTAGAGTATATAGAAACTTACTGACTGTAAACAACAGGTATGTTCTTAGAAAAAAAACCCATACTCATTGTAAACAACAGGTATGGACTTAATGCATATTTCATGAGTTGTGGTTCATAAAAACCCATACTCATCAGCTTGAATTGTTTGTTTGATACCCAATGCATTGAGATGACGCTTACAATTTGAATTCATAACAACCATTTCTCATCAACTTGAATTGTTTGTTTAGTACCCATTGCATTGACGTGACACTTACAAGGTTGAAGTATTGCAACTTCCTAGAAGGTCTACCTACTCAATTCCATGATGATCCAAATTTCCTTGATCCTTGGGAGAATGATGCAGGAGCATCAAGGTCAAGGTTGAAGGCATGAGAAGACATTAAGGTCTCAAGATAACTAACATGACCATGTTAGAATAGTTGATGTAATAAGACCCTGTGAAGGTCCTTTTTGATATGTTTGTAATCATTTTAGTTACATTTGAAAACATTAATTAACAAAAACCATATGTGCAGATATAAACATTAATCACAACATGTCCAATTTATTTGCAGGTATATTTTCCTGTGAAGAAAGACCACGCCTAACAATATGAATCTAGAAGAAAATAATGAGACAATGGCTGCATTGTGGGCTCAATTCTGAAGAAAACTTGATAAATGCTATTGTCCTTGCAAAAACTGTAAGGGTTTAAAGAATCAAAGAATTCTAATCACAACAGCCCAGAGTCATTGTAGGCAATATGGTCATGTTGAAGGGGGCCACAATTTTCATCCATTGTTGAATGTGGATTTCCTACTGGAGGAACATGGAGGTGTGAATATCCAAGTTGAGGATTACACTACCATGGAAGAAGATGATAATGTGCCAGAGGACATGATTGAAGAAGATGGTATTGGGGCAAGTGATGAAGAGGCTCATAATGATGGTACTAGCAAATCTGATAATAATGATGAAGATGGTCTTGATATACCTTTACTTGAGAAGGCACACGAGCCCTTATACCCAGGCTCCCAAATAACTCTACTATTGGCTATAGTGTTGTTGGTGAACTTAAAGGTTATGAATAGCATATCCAATGTAGCAATGTCACGTATGCTAAGGTATCTCATTTTTGTCATCTTCAAGGTTAGCATACAATTACTATTCATTATATTAACAATGCATATTTGTTGTTGTAGGTTGATTAGTGAGTTTTTGTTACCACCATCAAACATTTTACCTTGTTTGTACCAAGAATTATCTAACATTATGGATCATATTGGAATGAAGTATCAGACAATACATGCATGTCCCAATGATCACATTCTATATCATAAACAACATGAATTTGCAACAGAATGTCCTCATTGTCATGTTAGTAGATATTGGTCAGATCAAATAGCAAAAAAAGTGCCTCACAAGGTTCTTCGGTACATTCCCATTATTCCACGTTTGGAATGGTTATTCAGATGCGCTAGCTTGGCACAATTTATGGATTACCATGCATGCAATAGAAGTTAGGATGACATTATGCAAATGCCTACCAATGGTTCTGCATTTAAAGAGATAGAAGAAACATGGTCACACTTTAAAGAAGAACCTCATAATCTGATACTTTCATTGGTAGTGGATGGTGTCAATCCATATGGAGATATGAGATCTGTTTACTCAGTATGGCCTATTTTTGTTATTAACAATAACATTCCTCCTTGGATGTCCATAAAGAGGGAGCACATAATGTTGTCAATGATTGTGCCAGGTATTTTTTTTATAGTTATCTAAATTAATTTATAAATAGTGCATGAAAATAGTTATAATAATTACATAATGTTTATGTTCATTCAATTGCTAGGTAAACACCAAGTTAAAGATATGAACATGTATATTGAGCCCCTAATTGATGAGTTGTTTAAGTTATGGAATGGCATTACTATGTATGACATCTCTAGACCGATAGGACATCGACAATTTCAATTCAATGCAATGCTTGTATGGACAATACATGATGCCCCTGGGCTAACTCATTTTTGTGGTATGTTATATTGTTAAGATCACATATTTTTGGTCTGTTATAGTGCTTATACATTACTATCAAATGCTTAAGTTACGCATGATAATTGTACATGATCCAATTATACATGATCTTTTAGGTCATCAGACAAAGGGAAAATTTGCATGTCTAGTTTGTGGTCCGAAGATGAAATGTCGTCATTCGAGAAGTTTAGGAAAGCAAGTGTTTGATGAGTTTAGACACTTTCTCCACAATAATCATAGGTGTCGAATTGCCAAAAAATATCTTTTCAATGGGAAAGAAGAGACATCATCAAGGCCATGAAGAATGACACCTCATTTATGGAAGTTGGAATACAATCAACTAAATCATTGAGGTAATGTACAATTTGTTGTCCAAAGTTTACAATTTGTATTTTGATATTGTCTTATATTTACTAATGCTATAACTGATGCCCGTGAAGGTTGTCAAGGAATCAATGACCAACTTCCTAGAGGAACGAAAAGTTATCCTACTCAATTTAGTAGGTTACCATACTACAAGGATCTCCCAATCATGCATTTGTTTGATGCTATGCATATTGGAAAGAATGTAACAAAGACACTATGGAAAATTTTGGATGGAAGGCATGATAGAGAACAAATTGCTAAAATTTGTACTTGCATTCATGAATCTAATCATGCACTAAAAGTTTTCATTCAATCAAATAGGAATGGAGATCGCATAAATACAAGTGCCCTTCCTTGGTTATTAATAGAGCAACAAAGTGATGCATTAAAAGAAGTCATTAAAAAAACAAAATTTCCAATAGGATTTGCTGCAAATCTAAGCACTCTTCTATCAAAGAAAGGTGATTTTGGGCTAGGGTTGAAGACACATGATTGGCATACCTTCCTCAAGGTAAGTCATGTTTTCTATTTATAGTATATTTGTAAGATTGAATGTAGTACCAGTTGCATTATTTAATAATATATTGAAATGATCATTTTTTAATGATTGTAGTCCGTCCTACCTCTATCCCTTCCACAATAGTTTGACAATAGTATTAAACAAGTTATATATGATCTTGGAAAATACATGAGGTTAGAAGAGTGTTTTTTCTTAGATTTGTAGCTTTTTATCTGAAATCTATTGTATTATTGTATTTGAAATCTCCTCTTTGTTTTTTTGCGTGTTGAATCTCATTTAGGTGGTTATCATCTAAAGAAATTGATAAAAAATATATAAAATATTGGGAGAGAAAAATTCCACAGCTTATGTGTGAAATTCAAAAGTGTTTACCTCCAACATTTTTCAAAGCTCAAGAACACTACCTCATACATCAAGTTGAGGAGATTGAATTGTGTGGACCTGTACAAGCTAGATCAATGTGGATGGTTGAGAGGCATTCGAAATTTATGAAGGGCTTGGTTCAACAAAGAGCACATCCTAACGGTTCTATGATAGAGGGATTTATGATATACCAGACCATGGTGTATATTAGTGAATATCTTCCAAATTTTGCAACAGGTATCCATCTAGATCGCATTCGAGATTCCAACTGTAATGACAAATTCAAAGGGGAGTACCTAACGGGGAAAGGTAGATTGAGGAGGGTGAGAGGTAATTATAAGTTTTTTTTTGTAATTTAAAAATTCTTATCCATCATCAATATATATAAGTTATTTCTAACTAGTGTAATTGTCTTCTTTATAAGAGGGATGCACTACACTTGTATATTGCAAACAATCTTGATTGGATGATAGTGTGGATTGAACAGTCTCAAGAAAATGGTCACTCATTAACATGGAATGGTGTTGTATCATTGGTTAAAGAAGCTCATCGTAATGGAGATCCCACTGTTACACCAATGGTACTTGATCTAATATATGGCTTAAGAGATACAAAGGTATGCATAAGATTACTAATCATGAGACATAAGTTTAATATCAACTTACATATCAATGAGAAGATTCTTGACATGTTTGAATAATTGTAGGTCAAACAACAAAAAGCTATGTACTACCATGGCTATAAATTCCACACACAAAAAGTTAGATGAAATGAAGAAAACATGTGATTCTAGGATAAGTGTTGTCTTTGCGGTCACCAATATTTCATCTAGAACTGACATACATCCTCAACAATCTGAAAATTGATACTATGGCATTTTGGATGATATACTTGAGTGCAAATTTAATTCATTCAAAATAGTTCTATTTGTCATCAAATGGTTTAGGTTACAACTGAATTGAAATGATCCTGATAGGACTGTTATTGAACACGACAGTGGATTTACTATGATTAATACAAGGTCATTTGAGCCAGTCGGAGATGAGCCCTATGTTCTTCCAAGTCAATGCGAGCAAGTGTTTTACTTTGGTGTTCCAGACAAACCAGGTTGGTCATTTTTTGTTAGACATGATCCAAGAGGAAGGCCGATAAAGTATAATGTGATCGAAGAAGAAGATATTGAAGAAGCACAAGAGGAAGTAAATGATTATCAGGAACAACAGTTACCCAATGATGAAGAAGAAGAAGATGGTGACGATTTTGGTCATGCTAATGATAATGGTGATAATGATGATGATGATGCTAATGACGATCATGATCATGGTGATGAAGATGGTGATGATCATGGCGATGATGGTCATGATGATGATAGTGATCAAGAGGATGATGATGGTGATGAAGATGGTGGTGGTGATGACGATGATCAAAGTGATGAATACGATGATGGTGATGGTGATGATGATGATGACATGGATGATGATCATGATGATCAATGAAATCTTTAGGTATGATCAATGTTAACTATGATGGGGTCTTGTATGACCAAATATTTCTTTCCAAACCATATGTGCACATATAAACATTAAGTAGAACATGCCAAATATTGTTTTAGATATAAACATTAGTTATGCTAAATTTTTAACTTAAGACAAATGATTTACATATACAATCTACTTTATTATTTAAATTTTTTTTGGTAAGTCTATTACTTTAATTTCGTTGCTGATTTCTAAGACTTACTAATTTTTTTCACAGGGTGATATGGATGCATCATGTCAGACACCTTTAGTAGAGGTAAACATTAATTATTGTAAATTTTAATGTTAATATAGAAAAAAAGTCCTATTATTATGTTCTTTTCTTTACGGCTTTGGAGTTATTTTGATGAAAGTATATGAATATTTGATGTCACAACTGATAGGAAAAAGCTACAATGATCGCTGATCAAATGCAATATGAAATACGGGCATCATATCTACATGACATTGGCCTTAGTACTGACCCTATATTCATCACCCAAAAAATTACACAAAGATACACTAATGAGCTTGTTCAAATTATCATCAAGGGTGACAGAAGTGAGGAGAAAGAGGCACTGAGAATAGAATTGGACCTTAGAATCTAATCTTTGAAAGTAAGTAGTAATTCGACTAAAGCAGTAATAGAAGTTCAATAGATATTAATATTTTATAGTATCTTATGGATCATCATCTTTGATTTTATGTGTTCTTGTATAGACACATGTGCCAGTTGCGACATCACATGCTAAACATGGTCAGGGTTGTTTCACAGTACCTTCATGTAAGTAACACTTTGTTTGTTTTGATCAACATTATAACACTTACCTTTTTTTTTGTCAACATTTCACGCTAGTATCCCATTTGATCTTTATCCATTGCAAATGTCTTTGCTAACAATATTCTATTCTTTAGCTCATGATGAAGTGCAGACTCCTCCTTCAGTTGGCGGTCCACTATTGTCTACTGCATTGTCAGCAACAAGGACCATGCAAACATTATCATCTATGCCCAGTAGAAATGGTAAAACTTCAGCCATTCCCACGTTCAAAGGAACTTGGTAAGGCAAAACATGAGGGTTCCCCTTGAAACCATAGATTCTAAAAATAGTAGAAATAGGGTAGGCGATGATATCTCTCCAATTATGTGAAACTCTCAAGTCATGGGGGTTATCCATAGGCCTGATGAGACTCATTAGTACCCTAGGGATTCTGGGATTGTCACTCAATATGAGGCATCTCAATTTAGCAACAAAATATCTATCAAATCTGACAAAACTAGCATTACTTGCATCCCAGGTCATATCTGCACTCCACAACTGGACTGGCAGCATTTCCCCATTCTCCTCTCTATTTAGTTCCATCTCATTACCAAAATATGTCACTCCTTTGAACAAAAACATATGCATTAATAGAGAGTAGTGACCAAAAGTTTTGTCCACCTTGCCCTTCGCAATCCCAACTAAACCAATGTGAATTTCTTTAGCCAAAAAGGAAGCAAAATCAAAAATAACATCTACACCGAAGGAAGCAATCTGAACCATCATGTACAGGAAACCAATGGGCATAAATTCTTGCTCATCTTCACCAAAAAATCAGCATAAGGTCCTGTATATCTCTACAGCCCAAGAAGTGAAAAGACTCTTCTTAAAAGGCTCTCTAGAGGCTGTAGTAATTACTGGTAAAATTCCTATTCTACCAATATGTACCCTTAATGCAACTCCCCTAATTACATCCTTCTTTGCTTTATATTCATTCTCTAATTCTAGTAGATTGATTTGCACATGGTAGTATGATAATGGTTATAGGTGAAAAACCTCTCTAATTTCTTTAGGAGTAATCAAGACCAGAGGCACACCATCCTTTCTTCTTACAACCCTAATGGCTTGGTCATAATTCTTAGCAATGGCTTCAAGAAAATCATAATCCATGAAAACACTTGGGACTACTAACTTTCCCAAATCAAAATTCTAAACATTAGCATGCTGGGCAAACAACTTTCTTCGAAAACCACTTTTTAAACAAGATAAGGCTAGTTTGAGTAGTTGTTGCATCCCTAACCCAGTTCCCCTTGTCATATAGGCCATCACCAATTTTAAGCCTAGGGTTTAAGGAAATTAACTTTTTAACTTGTGCAGACTGTACAATAGATTCTGGGAGTAATTCTAATAAATCATCGTGGACATTCCTATCCATATAATTAATTTGCCCAGAGAATGGTTTCTTAGGAGGCATTTTGACAATATTGAGACAATTGGAATGCCATAGAGGTTATAATATGAGTACTTACTTGACTTTCTGAACTTGTTCTTCTCTGAACTTCTAAAATTTCTCTCGAACAACAGAAGAATAGTTTCACGTCTTTACCAGGCTTAATACGACACAATCAATCAGGCTCTTGTGCTTAGAAAATTTGCAATCTCTGTTTGCGTGGGACTAGAATTAATGAAAATCTCTATTTTATTCTCTATTTCTCCCACACGAGAAGCTTTCACTTATCATAAATGCATTGAACAAAAAAATAGAGTGGCGTCACACTTTCTTTTTTAAACTTGTGCCGTTGATCCTTGAAAAATCCTATGATCTGGGAATTACAACTAAGCTGACTCAACTTTCTTCTCAACACATTGGTAGTCAAGCCAATAAAACACCTCCACCTCTACCTTTCCTTCAAGGCTGGCGCTTCAAACCAGGCCCATGCATGACTACGCATACGTGTCATAACCTCGCTAACTCGTTATACATAATTCTTGAGCACCTTTCCACAGAAAGCTAGCGATGATCATTGATCTTACTTTAATTGTGTGGTAGACAATTGAAACAACCTTTAAGAACAAGATGATAGGTCCATTTCTTGTTAACTCGGTATACCTAATTTTTTCACATCTCTTTATAGTGAGTCAACAAGCATCGTCAATCTAGACTTGATCTTGTGGACAGCAATTTTACTTCAACAATAGTGGGCCACACTCGCTAACTCGCTATACTTAACTTCTGAGCACTTCTTCATAGTGAGTCAATGCCACCCTTTGATCCTGGATTGATCTCACGATCAAAAAACTTTGTACCTAGTACATGGGAAGTGGGTCCATGATATCGATGTCCATGATATGGGCCCTACAGATTTCTACCAAGCATTGGTCAAAGGTTTAACCAATGAATGGTAGAAAATGCGCTAACAACGCCAACATTTTTTGACCACTGTATTCATCAAAGTTTCGACCAACCTACTGGATGGTCAAATTTTTGACCAAAAAGTTTTCAACCAGTGCCATCTAGTTTTCCACCATGCATTGGTTGAAATTTCGACCAATACCCCATAGATTTCTACCAAGCATTGGTCGAAAGTTTGACCAATGAATGGCAGAAAATGGCTCAACAACCTAGACATTTTTTGACCAATGTATTGGTCAAAATTTTGACCATCTAGTATGTTCATCAAATTTTTGATCAAAAAATTACCGACCAATTCGTTGGTCGAATTTGGTCGAAGATTGGTCAAAAAATGGGTCAAAATTTTGACCAATAAAGGTCAAAAAATGAGCCCAAATGTACTAGTGTCTATTCCTTGCTTGTCTCTATCTAATCTCTCACTCAAATGATTCACATCTTCATCACTTTCATCAACTTTTCTTCTTTATTGCCTCTCCTATACTCAATTCACCTTGATCTCTTCTTCTTAATACTTTGTGTTCACAATAGTAGCACAAGCAACTTAACTTGATCAGAAATAAAAATTGACTTGATCTCCTCCTTATAATATTCTTCAAGATTCTAGATTCTTCAATCTATTACCACTTAATCAAAATGATTGATCTTAAGTTCATACCAAATTTCTAGATTCAGACTCCATACAATGAATCTAGAAACTAAGAAAATATAACTTTTATAGAATTTTGTGTTCATCCTTATCCTTCTTCAATCTCTATCATTATATCCTTACTAAATTTTCCCAACCGTTGATCTTGTAATAAAATTTGACTTGTGTCTTAAACCATCTCAAACTTTCCAATTTTTTATCACAAGTCTGCCTTAGATTCCAATTCTCTAAACTTGTTCTTCCAGTTGTTTCTCCATAAACATAACTTTTACTCAGGTAATATAGAACTTGATTATCACTAGACTCTCTAGGGAAATACTAAATTTCTCTAATTCTTTGTTAATCACTCAAGAAATATTGTGTTCACTCAATGAATATAGTCACCCTTCATTAACCTCGTCACTCGATTAAGCCTGTGTTCTTCAACACATTGTAACAATATATGATTGTCAAACAATCAAACCAATATTATATTATCATTGTTCAACTTGTTGGTGTTTGAAACTAATAAACAACAAATTGTTCAATACTAGAGTGAATGTTACTCACATAATCTAAGGATCAGCTATTTCCCATTAACAATTACATGTGCAAATCACTCAGGCCCAACTTCAACAAAACCAAGGATGGTTTGCTACTCTTTAGGTTCTACTAAACCAAGGCAGGTATACCTAGGGGATGATTCACTAGGATATTACTGTATGAAACTTAATTTAGTTTCATTTTGATTCTCATCTTCTATCCCTGTCGTATATGCAAGTTATCCATTCATTCACACACATCCCTTATAAGAAGATTTTGGTCACAGTTCTCCTTGAGTTTACAATTATTCCTAGAAATAGCAACTACCTTAGACTCAGAAATAAAATATAAACAAGTGCTGACTAGCATTACAACCTTGACAAAATGAAACAAAATTGATTTTGAAGTTATAATTGATTTTTCATGTAGAGGCAAAATCTATTCTCAATTATTTCATTTTTGTGTGACCAGTGCCTTATCCATGGGGGCAAAGAGTCAACTATTAGTAGGAGATCTTATTTCAAATAACTTGTAAATGAATCAATCGACTATAATCCCCCATTTCCATTCTTATGAAATATCCTTTTCATAAACTCATGAACTCTACTGATTAACTGAAGCATTTATATAATTCTTTGAATTAAGAGTAACAATAAACCAATATACAACCCATCCAGACTACATTCAATCAATTGAACCTTATTCAAATGACCTAAAAATTAACAAACTCATGAGAAGGAGATAGAAATTGGTGACACAAATCCAGTGTAAATACCCTTTTGCATTATCCTTTTATGTGACTAATACAATAACCTATAGAAACTCATTGAGAAACCTAAAATATCTTTTTGATTCTATCATTTCTTTATACTATCAGAAAGTACATAAATAGAAATAAACACAGAACAACAACTACATATAACTGGACCGACTATATTTTCTTGAAAATTGAAAAAATATACAAGTCTTATACCATCACAATGCCTTGAAAACTCATTTATATAAGCATGAATTACAACAAGCAAAGGGAAATATTGATTGATAGGTGTCTCTCCAAAAAAAAGACAAATACAGTCTAAAAAAGGCAAAATAAAGTGTAACAGAATGCTTTAACACATCAAGATATTCTTTGGTAGGCCCTATTACTGTTACATTGTTACAAGCGTGACTCTTTTGATTTGCCACCACTATTCTGAATCTTCAAAGTATGCATCTGTTAGGCTAGCCAATGATGAATCTTGTCATAATACTTGAAAATCAACTTCTACCCATGGGTTTTCACTATTTTCATCTTGAACAGAAAAAACTAATTTTACTCTTGATTGTTCTTCTATCATGTCCACATCTTAGCCCTCTGAACCTGTAGCTAGAACGGATTGATGACCTTCCCCTTCCTCATTTTCTTGATCTAGTGTTGTTGTCTTGATAATCTCCACCTCATCATTTTGTACTTCATCATCATCCATTTTGACCTCTTCAAACTACTCACCAGAAGAAATACCTGCCATCCTTCTGTCAAACAGTGCATCGTCTGGCCAGTTAAATTGTAAAATATCATTTTGCTTCTTAAGTACATACTCAGCCTCATTAGCAATGCTAACAAATTCTTATTTCAAATAATCAAAGAATAATTGGACTTTCACCAATTCCTTTGTCATGGTGGCCCACCAAGCATGTCCTTTTTCATTGATAACCTTATTCATTCTCAAACAAAATAGGCCATCCAATTCCTTGGCCCACTCATCTTTATCCTTTAATTTATTCTTCCTATCTAAACCATGGGGAAACAAGTCAAACTTTTGGCTCTTATATTTACTTAAGTAGCCAACTATTATTCTCTGCAGATGAACCCTCTTATTATCAAAAACTGGAAGATCATTAACAATATCATAGGTCCTTTCATTTTTTTCATGTGAAGACCTTATGATAGAGTAACATAAAAATGTCATTTCATTCCTCCTCTTTTTCCTTCTCCATTTATTAAAAATAGGCTTTAGGGCCTCATCATGGGCTTTCAATTCTTCCCATATACTTATTACCTTTTCCAACTGATTATAGAACAATGGCCATTCAATTTTATCTACTAGATACATTAGAGCCTTTCTTAGTTTATCTTCATATTGAACATTTAGCTCTACATGTAGTGCCCACAACTTGCTCTTTTCTTCTTCAAAATCCTCAGTAGTGTAGTACTATGGCCTTTGTGGTGTATTTGGTAATTCTATAAGTGGAGTGGATTTAAAAGGCTCCACTGGAGGGTGAGGATATGTTATTCTTGGCCTGGTAGACCTTCTCATAATTTTATTTTCCAGTTCAATCCTCTTTTGAACTTCTTTTTTGTATGTTTCCAAAATTATTTCATATTTACTTTGTAATTCAAACATGGCCTTTTCTTCCTTCTCAACAGTGGCCAAAATAAATTGAGATGTACCTACACCCCAATGTGCAGCTTGCACATGAGAAGTATCAACCACTCTTCTTGCAACTATATTTCCCATCAAACCAGAATCATCTGGCTATGATGAGGTGGCTCTTGATCCTCTCCTCAATGACCAAATCACTAAAGCAGCTTGATCTTCATTGAAAGTAGTGCCCCGGAAGTCTTTTCTATTTTGGTCTCATAAATCAAGTTTATTTGAAATAGAATTAAAAACTAGAGCATCAACAATTTCCCAATTGGGTAGCAATAAAATGTTTGATGCTCTTACCATTTTCCTTCCCTCCTCAAGGCTTATACTCTGAAACTCCTTCATCATCTCCTCTATCACCTATTTTGCAAGGCATTTTCATCCATTTCTAGATGCTCTATTCTCAAAATATTGCACCTTTCTTCAAATCTACCCATATTGGCCTGCCACGCAAATTGGTGAAAAGCCCTAGACTTAACAAAACTGTCATCGGACAAAAATTGATGACTAGACTATTCTAATACAGGGTCCAACTCCTTGCCTCTATAATCTGCAACTATCAAATCCAAACTCGATATAGAAGGCTCTTGAGGGTTTCCCTCATCCAATTTTTCTTGGGTAATGAATACACCTCCTTGTAACCCCATTTGCTCAATTTTCTCTCTAGTTAGTTCTTCTTCTCCAATCTACAAAGAGGATTGAGTGGGTGAATACTCCTCAACTTGATGACTCTATTCCTTTATTATCTTCTGCCTCTTGGGAGAATGTTCATTAAGTCTCTCCTCTAGGATTGCACTAGTGGATCCCATTATTTTCTCACCCTTATCTATAATGGCCTTTTTATTTTGAATTGTGGTATAGCTTGGTCTCTTTTGAAAAATCATTTGACCAACTCCTACATTAGGAGTGAAAGCCAACCTCCTCATGACCTCTTTGGCCTTATTTGGATATGAATCAATAAAGAATTATTTCTTCTCATTCATGGCTTCCATTATCTCAGGGAAAGTATTCATGAGCTTATTTATTTAATTAGCCTTTGGATTACCATTATCTAGAGGACTATATTTCTGATCAAAACAATGAATGAATTCCAAAACCCTGGAGCAAACTCTCCACTTTTCTTTTTTGGTTTCCTGTTCTTGCAATGAGAACTCATTCCTTATGATGTCCTTAGGATAATATGAGTCATGTTTTACCTTTCCCAATTTAATTCTAAGTCTCAAGGTTAGATTATAAAACCCCTCAGTATCACAAAAATAGGGATGGGATACAACCATTTTGTATTGATCCAAAATTTTATGTAAAAAGAGCCAACCCCCCTTAGTAATTAAAAATTGATGGGCCATAGTACAAGTGGGGAAAATTGACCCTAGTTTCCTTTCCAATAGATACATTTCTTCTAATCCTCCTAACTACCATAAAACTTCAGCCATTTCTACCTTTAAAGGTACTTGATAGGGCAACACATGAGGGCTTCCTTTAAAACCATAAAATCTAAAAATAGTAGAAATAGAGTATGGGATGATATCTCACCAATTGTATCAAAATTTCAATCCACTGGGATTGTCCATAGGCCTAATGAGATTCATTAGTGCCTTGGGTATTCTAGGATTGTCACTCAATATGAGGCATCTCAACTTGGAAGCGAAATACCTATCAAACCTGACAAAACTAGCCTTCTCTACATCCCAAGTTATATCTACACTCTACAACTGGACTGATAGTACTTCCCCATCCTCCTCTTTTTTCAACTCCATTTCTTTACCAAAATATGTCCCTCCCTTAAATAAAAACATGTGCATCAATAAAGAATAATGGCCAAAAGTTTTCTCCACTTTCCCTTTTGCAATTCCAACCAAACCAGTATGAATTTCTTGAGCCAAATAAGAAGCAAAATAAAAAAATAACATCTACACCAAAGGAAGCAATCTAAACCATCATATACATAAAACTAATGGGCATGAAATTATGTTCATCCTCACCAAAAACTCGACATAGAGTCATGTATATTTCTATAGCCTAGGAAGTGAAAAGATCATTTTTAAAGGTTTCCCTAGAGGCTACAGTGATTACTAGAAAAGTTCCAATTATTCCTATGTGTACCCTTAGTGCACCTCCCCTAATAATATCTTTATTTCCCTTGTATTCATCTTTAATTCTTGTAGAGTAATTGGCACATGATAATCTGTCAATGGCTCTAGGTGAAATACTTCTCTAATCTCCTCAGGACTAATTCAAACTAGAGGTACACCATCAGTTCTCCTTACCACTCTAACAACTTGGTCATAATTTTTTGCAGTGGCCTCACGAAAATCATAATCCATGAAGACACTTGGAACTACTAGTTTTCCCAAATCAAAATCCCATATATTAGCATGTAGAGCAAACAAATTCATCTCTAAAAACCATTTCTTAAACAAAACAATAATAGTCTATGAGGTTGTTGCATCCCTACCCTAGTTCCCTTTATCATATAGGCCATCTACAATTTTTAGCCTAGGGCTTAAGGAAGTTAGTTTCTTAACCTGCATAGTCTCAGTGGTGGATTCTAGGAGTAACTCTAGCAAGTCATCATGCACATTTCTATCCATATAATTCACTTGCCCAGAAAACACTTTCTTTGGAGGCATCTTGGTTGTAATTCGTAGAAACTAAAATACTACAGAGATTATAGTATAAGTACTTACTTGCTTATAAGCTTGTTCTTCTCTCTAAACACAATATTCTTAGTACGCTCTTGTGCTCAGAAAAATTGAAATCTTTGTTTGCATAAGATGGGAATGGTGAGATCTTCTGTAATATACTCTATTTTTTCACACACGAAGCTTTCACTCCTCATAAATGAACTGTAATGGAAAAACAGAGTGGCAATACCTTCTTTTTAAAATTTGCGTCATCGATCTCAAAAAATCCTATGATCTAGGAGTAAAAATAGGGTTGACTCATCTTCTTCTCAACATGTTGGTAGTCAAACCAATGAAATGCTTTCACCTAAACCTTTCCTTTATTGTTGGTGCTTCGAACTGAACCCACTCTTCCTTGAGAACACGTTGTCATGTTGCTATCTCGCTATACATAAAGAGTGAGAAAATCCTCTATGTGAGATAGCCATAACCATTGATCTTACTGTAATTGAATGGATGACATTTAAAACATTACTTTAATACAGCTAGTGGGTCCACTATTAATTTTCCCCTCGCTATGTTGCTACCCTTAAACTTTGATCACTTTTCCATAGTGAGTATGCAATGGTCGTAGATCTTATTCGATCTAGTGGCAAGGAACTTGCACTTTCTCATGTAAATAATGGTGGGAAACCTAGTCGCAAAGTCACATTGAGTAAATAGAATGTAATTTGTTATTACGACTTGGCAATGATCGCCAATTTGCCTTTGATCCTACGATCCTGATTGTTCATCTTTCATCTGACTTGGCAGTGGGTCTGCACCTATGATGATGTGGGAAACTATTGTCCACTTGGTAGATATATTCCTTTTTAATTTTTCACTATTACAGTTTTCATTTGGGTCTCGTCGTGTTCTTTATTTTCAGGTGGGTCACTAAATCGCTACAAGTGAAGTGTGAAGCTTTTCTAGTCGTGACATAGCGACCTCTGGCGGATTTAAAATTTTAGGTTAACTATAACTATAACCATATGATATATATGTAATAGAACATATATATCAATGATTACATAATATATTTATGAATAAAATTTAAATTTAAATTAACATCATTACAAAAAAATATAATTATATTACATTTTTATTAATTAAAATATTTTATATATTATAATAAATTTACTAAATTTAAATTAGATTTATATAAAATATAAAGGCAAGTACTAGTGGCATTTGTTTCATATCTTGCACCAATTTTATTTTATAAAATTTAATATATCTTCATTGAATATCAATAATTAAATTAACCCAAAATGGGGACACGTATACTACAAGATTCTACCCAAAAATTAAAATCTTGACTGTTGACTAAAAGAAAGATCGATAGCCCAAGATGAATTTCAGACTATTTGGGGAATGCTTTCCTAAGTGCCTAGATTCATCTAGAATTGTGACACTATCCTTGACAAGTCTCACGATTGACGGACACATGTCACAATTCTGGATGACTCTTGACAACGGCAGTATCACTCCACAAATTCACCCTAAAATCATATCGAATCATCAATAATTAAATTCTATTTTTATTAATTTATTTATTTAAAATAAAAAAATTTATTCAAATGTATATCAATGTAATAATTTTTTACTTTTTAAAAAAAATTATTATTTTTATGTACATTACTAAATTATTGAGTCTTGACTCTTTATGTCATTTACATATACATTGTACATACTATTAATAAAGTACCTAAAACCATTAAGTACTTAATACTTTCTTTTTAACTATTAACTCTACCTTGTATGTTCATTATTTTTAGAGTCTGATACAATAGGGTTTTCAAATTTCAAATTTTCTCAAACTAGCAGAATTCCATTTTGTGTTCTAAAGACTAAAAGTGTGAAGCTTGATTATCAAACAACAACAACAATTATCCAATCTTGATTCTAGGTATTTAATTTTTAAAAAACTTTTTGCATTACAATTTGTAGCAATAGAAATCTTGATATTAATTGGCTTAGGTTTACACTTTACAATTATTTTAAATAGGGCTTGAAGAAGAATTTTGTGTAATAACTAGTAGTAGGTATGGGCAAAAAAAAAGTCAAAAATCTCGTGTACGAGTGCAAGCATAAAGGAAAGGAAACACATTATAGAGCTCAAACAAGTGCTACAAACCCCAAGTTTCACCAATGAATGTCATGATATTTTTGTTAGTGTTATCCATTGAGATTTAAGAATCATGGAAATTAGACATTTATTGTTTAAAAAGTGGAACGATCCACTCAAGGGGAGAAATTATTAGAAATATAACAATAGTATTTGTGTACATACAAATAAACTAGTTGCTTTGATTACTAGATTAGCAAACCTCACTGTACCCAAAGTATTCCCTTGTCCTGAAATTGTAATGCATATTATAGAAAAGATTTTTGCATTGGAATATCTACGACAGATGGAGAGCAAAGATGAACTTTTCAGTGGACAACAAAAGAAAATGATATTTTCTTCCTTGTCTTTCATAATTGGAGGCCTCACATTTGAGAGAAAGGCTTTCAAAGTGGCAAATGAATTGGTAAATTTTTTTGGCTTTGATTTTGTCAGTCGCTGGAATTATGATCTACTGAACATAATAAAAATGAGACTTATTGCCAATGGAAACTCTGCAAGCAAATATCAACATCAAGAGATGCCATTGATAGAAAAGTTAAAAAACAAGGATTCATGGGATGAGGTTAAGAAAGAGATGGAGAAACATGCAACAGAGAATAATATTTCAATGCAAGAATTATCATCCTAAATTACAACATTGCACAAATCAAAGCTTCTAACATACTTAAATTTTTATAAGAAAGCATATGAACCTTCTAAGAGGTCTATGCTGAAATAAATTAAAGAGGCATGCACAGCTGAAATGTGGTGTCAAAGCAAGATGACTAATTTTTTGAAAATGAGGCAAAATTTAGGTGAACCAATGACATCAACAAGTTTTGATGAAATTGAGGAGGATGAACTTTTTAGCAATTATTGGAATAAAGAGCATCTAACTATACTATATGATTTTGGTAGTGACAATGATAATGAAAGGTAGAAGGACCTCAAGTCTAATGCTGACATTTAAGGTATTTAGGATTCTAAGTCAACTAGGGGCAGAGATATTATAGCTTTTGTACAAAACCTAGAAAATAGTCCTAAACTGTCATGATTTGGAATGGGCCATCTTCAATTTGTTAGCAATCCTCAAAATACAATTGTAGGTTGAGTAAGTTTAACTGGAATTGGAGGAGCATACAATGATACAACTAACAATTCACTTTTCAAACATTTAATTATGTCAGCAAACCCAAATTTTAGTTTGAATGAGTTTACATCAAAGTTTGAACAAACAAGTGAAAGAAATAGGCAAATTATGAAGACTTTGAAAAGTGATACAGTTGTTGAATGTCAGGGATCTACTAATAGAATATTTCCAACATATGATCCAAAAAATGAAACAATGAACTTCATGGCTGTTATGTCCCTAGGTAGGGATAATAATCTACCACAAAATGTAATAAATCCTAACGATATACAAGTTACCAGTCTTCAAATGGATTTGTCAAAAGTGAAAAATATTGACAAAATTAATATTGACAAAATTAATATATCAAAAGAGAGAAACAAAATGGTCTACTCTACACTCTGAAAGTGAAGAAGGAAAACCAAACCTTGATAATGTGAAGGCAAAGGAGAAAGTAATAGACAATAGGTTCAAAGAATTGCAAAATAAGATAAAGAAATCTTGTCCTACAGAGGCAATTGTCCAGCAAGAAAAGATGAATGAACAACTGCAAAAATTGACTAAAGAATTGGATGAGTGCTAAAAAAGATTTCAGCATGAACAAGCCTCTACTGCATAGTTGTTCAAGTTTGTAGAGAGTAGTGCACAGGTCAACAATAAATTGAAAACTGACCTGGACTATGCTGTCAAGGAAAATAATATTTTAAGATTGAATTGGAGAATAAAAAGAAAAATTTGGAGTCTAGGGCAAAGATGGTTTTTAATTTGCAAAAGGAATTGGGGAATGAGAAGAAAAAAGAGGAGTCTAGTGCAAACACAATCCACAATTTGAATAAGCAATTCTAGAATATGAAACAAAAAGAGGAGTCAACTGCAAAAACTATCAGTGATTTGAAGAAGGAATTGCAAAATGCAAAGAAAATGGAGTCTAGTGCTACTGCAAGAACTAACAAAATCCACCACATGAGGAGGGAATTGGAGATTACAAAGAAAAAAGAGGAGTCAACTGCAAAGAAAATCTTTGATTTGAGAAAGAAATTGGAGAACATGAAGAAAGAGGAGTCTACTTAAAGACTCCATGATTTGAAGAAGGAATTGGATGTCCACTGCAAGGACAATCCATGATTTGAAAAGGGAACTCAAGGATGAGAAGAAAAAAGAGGTAACTACTGTAAATACAATCCAAGATTTTAAGAAGAAATTGGAGGATGAGAGGAAGTGAGAGGGCAACTAGAAGAAATACAGAAAAAGAGTGAAAAAGAGATGCCTGAAATGAAGAAAAAGATCGAGAATGTAATGGCAAAAAATAGAATGACCTCTTCCAAAGACCATCATGTGAAGGATACTATAATAAACATAGTTAAGCTTATCAAACAAAAAAATTGGGATAAAATAGTAAAGAACAGCGATAGTTTGTTTGAATGGTTTGATTTAAATAACAATCTCAGACTTGTCTTTGAAAATGTAAAAAGTGATATTGTGGGTAGAAGACAAATCTTCACCAATTCCTTAAAAAATCTTTCTGACCAAATTTTGAATAAAGTAAAGAGATCCAGTGATAGGGATTTGGCAAACCATGGATAAAACAACCACTTAGATGCCTCTGTAATGACCATTGAAGTCGGTCACAATTGTGAACAAGTAACGAAAATAGGTGAAGCTCTCAAATCTACTTCCAAAGAATTGATGAAGATGAATAACATCATACTAAACTTGTTGAGTATTGGATTACCAAATCCAACTAACTTAGACGATAGATTCATTGGAAAAGAAAATTACATGAAAAGGTTGTAGGACAACATGAATTCCGATTTAGGCAAATTTCCTGAGGAAACCACTCCAGAAAGAATTGCAAGTTGCATCAAACCACTATCAATAATGAATGAAGTTATAGATAAATTCCTTGATTCATGTAAAAATATCTCTCAGAAGTATTTATTTTTGATGAGGTTACAACTATTTAGCTACAACCTTAAACAAATGGATCTTCCAAATGATGCAAAATGGAGTGCCCTAACAAAAATTCTTTGAAGCTGGGTCATCTTCTAAAACTAAAGTTGTTACTGTTGTTGTTAGTAGTAGTCATACTTGATAGCACCAAGAAGTAAAAACTTAGTAAGTGATAGTACTATAATCATTTTGTTACTTGTTGCTCTTTAATTTCAAATTTTGGATTTAATTTCAATTTTTTTTAATGTTAATTGTAACAAGAATCAAGAGCCAACATATCAGGATAGTTGGGCAGCTAGGAACTGGCATACTATTACTACATAGAGCAGATGGAAAAAAATTTCCTAGTCCTATAACACAAAATGGAATTTTGCCAGTCTGAGAAAATTTGAAATTTGAAAACCTTATCGTATCAAACTCTAAAAATAATGAACATACAGGGTAGGGTTAATAGTTAAAAAGAAAGTATTAAGTAATTGATAGTTTTAGGTACTTTATTAATAGTATGTACAATGTACATGTAAATGACATAAAGAGTCAAGACTCAATAATTTAGTAATGTACATAACAATAATAAAAAAATTTAAAAAGTAGAAATTTATTACATTGATATACATTTGAATAAATTTGTTTATTTTAAATAAATTAATTAATAAAAATAGAACTTAATTATCAATGATTCAATATGATTTCTGGGTGAATTTGTGGAGTGATATCGCTATTGTCAAGAGTCATCCAAAATTGTGATATGTATCTGTCAATCATGACACTTTTCAAAGACACATGTCACAATTCTAGATGAATCTAGGCAATTGGGAAAGCATTCTCCAAATCAGCCTAAAATTCATCTTGAGTCGTCGATCTGTCTTTTAGTCAACGATCAGGATTTCAATTTTTAAGTAAAATCTTGTAGTACACGTGTCCTGATTTTGGATTAATTTAATTATTGATATTCAATGAATATATATTAAATTTTATAAAATGAAATTGGTGCAAGATATGAAACAAATGCCACTAGTGCTTGCCTTTAGTTTTTATATAAATCTAATTTAAATTTATTATAATATATAAAATATTTTAATTAATAAAAATGTAATATAATTTATTTTTTGTAATGATGTTGATTTAAATTTAAATTTATTCATAAATATATTAAATAATCACACACACACACACACACACACCCACACATATATCATATGGTTATAATTATATTATATGTTCTATTATATAATAAATAATTATAAATAATAATAATAATATTTTTATAATAATAATAAATTTTAAATGATTATATAATATAAGTAATATTATTTTAAATTGAATGACCAAAAAAATATTATAATTTATAAAAAAAATACATTATTACAATATAAAATATAAACCAATGCACTTATATTAAAAAAATAAAAATATTAACATTAATGAATCACATTGAAAATAAAATATTTGGCTCTTAGCCCTAAGCCTAGTAGCTATCGGCAAGTACTAATAATTATTAATAAATTATAATGACAATAGATTAATTTAAATAAAATTAATAAAATTAAAAAATATAATTACAAATGTTATATTTTTATTCATATTTACTATTTAGTTTCAAAATAAAAATGTAATATCTATAAATTATTAACATATATTGATGATTGTGATAATTGTTTATAAAAATAATTATTAATAATATTAATCAAGTCTTTCAATTGGCAATGACTGGACACATGTCACAATTTTGAATGAATCTAAGCACATGGGAAAGCATTCTCCAAATCGGCTTGAAATTCATCTTGAGCCATCAATCTTTCTTTTATGCAACGATCAAAATTTTGGGCAGAATCTTTAAAATAAGGAAGGATTCGAAGGAAACATTATTTCAATCCATAAGTTTGCATATTGGCAACATTCTGGTGTAGGTCTAATGGAGTTGGGCTTCACTTTTAAAACTTTGAAACAACAAAAAGTACTATTTGGGAGTGGGGTGGATCACCGATTGAAGAAAATGGTGAAATGTCCTTCGAAGGAAATGCTTCAAGCTATGCATGAGACATTAGGTCATTTTTCTATGAAGCTAACCACTGTTGGAAGTTTCAGGTGGATATAGCAACAATGATAATGGTGTGAAGTTTGCATGTTGGAGAGCATGAGCAAATTGTGGCATGGGTAATGAGGGAGCTTTTTGAGGAAGCTCTAATTCCAAATTTGTATGTGTTACTAGAATGGGCGCATCTAGGATGGGCATTTGACTTTAGTGAAGGATATGTAAATGAGTAAGGTGTTGAAAAAGAGATTTTTCCCTTTGTAAACTAGCCACATGGGCAGATAGAACAAGAAGCTTACACAAATGAGTGTCACCATGCATGGCATGCGCTCAAATGTGCAATCTTGGCCCACAAGGAACATAAGAAGGTGGCCACCATTCCACAAAATTTTCCTAAAAGAAAATGATCAGCAAGGATGTTATAGTAGAATGAATCAATAGTTGCATTTTTGGGAGCTTTGAGGATTATTCAGAGGATGACCTAGGAGAGGTCTTTTTTAGATACGAGTAATGGCTTTCAAGAAAATCAGCCTAGCAAAGGCTTTTTGTTTTTAGAATGTATAGGTGATATATCTTTTTGTAAAGGATGGTCCCTTAGAAAGAATTAAAGACCTTATAATCATGATGTAATTATTATTATAATATTAATAAAATCAAACCTATTACCGATCAAAAAAAATTAATTATAATAGTTTTAATATATATATATATATATATATATATATATATATATATATATAAAGGATTTTCTTTTCTATTATAGAATTGATTTTCTTTTTTATCATAAGCTTTTTATTGTAAAGATGATATGGAAAATTTAATGAAGATATATTAAATTTTATAAAATAAAATTGGTGCAAGATATAATGAAATAATAATAATGACAATAGTTTAATGTAAATAAAATAATTCCAATTTTAAAATATAATTGCAAATGCTATAGATTTATTCATATTTATTATTTAGTTTCAAAATTAAAATATAATATAGTTAAAATATTTATAAATTATTAAAATTTAAAATATATTAAAAATTGTGATAATTGTTTATAAACTATTCTTCATCATTTAAAAGACTTCATAATGAAAAAAAAGTTAGGAATAGGTGACAAGATAGGTATGAAATAAAAATTTGACACATAAATTATCAAAATTATATTTAACTTTGTTAAAGCTATAATCTATTAATCTTTAGTTTTCCTTGAAGCTTCATTTTTTTTAACCAATTAGGTTTTAAAAAAATAGTTAATTATTAAAAGTTAACTATTTTTAACAAAGTCACAGACTAATAGTAACATTTGAATAGTGCATTGAGAATCAAGATGCCAAAAACAAACCTGCAAAGTCATAGACTAACAAGAACAACAATTTGAGAAGCAAAAACTATTATTTTCATTGATAATATTTTAGACTGTACAATGTACATAGTACTGATTCATAGCATAGATATTCAAAATAGCTAATTAAATCAACTTGATTTTACTATTTCATAATTTATGAAAAAGGGCAAGGCCTAATCCAAAGAAAAATACAAATATCTTTAAAATATTTTTTTCCCCTAAGGGCAACAAATAAGGAAACAATATTCAAAAATAGGGAATAGGGAACCAGGGAGGCTGGAAGCATGAACAGGTTGAGGGGCTAAGGGCTTGAAGCCTTTAATCAGAAAGGTCTTCAAGTTCATCCATGAGGAATTTGTTGGAGAAGATGATATTGTTGAACTCATCTAGCCATGTGAAGTTAGTCTCACTGACATCATCCAGCAACAACCATTTTCATAGGAAATCCCTTCTGAGCCATGCCCACTTCTGATGGCAAGTCAATTCTTGTTCATTCATGCCGAGCAAGAAAGGATGCTTATGTATAATGCACCCTATGCCTTCCTCCTAGCACTTGTCTACTACATCTGCAAAAGGGATTACAATGCCTGGCCCTAATACCTACTCAGCCAATACAAGAATTTTGAAATCATCTTCTAAAAATGTTATGCAGAAGCATCAACATGTCTATTTGACTACCTCCAAGGTCGAGAAGAGACACGAGGAAGTAGGAGGTAATATCTATGGACACACGATACCTCTTATCACTTCTTAAGAATTCATAGTCAAGTACCATGAATATAGCATGGCAGATAAAAGGACTTTGGACATCTACCTTGCAAACCATGGCAAGGACATCATCAAAAATCATGCCCAAAAAAGGCTTTTGTAGAGCCATTATAGTGCATTTCGAGAAAATTACCGTATCCATGACTAAGATTCAAGAAACTCTACAAAATGCAACTGTAAACTGAATTCAAATTGAAGAATATGAGAAATGATAATGAAAGAGGAATTGAAGAGGCTATTTAGTTGCAGTTGCATTTAATTCTTTAGCATTCGCAATCTTTCATATCTTATTTTTTCATATTCCTATTAATTTTCAAGTGTGTGAAACACCGAAATGTACTGGCATTAATGTCAGACAATTGATAGTGATTGACATTGAGTAATGATTTCCATGCAAACCTTTCCATGTGTCTCAATTCTAGATAATTACATGCAACTCCAGGTCTTTTCAAGCTAGTGGCCCTGAGATGCATTTTCTATCATTGATCTCCAACTAATCAATGATTAATAAAACTATTGTATTTACTATTAATAATATGAAAGTGATGGTAGCTGACTTGGTAATAGTGACACTGATGTAACAATGTTATGACATTATTAATAGCACACCTAAGACAGTACACAAGTTGATACTTGAAGTGACTACTCAGTAGTTAGTTTAGTCACTAACTAATACATGTGTGAATTTTGCTTTTAGATTAGACAATTTTTTAGTTTACCACTAAAGATTAGCCAAGACCATTATTCTTTATTTTTCTACAAAACAAGTAATTCACCTCTGACATTATTAATTCATTTTTGGCAATAGAAAAAATAGTCATCATTTATTTATCGGTCGACCAAAAAAAACATTAATTCACTACATTTAAAATGATTTTTGCTAGGGCAAGACAAAAATCACCAACATATAATATTTTATTTCCCTATATGGAACAAAAAAATTTCCCTCGACATTAAAATTTTCCTGCCCACAAAATGTTGGATTCACCAGCATTTTAGGCTTTTTTTTAGGAGAGGTTTCTTAAAGTTATCACTGATCAGTTTGACATGTTTTGTGTGGACAACTAAGTATTCCTATGACTATAGTATGGCTAAGGATTGTTGTTGCACTAATTGCTATTTTTGAAAGGAGTACTAACATTGTTACTATTAAGAGATGATTCATGTCTCATATTGTTTGCATCCACAAACTTGTAATTCACCACATTCTTGTTGTTATTTTTCCAGGAGGTTTTTTGCTTATCATTGGAACTATTGACAAAGTCATTAGAGGAGGAAGAGTTGTTAGGAATCCCTTTTCCATCTTAAGACATTTTGAGGCTATCATTATTAAGAAAAGGTGCCTCTACTTTTGTAGCATTTTCAAGCATTGTTTATATTTTTTGCAAACATTGGAGTTGTAACCAATAATTCATCAATTTAGTGAAGTTGTTCACAAAGATGGAAATCTTCTCCTTCTTAGAGATTTCTCGGATGTATTTGGCAAATAAGAGTTGCCATCTTTGTAGGAAGTGTTGAAAACATTCCCCCAAGAGTATTTTGGTATTACAAAGATCCATCATTGTGACCTCTTTCTCTATATTATAGGCATATTGCATGAAAAACAAAGAAGCCAGTTGATCAAAAGTTTTGATTGGATGAAAGTTTTGAAAACCATTCCATGGCTTGTCCCCCCAAGCTTCATGGAAACAAGCGCATGAGGTAAGTAGTTTTGTGTATGAATTCCATACTTAACATATAGAATTGTCTTAAATGATCTTGGGGATAGGATGTGCCATGATATTTATCATATTTTAGGATTTGCACATTTTGTGTGAAGGGCACTAAAATGACCCTCTTATTGAAGGGTAGAGGGCATATCATTTCTAGACTGAATTGTGTCGGTTGGGTCATTTCTTGTCGCAAGGTGCAAAGCTCCAACTCCATAGATTGAAGTTGTTGAGTAATGACCTCAAAGGGTATCATCATGGTCTTTCCTTATATCAAAAATATCAAAATCCAAAGGAAATTTGGCACCTCATTTTGCCAGAACAATAGGTATCACTCTTTATTTTTTCCTATCATCTTATCCATTACATCAAGTAGATTGGGGTCTTGTTGAAGTTCATTTATTTTACATTGTAATCTCATCACTCCCTGGTGGGAATAAGGAAGACATTTTGGTTGATGGTTGTTCTTGGTTTGATTGTTCTATTTGGTTAATTTTAGGTTCTAGATTGAAGAGTATTGAATTAAACTAGGTGGATGAAGCAGTGATTGTAGTTTTTTGATCATCAATGTTCAATGATTGTGAGGATTCTGCAATTGTATCTCATTTTGATAATCTTGCACTTGTTTGTATAGGAACCATTCTTACTGCTCCCATTCTCAAAGTAATAGATTTAGTTTCTCTTATTCTAGGGGTAGTATCAAGTTTTTTGGGTGACATGACAAGTGAAATAGATCCTTATTGATGTGTAATGCCCCACCAAGGGATCCAAAGAATTAACCTAAAATTTCATTAAGTAAAACCATGAAAGTAAAACATGAAAGTAAAACCATTCATAACATAGTAGCGAAAGCAATAGCAATATCCAACTAAAAGTAAACATAAACATACATAACAAGTTACATTCTTTAAGGATTCTTTAACATTGAATCACATTTAAATTAACTATTAGTGAATCCTTCTAATACAACATCCACATGATATAATAATGAAAAGTCCAATGTTCATAAATTACATTTCCGATTGCTCAATCATCCACTGTATATGCCACAGGGTATGAAAGGCTTAAAAGAATATACATATGTGAAATAAAGTATATCATCATTCTAAATCTAATCCATGATGCAACAAAGTAAAGGTGATCACATGTCATACATGATACACCATCATAAAAGATAACCATTTACCACAAACATAGCTAACTAAATGCACGGTTCCTCCCAATCATAAATAACATCATTAGACCATCGTACGTCCTAGACATCCCTCCATGCATAACATTCCAAATCATTGAAGAGATCATCAGTATTAACATAGTAGGAATGTCACTCCTAAAAACATACTACATCATATGCATAAAGTAATCCAACATGCAAAATAAAGCAATAAGATAACATCATCTAACATATGCAAATCATCAATGTAAGGATACGTGTCCACCATCATAAAGAATGCATCAGCCACAGTGTCTCAAACGGATCTCAAATGATAAGAGTGGAAAAAGCACTACCACCCGATCGTGTGGAACCTAAGTGGTCCACTCCCACCACGCTGAGGAGATAATCTCAAGTCCCAAATAGGATATCAAATCACATAGCACAAATACTCTCTAAGTCCAAGAATCCTAAAAGTATACTAACTCAAAAGTTCCAACACAAAATCGACATCTAATCCCAGAGGCACACAAAGACATGTAGGAAACCTACTATGCAAGCAAGAAAGTGTCATCACACGGATCACACTAGATTTACCCTGGCAGTCTCTCAATAGACCTTAGCCCCCTAGTGATCCCTATGTGACAATTAGTATCATCTCATATAGATGAGGCATACTATGGAATGCAAGGTCGCAACCAAGCATTCTCTCTACTCCCATCCTAGTCTATACTAGCACTCAAGGCATGGGCGAGAACAAACCAATTATTTTTTTAGGTTTATTTAAGTCAGTATTAGGTGTGAATGTTTTCACTTATTGAGACAACTTACAATGAGTTACCCTGGCAGCCTCTTAGGGCCCCAACCCCCATTGCAAGCCACTTCCCAACACTACAAGTAGATAACCTACCCTAGACTCATGGAATCATAAATCACAAAATACCAAAAGATAATCCATAATATAAACATCTAATCTCCATGAGTCAACTGAAAAGCATCCATAGATAATCATGACCACAATAGTTATCTATTCGCAACTGAAGGTATCCCTAATAATTCACAATAATCATTGTCTCCTAACAAGCAACCAAAAAGCATCTCACAATAATACCGATCGAATGACTCCAAAATGGTTGAGTCAAAACATGTCACAACATGGCATCATCAAGATCAAATAACAATTTCAATTCCATTAAATGACTAGAAAGTAACCCAAGTATAATTGATCAATGACTCAAAATGGTTAAGTCAGGTGTCTCTTACATATGAATCTCAGCTTCACACAAGAAGACTAGAAAGCAATAACAATCAATAAATACAAACATCTCATAGAGCATACTATCACATTATCATCGTTGGGTTTATTAAGAATTGAGATCATGACATCATCATGACATCACAATCATAACCCTTGAGCCTCCGGTAGACGTCCTATAACTGGTCAACACTAGTCAACCCAAAAACCCAAAACAAGAAGCATAGAGAAAACACAATGCAAGCACATGTTTTGGTTTGCTAGAAGCTTATAATTGAATTAAATGTGGAGGTCTCAGTTTTTCATTTCAAATTTAGATATCAAGTGGGGAAATTGTGCATTTTCTTCTAACCCATGTAATAGATTAAAATTGCCCATAACTCTAGAATTAATTTTCCAATTATTCTAATGATATATTGTTTATATAAACGTTATTTGAAAATGATGACTATAGAATTCTGCATTGTAGATTTTAGCATGAGAAGTTACCAATTATTATCATCTTCACTTCATAATAAAATTACAAAATAATTTATTATTAAAAGAAATGATCTATTAACACAAATATATTATCAAATATAATAATCTATTATTCATTAATAACATATATACATACTATCGCAGGTACCCTGCTTATGCAAGTACCCTGCGACCCATGATGGCAGACTAACGTCAAAGTCAGTGGTGAGCATGGAAGGTTTTAATCATAAATGTGCCCACATTAAATATAACGATCATAGTTTATTCGAATCTCGCAGACTATGTTTGAAGAAGGCCATGCGGCCTACGGGTCGCAGGTACCTTGTATACACGCGGGTAATTTGCAACTTGTGCAGGTAAACCACCTACAGTTGGGGTATAGGGGTCCCTTCCCCAAAACATATATATATATTTATTTATTTTTAAATTTTTTATTTTATTTTTATTTTTTTAAATCGCTTTTCCTCAAATGGAAATCGCGATTCAAAATTTATAATTTCCACTACCATTGTGTGTGTGTGTGTGTATATATATATATATATACACACACACACATATATATATACACATATACATATATACATACATATATATACATATATATATATATGTATATGTATATATATGTATGTATATATGTATATATATATATGTATATATATGTATGTATATATGTATATATACATACATATATATATATATATATATATGTATATATATGTATGTATATATGTATATATATGTATGTGTATATGTATGTAGATTTACATATTTTTAAAAGGAGAACAACGCATAATTTTTAAAACAAAAAGGGCTTTCTAATTTCTTAAGAATTTCCTTTAAAATATTTGTTCTCTAAAATTTACCCATTAATCCTTCGAATAAATTTTTAACCCTAGTCCATAGAATTCTCAGATCTACGCTTGTGGCATTTTCTCACATAAAGAATTTAAATATCCATGACAAGATTAAAACAACTGGAACATTCACATAAAATCTTCAGAAAGCATTCAGAAGACATGAAGAAGATAGCAAGTGCAAGAAGCGAAATATCACATGCAAAAATCAAAAGTGTCTAACTGGACACTAATTCTAAATCACTTCTCAAAATTTTGCAGAGCAAGCTCCTTCCTTCTCCAACGTTTTCAGTCCTCCAAACGTGCTCCCTAAGCTTCTAGGAGTGCCTAAATATAAAGAACTCTTAGGAAGCACCTAGAATATCTCTAGAAACAACCAAAAGGTGTTGACAACTAAGCATGAGTCTTTTCCAACCTTCTAGATGAGTCATAAGGTTGTAGAGACCATGTACTTAATTTGTGTGCTAACTCCTGTGTTGTTGACATATGTGCAATCAAAAGGTGCATTAACTCCTAGGCAAGCTTATAACTTTTATTTTAATTCTTTTATCTATTCTATTATTATTATTTATTTTTTATTTTATTATTATTATTATTATTACTAATTTTAATTTCTAATTTCTTTTATTTAATTCTTTTCTCAATTAATTTCCATTTAATTAATTAAAATCAAAATATCTAAAGATCATGATATTATATTAATTTTTCCAAATAATTAAATTATTAATTAAATCTTTTAATTTTAGACTTAATTAATAGAAAATTCACCATAGACCTCCAAGATAAAGTATGGAAACCCATCATAGAACAATCCATACAAAATCAGTCTAAAGGGTTAAAAATCACGAATTATGTCATCCGACACATTCGAAAGGTAAAATATCCAGATACTTGTCCTAGCTCACTAGGGCAAATGGTTTAGGGGTTTAAGATTTGGACTTGAGAATTTATCTCCCTTCTCTTACTATTGAGATAGTGCAATAGGGTACGCTCATCCTGGCAATTCAGGCAAGTCGATACCCAGTACCTACAACCTGCATAAAAATCATGGCTAAACAGGCAATGGAAAGAAGTGGTGCATTGTGTAGATCCCGACTAGCAGGTGACTACAACTCCCTTCCTTAACCACATCAGAAATGCCATACATAAGAACCAACACACACACCATACACATGCTAGTATGGGTTAAGTATCCATAATAAAACACATGTGATAATAAACCATCTAACTACTCATCATCAATAACTGGAAACAATATAATAATCATCATGAATACATGAAATGTAGACTATAAATAATCTCATCATATATCAACTAAATCCATAACACAATATCCAATAGTCTCGAAATAATACTACTAACCATCAACATAAAACTAGTCTAACATAGTATGACAATAATAGCAACAATATGTCCAAAAAAATGTAAACGAGGGTAGGCACTACATCTTAATCCTGGAAGCCTACAAACAAGTAGGGATACAACTCTCGTAATCTAGCTACATCCTCCCATGTAGTTGAAGAATCATCAGTAGGGTCCCATTGGACCCTTACCTGCTCTATGGTTCGACCCCTTAGGGTCAACTCCCGCTGCTCCAAAATGCAAACTAGCTCCAAAGCCAGCTGCCCATCCTCTACCTGCAATGCATTCCAATCAAGAACATGTACAACATCAGGAATATATTGCCTAAGTACTGAAACATGAAAAACATCATGAATGCAAGCTAGGCTAGGTGATAGAGCAAGGTGGTAAGCAACTGGGCCAATCCTCTCAAGAATCTCGAATGGTCCCACAAAGTGAGGTGCTAGGTTTGAACCCTTTCTGTATCAGATCAGACTCTTTTGCGAACACACTCTCAAGAAAACCTTGTCTCCCACAGCAAACTATTTATCTATCCTATGTGCATCGGCATACTTTTTCTATCTATCTTGTGTTGTAGTCAAGTGCTCGTGGATATGCACTACCTGTTGCTCCATATCATGAAGCATCTTAGGACCTAACAAGATGTGATCCTCAAGACTATCCCAACTCAAGGGTGTACGATAAGGATGTCCATATAAAGCTTGAAATGGTGCCATGCTAATAGAACTGTGATACCCATTGTTGTAAGCAAACTCCACTAGGTAGAGATGGTCCTCCCAATGTGTCTGCCTATCCATCACATACATCCTTAACATATCTTCCAAAACCTAATTCACCCTCTCTGTCTGACCATCTATCTCTAGGTGATATGCCGAACTAAAATTCAATTGTGCTCCAAGCTCATGCTGCAATAATGTCCAAAATGCAAATGTGAATACAGGGTCCCTATCAAAAATGATCTTTCGAGGAATACCATGTAATCTCATAATATCACGCATGAAGACATTAACTATAGAAGTTGTTGTATAGGAAGACTTGATTGGTGAAAAATGTGCCACCTTAGTCAACCGATCAACAGTGACCATGATAGCATCATGATGACGAACAGTCATAGGTAATCCTACAATGATGTCCATAGAGATGATGTCCCACTTCCATGAAGGAATGAGATTTGGTTGCAAAAGTCCTGCCAGACGTTGGTATTTTGCCTTAACTCTCTAACACTCAAGACACTTGGCCACATAATCAACAATGTCTTGCTTCATCCCAGACCAATAAAATAAATGCTGCAAATCAACATGCATCTTTTTGACACCTGGATGTGCTGAGTAGGGTGTACGATGAGCCTCTGTTAGAATCAAGGTGCTAAGTTCATCCAATAATGGTAGATAAATCCTTCTTGAATGTCTCAAAAGACCATCTGATTGTCAGACATAGCCCACAAACTTACCCTCCAAAGGTCTTCCTAATTCTATCTCTCTGCACACTTCCTGGTACCAAGAATCTATAGGAAGTGCCTGAAGAATCTGACTCCTCAAATCAACAATAAGTCATAGATGATATCCATGTCTCCTGCAACTCAAAGCATCTGCCACCACATTCTCCTTTCCCTGAATGTACTTTACCTCAAAATCATACTCACATAAAAATTCCATCCATCGCCTTTGGCGAGCATTCAAATTAGGCTGAGTGAAAATGTATCGAAGACTGCGATGATCACTATGTAGCTCAAATCTGTACACCAACAAGAAATGTCTCCACCTTGTCAAAGCATGAACTACCACTTCCAACTAAAGATCATGTGTAGGATAATTTAGCTCATGATCCTTGAGCTTTCATGATTCATACGCAATCACCCATCCATTCTGCATCAAAACTGCCCCAATCCCTTCTAGGGAAGCATCTGTACACACCATGAAATCACCTTCTAGATCAGGTACTACTAAGATCGGTGCACTAGTCAAAAGCTCCATGAGCTTCTGAAATGCTTCCTCACACTTCTCTATCCAAATAAACTTATTTCCTTTCCTCTAAAGGGAAGTGATAGGATGCACTATTCTAGAGAAGTTTTGGACAAATCTACGATAATAACTAGCTAGACCCATGAAACAACGAATCTCTAACACATTAGTTGGTGTAGTACAATCTACTATTGCCTAGATCTTTGTAGGGTCTACAAAAATACCATCACCTGATATGACGTGCCCTAAATACTAAATCTTTGATTTGAAGAATTTTCACTTAGCTGCATTGGCATAAAGTTGATTGTCTCTTAAGCATTGTAAAACCAATCACAAGTGTTCCTCATGCTCCTTCTAAGACTTAGAATATATCAATATATCATCAAGAAACATAAGTACAAACCTATCAAGATAAGATCAAAACACCCCATTCATCAAACTAATGAAAATTGATGGAGCATTAGTCAGCCCAAAAGGAAAACTAATGTTGTAGTGAGTTTGAAAGGCAGTCTTGTGAATGTCGGCTTCCTTAATGTGAAGCTAGTGATATCTTGACTTAAGGTCAATCTTGGAGAATACTATAGCTCCCTTGATCTGATCAAACAAGTCATCAATCCTAGGTAAAGGATACCTATTCTTTATCGTCACCTTATTCAACTATCTGTAATCAATACAAAGGTGCAAAGAACTATCTTTCTTTTTCACAAAGAGTATTGGAGCTCCCCATGGTGATAGACTAGGTTGAATACTCCCTTTAGTCATCTTGAAATGATATGATCTTCTTCCTATAATCTATACTAGATCTATGAGAGCCAAGCCAATACATTCCTAGAACCACATCATAGGAACCAAGGGGTATAACCCGAAGGTCAACTGTAGTATCAAATCCTCCTATGTTAAGCCCACACTTATGAACTACAAAATCTGTGGAGACCTTAACCCCTAAGGCTAGTTCCACTTGCCAATCATGATCTTTCTTCACTAAAATTTAGCTTACACTTAGCAACTATAGATGGAGAAATAAATGAATCTGTAGCTCCTAAACCAAACAACACTGAAAGAGATGTATCTCAAATAGTTTCTGTGGTTTCAACCACTGTTCCTCGATGATCTACCTGATGGTGATCTATCATTGCAAACACTCTATGAGCTCTTCCTGCATCTCCTACTGTAGGCTCTGATGCTATTGGCCTAGGGCCTGAATACTGAGGTGCTCGCTGTGGATAGTGAGTTGCAAAATGTCCAATTTTCCCACATCTAAAACATCCTATATTTCTGCCAGATCCTCTACCATAGGTGGTGCATTTGATTGCTGATGGCTATTCCTACTAACAAAAGATTGACTGCTCTGAGTTGGCTAATTGGGTTGATTCTATTTATTGCACTAAGCATTGTGATTGTTCTTGAAGTTAGAACCTCCGCCACCACCTTGAGCCTGAGAGTTTGATCCCTTCTGCTGATGAGATTGCTGCTAATATTATTTCCCCTTAAAAAAAGGAGGCTTCTTATTTCCACCTGAGTTGTAGTTTCCTTTAGATCCTGATGCTACAGGTGCTCCCACAAAACCTTTAGTTGCCTTTAGTTCTACAAGGATGGCTTGATGAACTACATCCTTGAGGGTTTTAGGCTCAAATACCTTGACACCCCTGATTATATGGTTGTTCAATCCTCTAATAAAGTAATGTGTCAACTAAGCTAAGTTGTCACTGAATCCTAAAAGGGACATGAGTTCATAAAATTTGTGCTCATACTCTATCACAGTCATAGAATACTACCTAAGGTTATGGAACTCATCTGCCCTTTGCTGCTTCCATTCCTCTGGTAGGATTCATTCATGAAAACTCTCTAAGAATAGCTCCCAAGTGACACTGTTCATATCTATGCCCAGCTTCTTTTCCTCAATTGTCCACCAAGTGGCCCCAAAATTCTCCAAGTTGGTAATCACAAATCTCACCTTAACATTATTGTCAAAGTCCTACATGGCAAAATCCTGTCAAGGGCAATGAGCCACTGTTCGGCCACATATCCAAAAACCTACCCATTAAAGGGCTTGACCTTGGATCTCGAAAGGTCCTTCATCTAAGTAGATAGAATGGATTTTTGATGATCCTTCTAAGGGCTCCTAGACCTGGGTCTATGCTCTTGTTCTGTCTAATGTGCTCCATGTTGTTTATGAGCAGGAGGTAGGTGATCAAGAATGGTCTGCATCATTTGTCTCAAGTTAACCTCCTCATACTCAACTTGGTCCTCTCTATAGCTCTCTTCCTACTACTTACTAGCATGCTCTCCTTTGCTCTCTTCATGAGCAGATCCTCCACGAATAGACTCATGGACACTGATAGCTCTGCCACTACCATGGCCTCTACCATGGCCTCTAGCAGAAGACCTAGTCCTAGATACCATACTACAACAATATCCAAGATACTAGGTACTATTACCACATAATGCATGCTACTGTATAGCATAAAAGTCACATGTTCTACAAACAACTAAGTTTAATTTTGGTTTTGCCTATGTTTAGGTTTAAGTAGAATTTTTAGTTTGAAAACTAAGTGTAGCATATGCAAGTAACAGTTTTAAGTTCTATTTTTGTTCACCTAGTTTCAAGTTTTGAAGAGATACACATAATAGTTCAAAATCTAGTTTTGTTCCAAAATACCTAGAGCTCCCAATGTAGAAACTCGGGCTCTGATACCAAATGTAATGCCCTACCAAGGGATCCAAAGAATTAACCTAACAGTTCACTAAATTTGGTAGTATTTTTTTTTTTTGAAACATGAAAGTAAAACCATTCATAACATAGTAGTGAAAGCAATAGCAATATCCAACTAAAAGTAAACATAAACATACATAACATGTTACATTCTTTAAGGATCCCTTAACGTTGAATCACATTTAAATTAACTATTAATGAATCCTTCTAATACAACATCCACATGATATAATAATGAAAAGTCCAATGTTCATAAATTACATTTTTGATTGCTCAATCATCCACTGTACATGCCATAGGGTATGAAAGGCTTAAAAGAATATACATATGTGAAATAAAGTATATCATCATTCTAAATCTAATCCATGATGCAACAAAGTAAAGGTGATCACATGTCATACATGATACACCATCATAAAGATATGAACATCCATCATAAAAGATAACCATTTACCACAAGTATAGCTAACTAAGTGCATGGTTCCTCCCAACCATAAATAGCATCATTAGACCATCGTGGGTCCTAGCCATCCCTTTGTGCATAACATTCCAAATCACTGAAGAGATCATCAGTATTAACATAGTAGGAATGTCACTCCTAAAAACATACTATATCATATGTAGAAAGTAATCTAACATGCAAAATAAAGCATAAGATAACATTATCTAGCATATGCAAATCATCAATGTAAGGATACGTGTCCACCATCATAAAGAATGCATCAGCCACAATGTCTCAAGTGGATCTCAAATGATAAGAATGGTAAAAGCACTACCACTTGACCATGTGGAACCTAAGTGGTCCACTCCCACCGCACTGAGGAGATAATCTCAAGTCCCAAACAAGATATCAAATCACATAGCACAAATACTCTCTAAGTCCAAGAATCCTAAAAGTATACTAACTCAAAGGTTCCAACACAAAACTAACATCTAATCCCAGAGGTACACAAAGACATGTAGGAAACCTACTATGCAAGTGTGAAAGTGTCATTGCACAGATCATGCTAGAGTTACCTTGGTAGTCTCTCAATAGACCCCGAACCCCTAGTGATCCCTATGTAGCCACTAGTATCCTCTCATATAGACAAGGCATACTATGAAATGCAAGGTCGCAACCAAGTATTCTCTCTACTCCCATCCTATTCTGTACTAGCACTCAAGGCATGGGCGAGAACAAAACAATTATCTTTTTAGGTTCATTTAAGTCAGTATTAGGTGTGAATGTCTTCACTTATTAAGAAAACTTATAATGAGTTACCCTGGCAGCCTCTTAGGGCCCCAGCCCCCATTGCAAGCCACTTCTCGAAACTACAAGTAGATAACCTACCCTAGACTCATGGAATCATAAATCACAAAATACCAAAAGATAATCCATAATATAAACATCAAATCTCCATGAGTCAACTGAAAAGCATCCATAGATAATCATGACCACAACAGTTCTCTATTGGCAACTGAAGGTATCCCTGATAATTCACAATAATCATTGGTTCTTAACAAACAACCAAAAAACATCTCAAAATAATACTGATCGAATGACTCCAAAATGGTTGAGTCAAAATATGTCACAACATGACATCATCAAGATCAGATAACAATTTCAATTCCATTAAATGACTGGAAAGTAACCCAAGTATAATTGATCGATGACTCAATATGGTTAAGTCAAGTGTCTCATACATATGAATCTCAGCTTCACACAAGAAGACTGGAAAGCAATAACAATCAATAAATACAAACATCTCATAGAGCATACTATCACATTACCATCGTTGGGTTTATTAAGAATTGAGATCAAGACATCATCATGACATCACTAGTAGACGTCCTATAACTGGTCAACACTAATCAACCCAAAAACCCAAAACAAGAAGCATAGAGAAAAGACAATGCAAGCACATATTTTGGTTTGCTAGAATCTTATAATTGAATTAAATGTGGAGGTCTCAGTTTTCCATTTCAAATTTAGATATCAAGTGGGCAAATTGCGCATTTTCTTCTAACCCATGTAATAGTTTAAAATTTCCCATAACTCTAGAATCAATTTTCCAATTATTCTAATGATATATTGTTTATATAAATGTTATTTGAAAATGACCCCTATAGAATTCTGCATTGTAGATTTTAACATGAGAAGTTACCAATTATTATCATCTTCCCTTCATAATAAAATTACAAAATAATTTATTATTAAAAGAAATGATCTATTAACACAAATCTATTATCAAATATAATAATCTATTAATTATTAATAACATTTATACATATTTACATATATATATATACATATATATTTATATATATACATACATACATACGTACGTACGTACGTACGTACGTACATACATACATACATACATACATACATACATACATACATACATACATACATACATACATACATACATACATACATACATACATACATACATACATACATATATATATAATTATTAATTTTTGAACAACAATAATAACATTTTAAAAACATTATAAAATTGAAATGTAAAAATTCGATATCAATACTGTCGCGGGTACCCTGCGACCCATGATGGCAGACTGACATCAAAGTCAGTGGTGAGCATGGAAGGTTTTAATCATAAATGTGCCCACATTAAATATAATGGTCAAATTTTATTTGAATCTCGCGGAGTATGTTTGAAGAAGGCCATGCGGCCCGCGAGTTATAGATACCCTGCGTACACGCGGGTACTTTGCAACTCGTGCAGGTACACCGCCGGCAATTGGGGTACAGGGGTCCCTTCCCCAAAACGTTTTTATATTTTATTTTTTTTAAATCACTTGTCGCGGTTCGAATTTTATAATTTTGACTATGATTTAATAAATATATATATATATATATGTATATGTATATATACATATATATATATATGTATATATGTATATATTATATATGTATATGTATATATTATATATGTATATATGTATATATACATATATACATATGTGTGTGTGTGTGTGTGTGTGTGTATATGCAGATTATTATTAACAATTACAGCATATATGGCAATTGGGGTACGGGGGTTCCTTCCCAAAAATGTTTTAATATTTTATTTTTTTTAAATCACTTTTCTTCAAATGGAAATCATGATTCAGATTTTATAATTTTGACTACGATTTAATAAATATGTGTGTGTGTGTGTGTGTGTGTGTGTGTGTGTGTGTGTGTGTATGTATATATATGTATATATGTATATATGTATATATATATATATATATGTATATATGTATATATGTATATATATATATATATATATATGTATATATGTATATATGTATATATATATATATATGTATATATGTATATATATGTATGTATATATATGAAAATTATTATTAAGTATTACAACATATACACACACACACACATACATATATATATGTGTGTGCATATGTATGCAAATTTACATGTTTTTAAACGAAGGAGAACAACACATAGTTTTTAAAACAAAAAGGGATTTCTAATTTCTTAATAATTTTCTTTAAAATATTTGTTCTCTAAATTTTACCCATTAATCCTTCTAATAAAATTTTAACCCTAGTCCATAGAATTCTCAGATCTACGCTTGTGGGGTTTTCTCACATAAAGAATTTAAATATCCATGACAAGATTAAAACAACTAGAACATTCACACATAAAATCCTCAGATTGCATTTAGAACACACAAAGAAGACAGGAAATTTAGAACACATCAAACTTCATAGATATTTAGATTTTGATTGGGCAAACAATCCTATTGAATGTAAAAGTATTTTTGGATGTTGCTTCAGTCTAGGATTTGACATGATTTCTTGGTCCAACAAAAAATAGACTTCAATTGCATTAAGTTCCATCGAAGCAAAATTCCTTGCATCTTCTTTAGGTGCTAGAGAAGCAGGATGGTTATGAAAGTTGTTGGTAGATTTGTTTAAAAGACCTTTGAAGCCCACTATGATTCATTGTGATAATCAAAGTTGCATCAAGCTCTCAACCAATCCAGTATTCCAATCACTCCAAACATATTGAAATTCTTTTCATTACATTTGAGATTGTTGGAAATATTCAAGATATGACAAGTTACTAAGAGGGGAGGGATGAATCAATAACTTTAAAACTTTCCTTTAAATTTACCACACATCCATCTATACTACCATATACATTAGTACTAAAAGATAAAACATTCATCACACAAAAGAACACAATATTTTGGTGACCTTGAAACCTTCCAAATAGAAAGTAAAACTGGGGTGGGGATGATACCCACAAAACTTCAATACTGTAGCATAAAGTTGGCTTGTTAAGGCTTACATTGACCACTTTTGGTGATCTGCCCTATTAGGAGCACAAAGGACTACTAGGTCCACGTTGTTAGAGGATTTATAAACATACAATGAAGTATGCACTCGGTTAAGAGATTTATACAAAGATTGTTAAGTCTACCTTGTTAGAGGATTTAGAAAACTAATTCACCTATTAAGATGAAGTAGTGGATCTACTTACAACTGATTGCTAATAAGATCCTTTATGCACTGATCACCTTATGTGATGGATATAACTTTTCTGTCTCTGTATTGACCTTGCTATATTCCTTGAACTGCTACTAAAAATCCTTTGCACATCCTTCTCATTACTTTGCTATTTCTTCATACATATGATATCTTGCAATACACCTTACATATATACCTTTCAAATTTATAAAATTACAAGGTCGACCAAAATACAAGTGAACAAATACATTACAAAATTTGCCCAATAGTAAATAACTTGAGTTCACTAAACTGACTCGGTGACCTTCTGATACATGGTGTTCACTGTATTACTCAGCATCGTCATGCACTTGATAGAAGTGAAGGCTTGGTCCATACTAATCACTCGATGCAGTTCTGAACTCGATAACCACTAGTGACTTGGTCACTCGATAGATACTACACACTGAGTTTACCTTGCTTCACTTGGTAAACACTATTTCTTCCAACGCTCGATTTATACTAAATCTCCATGACAAAAATTTACTACTTGGTAGACACTATGGAGCATGGTAGATACTAAGAAGCTTAGTAGACACTGTTGGTCTTCACATTGCCTATATTTACTCGATAGCTTTAGGAATGCTCAATGTAAACTGCTTAACTGCTAAGCTTACAAGGTAACCACTGAATGCTCAGTATAAATTTTAGACTGAGTGATGAGCTTAGTAAGCATTCAGAATTGAATAAGTGTTGTCACTAATGAAAAATACAACATAATGCCAGTAGAGATATGGTGAATTGAGGAATCATTCAATTAGAGTATATCTATACTAATGAGTAAACAACTAATATCTTTACCAAGCCTCTTGCTAAAGTGAAGTTGAAATACTTTAGAGAAAAACTTGGTATGATAAATTTGTAATATTGAATATTATATCAAATTTAAATTTATGTGTGTGTTTATGCTTCTATTGTTTGTTAGTGGCATCATATGTAATGAAAGGTGATGATCTTTCATGAACATATTTATTCAGAAGGTAATTATTTACAAGGTGATGATCTTGTAAATAATAGGCATGTTATCATGGACATCTCTAGACATTGCTTCAAGCAATTAGAGATTATCAAATCTTATGTTATTACTATGGACATCTCTAGACATTGCCTCAGGCAATTAGAGATCATAGGTAACATTCTCATTGTGATTACTCTAGATATTGTTTCAGACAATTAGGGATTTTTTAATATGCATTATGATAAGTGTTCATAATTTTGTGATCTGACTTATAACTATTTCATTGTGTTGTGTGTGTGTGTGTGTGGCATGACTCTTTGGGGGTCATGATTCTCCGCCTTGTATATAAAGGAAGTGCAGATCACTGAATAACAATATTAATCCATGACATTTTGTATCAAATGGTCTACACCCAGTTTATCATAAACACTTTTCTATAATATCTAATCTGTAGGGATATCAAGAAGTCATCTCAAGTTATCAGCAATAGAAGATAAGGAAGTTGGCTCTGCACTCACAGTCCCAAAGATCATCAATATTCAAAGAACAAGGCTGCTCAAGAGTAATAAAAGTAAGAGTTACATTATTCTTGTCATAATCATTTTATCTATTAGAGATCCAATAAAACTAACATTATGAATGATGTTGAAAAGATGCAAAACTATCTAAGTGAATTCAGTTATAGGCCTCTCTTCTCAAAATGTATTGGTTTTCAGTTATGATTTTGTAAATCATACTTTTGTCACTTACATTCAAAGTTAAGAATTTGACCACTTTTGCAAGAAATTTGTAAAGCTGATAAAATCATTTCAATTGTTTCATAGGAATGTATAGAGATACGACTTTTATCATTGTAAGGGAAAAAGTGAGGAAGAACTTTTTGCAAAGAGGAAACCTCTAGAGAAATTCCAGAGAAGCTTTATATGAATTTTAGATTCATGTTATGTGTAAGGATATTTGAGTTTGTATATACTCAAAAGATAATAAAGAATGTATTTGTTCATATGTCCAAATTGTTCTTTTGAAGTTATGATTTATTGTACATTAAATTAGTGATTCTTTTATACATTCATGTGAATCATTTGACTTAGTGCAAAGAAACACATTCATTTCATGGTATCTTGATTTGAATGTATTCATATAGCTTATGAATTTGTATGTCAAGATTTTTTATATTGCTTTCACCACCATTACGTCTATTCTCAAAACCCCCTTATGAATGGTTCTCTTTTGTGAATCTTAGTTAGCTATCACATGTCTATTGTTGTAGTTTATATTCATACTTTCTTTTAGTCTTGTTTTCTCTCCTTTTGGACTTTTAGGTAAAAATTACACAAAATACCAAATACCCCTATTGTATAAGGGAGCTTCCCCTCTCAGACGCAAAGGAAGATTGCAAGTTGATAGTGATCGATTGCAATCTCTCCAACTATTGGCACAACTGTCACTATTCATAGGACAAATAGGGTCAATTTCATAAGTAATTTCACAACAACAAATTTGTTTACCAACAATGAGTAAGTGAGGAATTGTTGAAATCAACTTTAACTTTGGATTAGATAAACAAGACAATTATCACAAGGGTAAAGTGTTACAAGCTTAATTTAAAACACAATTGAGTTTAAAAACAAGGGAAAATATAGTGAAATCATTGAGAGTGTCATAAAACTTAATCAAAGATAGATTTTATTACTACTATGGATATGACCGATTAAGTTGTAGAACAAGTTCAATTATCTATTCGACGTGAGAAATACTTTCAAGCTTTGCTGGTTTTGATAGCATAGAAAATATCATCTCCCAATTTAATGGGTTTCTTCTAACCATGAGACTAAATTGTGCACTCTCAAATTTTTTGATTTTGACACCATGGATGATCCATGGTGGTGTGGCTACCAAAGCCTGAGAAAAGAAGGAACCCTTCCTAAAAATGGTATCTCATCGAGTATGAGAAAATTGTGTGTCAATCATGTGTTTCATCTCTTCATCAATTTACCAAAGGATCATCCTTTTGAACAAATTTTTTGAACACACCAATCTACTATAAAATTTTGGCTAACTGGCTCCTGCAAATCAATCTTAGGGAATCGGACATTTTGATGAGTTGTAAGCTAGAAGTGAAGCCTTAATCAAAAGGCAATCAAAAGAGGAAAACCCAATCTTTCTATAATGGAAAACCTAACCATGAAAATAAATATTACTTAACTAAAAGTCAAATTTGGAAAATCATGTCAAGCAGACTAGTGGCAACAAGTTTCTAGTCAAAACTAGCACTACAAACTTGCCCGTCTTTGAGTAAAGGATTGGGCAATATATGCCCCAATTGTAAATTGTCACAAACTATAAAAAATGTCACAAGTGCACATAAGTTAGGTATGGTGAAAATTTCATTCAACATTTTATAGAAAAGTGAAGGATTTTAGTACAAGAATTATCATGGATATGCCAATGGGTGATTATATGCAAGTTTGAAACAAAATGGTTGTATGAAAACTTGATATAATTATTGACATGGCTCATCTAGTAAGTTTGTAACATTTAGCCATTAAATCCAAGTTCACAACATAGAGGGATTTTCTTGTGTCAAAATATGGCATGCCAAAAGTTTGACAAATTGTCTCTGTAGTATAATCAATCAACATATTGTAACCTTATAAATCTTTGGTGAAATTTCTATGCAAAGTAATTGTAACTTGTCTAGTGTTTTGGCTCGTACATCAACTCAAAAAAAGAGAAAAAAAATTTCTTGCCAACTATTTGATGCAATTCCTCCAAGAAATATTGAACATTTTAGGAGAAATATCAAGGATAACTGATTGGGGTCATCACAAAAGAGTTGGAGATGAAGCAATGCTAAAAAGAAAACATGGAAAGGAAGTAGAGGAGATAGGGAACAATACAGAAGGATGGATGAATGAGGGAGAATGAAAGAACAAACCTTGTGTAGGAACATCACTATGAGGAGGAGAGATTAAAGGATGGTGTGAGGGAGTAGGGGGTTAGGGGATTTGGGCTTAGAGAAGAATAAAGAGGAAGAAATGCCATGAACATGATAATATTGTCTCCAGATTTGATAAGATTAAAACCATATTTATTTTTGCAACCAAAGTTTTAAATAGAATTTTACTTTGAGAATTGTCATGGGCATGCCAATGGCTGAATTGTTATGGGTAGGTTGTGTAAAATATCGTGGGCGGGCTGAATTAAATCTCTAGTGAGAGTGGGCATTGCTTTGTCTCTCATCAATTTTTTGGATCATTTCTACCCTTCTCTGATGATCATGGTGATTATGCACATCTTTCCAAAGTCAATTTTGACTTTTGCCTCCCCACTACTACCACCAAAATAAACTTACTCCAAATTGCTCTAAAATAACAGGAGAAAGTAATGCTACTAACATAACAATTTCAAGGGATCTTTATGATGCAATTAAGGGCTAAAAAATGGAAGCAGGTCACAAGAGTTTGAGAAATGGAAGAGTTTGGAAATGCCCACCAAGATTCATCTCCACTTGTGATACAGTTATAAGAAGAAGCAATTCCTTTGGAAAAAAATTGGGGAAATCAACAATAGTTACTAGTCTATTTAGGGGAGTTTCTTGATTTATTAATGGATTAAAAAATGAATGCACTTATTAAGAGTTTTTCTCCCCGTGGAAAAAGTAGATGCTCTAGAAATTAATCATTCAAAGTTTGTAAATGCCACCCAAAATTTGTCCCTTTCATTAATACAGGTAAAATAAAAAGGCAAAGCCTATAATCATGCTAAGTAGACCAGTGGTAACAAGTTTCTAGTCAAAGACTTGGGCTATATTCCCCTATTGTAAATTATCACAAATTGGAATTAATGTCACATAAAAGTTTTAGCTAGCTATAGTGAAAAAGACAAGGCCTATCTCATCTTCACACACTAGTAAAAAAAAACTCAATGAAATAAAAGGTTCAAAGAGATCAGGACCCAAGGGACCTATTCCAAAAATGTTAGAAGATGCTATAGAATATTTTTTGGAGATAGGTTATAAACATTTGGCAACTAAGGTTGAAAGAACTTATGAAATATATATTCTACATCTCCATAATTGCAGCTAAGTATCTGCTACTAGGTTCATGTCTTTTTTGGCCCCTATAGTTTAGACTATGGTTGTTACTGCTTAATACTATTGTTTCTAGTTGACAAACCTAACTATCGTGTTTCTTGTATTAGTCAAGAAAAGCAAGTTTGCATTGCAAGGGCTCAATCTAGGCACTACCTAGTAGTAGTAGCCAAAAAATGATAGTATTTGGTCATTGGAATAGTCTATCCATGTTATTTCTAATATTGATTAGAGAAAGAAGAAGAAATTTAACTTAGCCGATGTGTGATGTGAGCATGTCAAAATATGCAAACACAAGATTAGTAGATTTGTCAAGTGGGCATATCAAAACATGCAATCTCAATGCTCCTAGAAGAGGCAAAATACTAGCAAGGAGGGGATAAATAGTGAAATCCCATCTAAAACAATTCAGCAAATTGCATTTTATTTGGAATTGATTAAAGAGACCATGTGATGTAGAGGGAATTTTAGAACCTTTAGAAAATCAAATACAGGACTTCAGGCTTCACATGCATGAATGTAGATTTTAGCAAATGCATAGAAATTTAATGAAATGAGGGTCAACACATGAAGATGTTGCCCATTCAAATTTGCATTACAATTGGGTTTTCCTGTAACCTCATATGAGACAATAATACAAAAATAAATAAATACATGAAATTACAGAGGATCCTCCAATGGCTGACAAAGACCATTGGAGGATCTTTAGAAAACCCCCATGCAAAGACCACTCTCAAAACAACAGAGAGATCCGGCTGATAGGAAATGAATACTAAGAAAATATTAAACTATTAAGATATGATTTTCAGATTTCTTCCAAGATGTTGATCTAAATATAAACAGAAAAAATGTATGTAGAATACTACACAATCACATCTGTAGAACACTAGAAACTTAAGAAAATTACAGGAAAACTCAAGAACTTCATTCTATTCACTTTCTCCCAAAAAAATCTCTCTTCAAAAATATCTCTTCAAAAAAATCTCCGTTACAATATGCACTCTTTCTCTTTTTGAAAAACCTTCTAATGTAACTCCAAAAAATCCATCATAGCTTTCTTGTGGCGGTTACATTTTGAATGCCTACACATGGTGCTTTAGGAATATTCATCATTTTCTTCCTTTTGATTTTTCCCATAAACATTTTCAAAAATTAGAAACCTTTAACACACCCAAAATAATCTAAAATAAACTCATACTAAGTCCTAAGTGGATAATTTTGGGTAGGCTTATAAGAATGCCACCTAAACATTTCCACCACACAAAAAAAGGACATTTATTTTAAAATATAAAACTCTAAACTCACACACAAACATTTCAAATTTCAGATTTTAAACTCAAAACTTTTTGATATTTGCTTTGTGCCCAACATTTTAGTCATATTGCAGGTTGTCTTCCTGTTGCCACCAAACTTTCTGTCACAATATAATTCTGCATAAATAATGTTGCATGTTATCTTCTTGTCACAGACATGCTCCTGCACCACCATGTGGTAGTGAAATTCACTATATAGAATGGTATTTATGTTTTTTCTTTTTTTTTGGAAAAGGGGTAAAAACTTTATTGAAAATTAGAACCACATATTACAAAACAGCAAAGGGCGAAAGCCCCAGAAACCAACAGAGACAACAAAAAGGCAAGAGCCATATCAACCCTCCTTGATACCACTTACATCATCTGTAAGAGTCCTCTCCAAATATTGACATAAATCATAGGCAATTTTCTCCCACTCATCAATCTTCTAGCCATCTATGTTTTCTGATGCCCATTTTTCCAAACAATCAGCTGCCCTATTCCACTCTCTTGGAATATGGTCATAAGACACTGAATGCATCAAAGAACTAACCTATAATATATGTTGCACTAGTGTGGACAACTACCAGCTAACATAAAAAAATTTCCTCACAAGGAGCAAATTGACCAGGACCTAAGAGTTCACCTCACAAATCACCTTACACCACCCAAGAGCATAAGCCCTCTTCAAAGCATATAGGATAGCCAAGCCTTCCATCCTATTAATAGTCTGCACCCCTTTATTGGCTGAGAAAATAAAAATAGTTAATATAGAAGAATCCCTACTAATCCCACCAATCCCAATCAAACTTGGATTACCCCTGGAAGAACCATCCGTATTAATTTTCAAAAAACCAATAGGAGGGGGCAGCCATCTCCCTATCCTTTGAACTTTTTGCTTCACACCTCTACCTCTCCTGACACAAGCTGAGGCCAAAGAAATCCCCTGTATAGCAAGCTTATCCATCATCTCAACATCACCTTTCACAAGTGGCAACAAAATCTCACTCTTAGCCTCAATAGTTTCTTGGATCATTCCCATAATTCTACTCCAAACCTATTGGATCTCCAATTTTTCACCCTGAAAGATTCTTTGACTCCTTTCCAACTAGATTTGCCATAGCAAAAAGAAAGGGCCACATAAATCTTGCAAGAAGGGAGCCAAGGTGGTGGGCCTTCCCAATCTCATTCAAAACTCCACTAGGTAAGAGGCATGAATGCATGGACACTTCCAAACATTCCGCCAAAAATTCCATAGTTGTAGGGTGAAGGAGCATCAGAAGAATAAGTGTGGAAAGTCTTCCTCCCCCCCACTATAGAGAACACACCTCGAAGGGCCAGAAAAGCCCCTCTTCTAAATATTGTCCCAAGTCAAACATCTATTCCAAACCAGAGTCCAAAAAAAGCAATTACACTTTGGCCAAGAGAACTTATTCTAGACTCTCTTCCACCAAGGAACCTCCTCCTCCACAAATTGTTGGGAGAGAAACACTTGGTACCCAAAAGAAATAGTATAAGCACCCTTGGGATTAGGGGACTAGGCCAACACATCACTATCCATAAGGGCACTATAGTTACAGCAAGAAAGAATGTAATGAAGTTCAACATGCTCCATCTCCACCCCAAAAATGGGTCATTCCTCTGGGTGCTTCCATCTTGCTTCCACCAACTACCCCTGATAGGAAAAGGACTTAAAGTCACACACCCTTGTCCATCTAGCTTCATAAAACCTCTGGGACAATATACTCAAATGTGTATATTGGACCACCATGGGAGGGTAGCCATCCTAGGAATCATGCCAAAAATGCACCTCTGTCCCACTCTTACAGATCCAGAATAGGCCACCCTTAATGAGCATAGCCCCTTTTCGATGCAGAAGCATCCAGAGGTATAAGGGCAATCCTATGTCACCCAAAAAAAAATTTACTTAGAATTAGTTTCTGTTTCATGTCTTTACATTTTTGGATACCCATTTGGGTCAAATAAAGGTTCCAACTCTCACAGTTCAACAATCAGTGTGCTAGAAAATCTTGAAAAAATAGGAGCATGCAATTTGGTCATCATTTTGGTGACCTAGAATGTGTGAATTGGCCAGATGAATTTAATTGTGATTTAGAGCATTCCAAAAAAAGAATCAGGTCAAAAGGTCCCACGGTTTGAAAGTTATTACAATTTTTCGAGTTTTGGAGACCTCCTAAGAATGCTTCAAAGTCAGGTTTGGGGCATTAGATGACCTTGAAAAGGGTTGAAAAATGGGGGACAAGCAAAGCTTTTCCATAAGGCTATAGAGCGCTTTGAGAGCTTTTCAAAAATGTAAACGGTTTGTCAATCGGAGCTACGGTTCAAAAGTTATGCCTCCCAGAAGTTCGGTTACCATTTCTGGATTCTTCTAGATTTGCACCGACTTCTAATGCAGCTTTTGGAACCTTTTATTTTGTCGGTGGATGCCTACTAGCACTTTCTAGAATGTACTCCTAATCCTAAACCCTCTGGGGTCTATTTAAGGAGATTTCTGACATTGTAAAAGGCAGTTCGGAGTGGAGTTTGAGAGGAGGTTTTGAAAGGAGAAATTATCTCTAGATTTATGCTATTGTAAGCCCTTAGGGCATGTCTTGAAGTTTATTTTCTCTGTACTGTTTGTACTAGCTTATTTTCTCAGTTAATACAATTTCCCTTTTCTGTTGTGTCCATTTTATTCTTGGATTGTGTCTCCATCACTTTCTTGAGAGTAGTCCAAATCACCAAACCTTTCCCTGTCAAGCTATACCAAGGGATATCTTTTGGGGGATCCCAAAAAAGTACTTATGGGACAAAATTTTGGCCCACACCCATTCTTGTTCCACACACCATTGCCAATATAATTTAGCTACCAGAGTAGTACCAAATAGCAAGGATTGTCGTAATCCAAGACCACCAAGTTGATTTGGGCTACAAACAACCTCCCATTTGATAAGGCTGCACTTAGTTGATGATAAATTTCCAGCCCATAAAAATTATCGTGCTAAGGAGTCAATGTCCCTAACAAAACTCTTTGACACCACCTGAATCATACGCCTAGAGGAAGAGCCTGCACCACAGATTGAAGTAGCTAAACTCGACCAACAAAGGATAGCTAGCGATGGGTCCAATGATTAACTTTAACCTGGAGCTTATCCAGAATAACCTGCCAAGAGTCCCTAGACTATCTACTAGCTAAGATGGGAATCCCAAGGTAAAGCAAAGGAAGATTCCCAATTTGGAATCTCTGAATATGAGCAACTCTCCATTGAATGGAGGGTGGAGTGTTGAAGAAAAAAAAATGGATGACTTTCCTTCATTAATTAACTAGCTTGAAACAGCAAGATAAACATCCAACACCTTGCACATATTAGAAGCCTCCCTAATGGTAGCCATGCCCATCAAAGCTGTATCATCCACAAACTATAAGTGAGATTGTATAGGAAGGCCTCCTCCCCATTGCCAACCTTGAATGAAGCCCCCTTCAACACTCCTTTTTATCAACCTTCCCAAACCTCTCACCAAAAGAAGAAACAAGTAGGGAGAGAGGGGGTTGCCTTGCTACAAACCGTGAGAGGCCCCAAAGTGATTAGAATGCTCCCCATTAATCAACACTAAAAAAGAAGTTGAATTCACACAACTCATAACCCAACGAATCCAATCTTCCTCAAAACCTTCTAAAGGAAGGACCAATGAACTTTGTCATAAGCCTTGGCCATGTCCAACTTGATGAACATAACCTTTTCTCTATAATTGGCTATGCAATGAATAGTCTCAATAGCCACAACCACCCCATCCAAAATCTAGTGGCCTACCACAAAGCCACTTTGTTCTTCATAGATTAGCAACAAAAGCCACCTTTTTAACCTTTCAACAATCAACTTAGATATAATTTTATAAGTTACATTGCAGAGAGAGATAGGTCAGAATTGACTTATCCGATCAACCCCCTCCCCTTGGGAATGAGAGCAAGGAAGGTAGAGTTCAAGGCCTAGATCATTTGCTTATTCTTCTGGGATTCTTGAACAACTACCAATAAATCTAATTTGATAATGTCCAAAAATTCCTGGAAGAACTCAATCAGAAAGCCATCCAGACCAAAAGCCTTTCCTTTTTTCATCTAGAAAATAGTTTTCTCTAACTCCTCCAAAGATATGGCACTCATAAGATTTTCTTTCATTTCCAAAGAAATCAAATAAGGAATGAAAAATAGAACCTAAGCCTCTACAACTAAGTCCCCCTATGATTCCTCCCTAAATAAAGAGGCAAAATATTGCATAGCTTCATTAGAGATATCCTGAGTAGAAGATAAAACCTCCTCCCTATCATTCACCAAAGTTGATATAGAATTTTCATGCCATCTGGCTTTCACCAAATTGAAGAAGAAGGTAGTATTCTTATCACCCTCTTGAAGTGAATCAATCCAAGCTTTCTGTTTCCAAAATATTTCCTCCCTCAGCTCTCATTCCTCCAAGGTTTTTAAAGCTCTAGCTTCCTCCCGCAACAAATACTCAGACATCCCTTCCTCCCTAATCAACCTAGTAATATCATTCAACTTTGCTTGAGCCTCATTTTTTGCATGGTAAATGTTTCCAAAGCATTGTCAGTTCCATCATTTAAGCTAATACTTAACATATTGGATGAGCTTAGCAAAAATATACATTGTTGTACCAAAATTAAGCCTACCATCCTTCCACCAATTAGCAATACATTCATAAAGGTTCGGGTCCCTTAACCACAGAAGCTTGAACTTGAAAGGTGGCTTCTAAGGCAATTGGGCTAAAGAAATGAGAAGCTTTATAGGCTAGTGATCTAAACCTCTCCAATCTAATATCTCAAAACTAGAAGACCACAATCCACCCACCTAAAAATAGGAAACCAAAAAGCGATCTAATCTTTTAGCAATACAATTGCTAACCACCCTTCTATTGTTCCAAGTGAATTGACCATTGCTAGGCTTGATATTCACTAGATTGAGTGTTGATATATTATCCCAAAGCAAGACAAAAGAAGGCTCAAGTCTTGCATTAACTCCTATTTTTAAGTTAAATCTTGAATAGCATTAAAGTCTCCAACAATAATCCCTAGAAAGTAAGGAAATAAGCTACGAACCAAATGAATATTATTCCAAACAAGAAGTTTAACTTGGATCTCAACAAGAGCATAGATATTAGAAAAGAGAACATATTCTCATGCTTTAGGGCACAAAGAAACCATGGATAAGGAGGACTTGAAGGAAATCCATGAGATAGGTTGGACCTTTCATGGGTTCCAAAGACATGCCACACCCCCAGAAGATCCCTAAGCTTCAATGCATTGACATTGACCATTCCTTCACAATTTAGGTGCTATACTCATCATACATTCCATAGAAACCTTGGTCTCCTAAAGAAAAAGAGCATCAAGAGAGTGACTTCTAACTAATTCCCGAACAACTTTTTGTCTAGGGTTGTTGTTCAAGCCCCTTACATTCCAAGAAATAATGATCATTTCAGATGAGTCGAAAAGTGGGAATCCAAGGTCTTAACAGATCCTGACTCCACCAAAGTCTCCCCTATCATCTTAATCTTATCCAAGTCCTTCTTGCATCTAATTTTAACACCTTTCTCTAAAACCCCCTTCTTGCCATCCTTTTGAAGAATGCCCAAATGAGGAGAAGATTTACCCTGCTTGTCCATATCTGAAACTACAATCTGTGCCTAAAGAGCAACACCCTCTATTCCTTGACCCAAATCAACATTTGGCCCTAATATCATCTAAGCCCCAGTTTGCCCATCCATGACCCATAAGCATGGTTGATTCCACATGAGAAGTAGGAGGAGGAATGGGAGAGGTATTCTCCAATTTGGACTCCACCACAAAATGTTCTACATTGACTAATCTAGGATTAACTTCTTGCTGACCCATTCATCCAATACTTCAAACCTATTAAAAGTATGTTCAACCTATCTATCTAATAAAGTCCTCTTCTAACCCCTATTATGATTTTGAGCCTTAACCTGAACAAAACCCTCAGCATCGATGCCCTCCCTTGCAACAGGCTTCTTCCCTTTATCCACACTAAGATTGTTGCAAGGAGGAGGCAGAGGTTGTTGCTCCACTGACTTAGCCTTCAGAAATCTATGCACCAGGTGGCCATTTCATGACAAAGGCTGCAATGGAAAGGAAGAGTCTCATAATCCAGTTGCTACACCCAGGAGTGTGAGCCCGCACACATTTCCATGGCATTTGACAATGGTCTACTAAAATCAATTTCCACACAAATTCAAGAAAAAGTCATAACTTTCTTACCCAAGGTTTATGTCGAAGGCCCCATTGGCTTTTCGAGCATCGATGCAAGCATATAAAGAACATCCTCACGACAACATTCTATTGGAAATTTGGGTAGCCGAACCCATATTGGAACATGATTTGGAAGCTCCTCAGAAGGATTAAATCCTGCATGCCATGGTTTGATGAATAGCCCTAACTAGTTGTAGAAATAAGGCTCGCCCTCAAAAACACTATTTCAATCAGCCATGCAAATAAATGTAACCATGAAAAAGTTGTTTGCAAGCAAAGTGATCTCCATTTTGCCCTCTAGTTCCCAAACTCTCTGAGCCCAATTTTCCAAAAATTGAAGAGAAACTCTTTATCCTAAGAATTTGCAATACAATAAGTGCTTAGAATAGTATTCGACATCCTCAGCAATCATTTCAAAAGGAATTACCAATTCAGAAATTAAGGAAACCATTAATCTTCGTGATCCGAGATCCCCCCAGCGGGCTCAAATCCATAGCATCTATAATCGGAGAAAAGAGGGCATTATCAATAACCCTCGTCTCATGTCCCAGTGGATTCATCCCTCCTGCAACATGAAAAATATCATCTGGTGTAGCCCTAGATGGCTCACCCATTGCCATAGCCCACACTACCCTAGAGAATCCATAGCAAAGGTATCCATCCAGGGACAATCACAACATCAAGCCACCAAAATGCAGACCGAGATCCGTCCAGACAAAAACACCAAGCCGAGCCACCTAGATGCAGTCTGGTGTCCATGAGAGAGGTTATCACTGCCTACACCAGCAATAACCACTACTCCCCACCCCTTCACAATGACCAGTCACCCCCCTCGTTCGCACATATAGGATAACAAATACAAGCTAGGGCATGGCTGCCCTAGCTCGGCGGTAAATTGTAGAGCCTCACCATCATCTCCAATCATTTATGTTTTGTTTGAACATATTAGCATAAATTAATTTTTTTTCAAAAAATGGGTAACATCAGAAATAGAAGGAATGGGGAATGAGGAACAAAAATGTGACATAGAATTGTGGTTCCTCAATCAGCGTATTTGAGAATTTTCAACCCATGTTTCTCTCCTTTCCTCTTGGTGCTTTTTCCATTCAAACTAGAGTGGTGTTGATTGGTGAAGATGAATAAATAGAGTTTGGAATACAACTCCATCCTTCTCCACTTTCTCTGCACATGGAAAAGGCATGGCAAGAAAAGGACAACCATACTTCATGCCAAATTTCCTACATAAATCCATTTCCTAGTTTACAATTTTTTTAAGTGGTTATAGCTTATAGTTGAAAGAGATCTTATATCTATTTTTGTTTCATTTATATTCAAAGTAGAAATGTAATAAACAAGGATAGATAGTCACAAAACAATACTCATCAAAACAATATAAAAAATCAAATGCATGTCCATATCCATTGTCTTTTTAAAGATCTTGCCAAATCCACCAAGCACACCCACTTCAATGATATTAGACTACATACAAATGTGATAACTACAATTTCCTTTAATTATTAGTCACACCATTTTTTAAAACTTGACCAAATTCTTTTAATTGTCAATCAAATATATCACAACATATAATCTAAACATTATGATACTTCTAATTGTTTATTCTCATAAAAATAACCAGTAAGAATAATTGCCTGAATTTTTTTTACCCTCTTTTTTCCTCTTCTCTATCTCTTCCTCTATCTCTTCATCTTGCTCTACATTTTTTTGTGCCACCTCACTGACTATTCCATAACTACCTCTTTCACTGCCCTCCTTCTACCCTACTACTTCCTCTACCACCACATAATTTCAAATAATAAATAAATGAAGCCCTCTAATTCAACACAACATTCAATTCAATATAAAAATTAAAATTAAAAAATTAACACAACATTCAAATTTGGGTTCAACCTTGCTTTCATTGTCTCTGTTTCTCAATGGTTCAATGACCCAATCTAACTCTAATGACTCATATGATACTTACGTACAAAAAAATTATTTGGAAAAGTAGTAGTAGCATTAGTTTTATCTAACAATACTCTTACAAAGACATTTTTATTTAATTCGTAACTCTTACAAAATACCTCCTATAGGAGACAAATGAACAAGTTAAAAAAGTCTCTAACATGTGAACAACGCGTGATGTACATTATGAATATTTCATAAGCTTCCAAATATCAATATTAATATAATGCATCTTGTTCACAATTCACAACTCATTGTAAAAGTTGGTATTAGAGCCTTGTTCTTTCTTGTTATGCCCTCTATTTGATCTTTGCAATTGTTATTGTCTCTCGTGATTCTGTCTATCTTCAGCATGAAGTAAGTCCTCGTGTTGTAGTCGTATGAAGGCATTAAGAGGCAGGGAAGCTAGCACACTTTCGACCAACATACAAAATAGAGATCAAGATAGTTGATCTAGCTGATCGACAATCTGTAGATCAAACATCGAAATTAGTAAGTTTGAGCTCCGTCTTTGACTCCATTCAGGATATAAATGTTGAAGAAGATGTTACACAGTCTGAGGCTTATTCTATGCCTAATGAACATTTTAAATTACATGTAAAGAAGTGGAATGAGATTTATAGTGATTTAGGTTTGTTAGCCTACAAGTCAAAAACAATCTGTAAGTTGATAGAACTTCAAGTAGTTGTGAAAAACAATGAGCCTCATAGCTTCATAAATCTTATGTCTAGCAAAGATATTCAAAATCTAGTTAAGCAAGCAAAGACAAAGAATGGATATAAGTACTTGCATATAGGTAGCATAGTGGTTGGCATTGAACCCTTGTATCGGAAAGGTATTCCAGCAATTGTCATGATGACGTTGTTTCATGTTACACATAACCGATATTGTGATATGTTAATGGGAGGTATCTCTGCTCCCATGGCCACAGGTGCAACTGCCTTTGATGCCATCCCTAATTTTGCCATCAGTCTTTTGGATGACCATCTAGATAAAGTATTAATGTTTCAATTTGGAACCCAATACTTAAATATGAAGCCAGGATCTAGAACACATGCCCTTTGGTTTTCTTTGTATGGCCATTTGTTTAACACAATAGTCCCTATAGTAAAGGACCCTCCTGTAGACAAATCTCATAATAGATATTCTCTGTTATGGTAGACAAATGCAAAAGGTGCTCAAATCACTGCACCTAGAATGTTGCAATTATCAGATATCCAAGTGCCAACAGAATGGATAGTTGATATGAAGGCATTAAGATAGCTTGAAGGTCCTCAAACTATAACCAATATTGCCAATGTACAAGAAGATTATAATCAAGCTAGGATCTCGTTTGCTCCTTCACAAACCTCGTCCTCTGCATCAACTCCTGCACATTAGTCCTTGACTAGGAGTATGTCCAATATATCTAATTCATCTTTTGTACCCAACATGTCTTGACAATCATCAATGCCTCCTTTGAGAACTCCTACTATTACGTCTACACCTTCATAGCATTCACCTGCTAGTTTAGTGTCAAATCCATTATCGGCTCCCTGTGAACATCCTCAGTTTATGGAACTTGACAATGGTGAAATGTAATGCACAAATTGCTCTTTTGTTCGTCCTAGATTTGTTAGAATGTTACTTTTCGATCAACAGATCACATTTGCAAAAGAAAAACAACAAAACCTAGAAGTCCCTACCTTTCATGACTTCTTGTTGCAATCTGCTGATGATAAATATAGTATTCCCTGTTGGCCTCAGCATGTGATCTCCTCTGGTCAACTAGACACTCCCACGCAAATTAAGATGCTTAACTATGCCAATCTCTGCATTCAGAAAGCCTTGTTAGTATAGCATAACCAAATACAAAAGTTAGTTCAAATGGAATTAGCTGCTCAACAGGCCACTGCCAGCACTAATACTAATTTTCATACTATTATTGCCTCGCTTCAAGCCCTTGAGTCCCATTTATCCCAGCAATTTGCCACCCAAATGCAATCTGACATTACCAGTTTGCGTCAAAATTATCAGAGTTTTTGTCAAACTAGCAAAGCGTGGTGGACAGATAGTGTCAATCGTTTGTCCTCTTTGTTTGCAACCACTCACTAGATCTCTAGTATAGCCCAAATGCTTACAACCACAATGCAAACTATTGCAAAGAAAATCTCAACCATAGAACAGACTACTACTCAAGTCCGCTCTTAGTAGCTTGCCGATACTCAAAATATCCATCAAACCCTGACATCTGTTAAGGATCAAGTTGAGAACAAGCTAAACTCTTTACCACAAAGTAGTTCAGCCCCTACTCAGCCACCTAGCAATTTCCCTATCTCACAGGTTGACCATCAGCGTTTACGCTCTCTTCATACTGGTAAAGCTTTAGTCTTGCATGTACCTCCTCCAAAGCCACAAGAGTTTGATCCTGCAACTGGTACATGGAAACATGTCAATATGGTATCGCAAGATCCATATGATCAGTTATATGCTTTCAATGAGAATGTACCCCCGTACATAAATTTGGATACTTATAATCTAGTCAAAAATAAAGCAACATTAGATACACTCAGAACATGGATGGACAACGCCATCTATGTTGCAAACATGACACTAGATCAGGCAATAAGAAAAGGTTTGAATGCCTTAATTGACATTGCAAGAAGTGCCTGCGATAGTCTACCAACACACTATAAAGATGATTTGATCAATGCTGGTGTTACTACAGTCAGCAGTGCACTCTACCGCATGTTTGTTGGTCAGCATGACAATGAACAGCATATAGCCCTCAAAAAGTTCAAGGAAAATAGAATCTGTGGCATGAGCAAGTTAGATGAGTACTGTAGTGATTAGTACACAAATTTCTACAGATTAGGCCAGACGAATAACAATGTCTGGATGTATAACACTTTTCTTGATGGCTTCCCTTTGCAATTGCAATCCTACTATAGAGAAAAGATTCTCTTTAGTATAATGAACACGCTAGAGATGTCTATAAATGATGTGACATTTCCACAACTCTATCAGTTCATTAAAGAAATTAATAGTAACTTATGTATAGAGAAGCAAAACCGAAAAAAGAAAAAGAAAGTTTTACCATACCTCAAAGCTGGTCTTTGTCATTGCCAATCTACATCATATGGCTATGACAAGCATAAGAAAAAGCATAAGTCATACAAGTCCTACAAATCAAATAAGGACTATGGTAGAGCTTTTCCTAGAAATAAGAAGTTTAAAAGAAAAAAGGTATTTCTAAGAAAGAAGGAAAAGGTTAGAAAGAAGGATTTTAAGCCAATCTGTTATATCTGCAAAGGAGATCACTATGCCAACAAATGTCCTGATTGTCAGAAGAAAGAAAAGTGCGTCTGTGCCTTGCAATCAGTCAATATGCTAAATGAACCTACTACAATAGTTTCAGAAGGGTCAGATTTAGATGACCTTTGTATTGAAGAATGTTCTTCAGATAGTGAAGACGAAATAATGCAAGTAATGCATTTAAGAATATCTGACAAGGAACATGCCTCTGAAGAAGAACTTGAACAATTCTTCTCTCCAAGTGAAAGTGATACTTCAGAAGTATCATTTTATTGCAATATGTATAATCGATCTCTCACTTAGCTAAACCCCAATTGGTTGAAGATTACTCCAGAGCAAGAACTGGAATGAATTCAAGCCAGAAGCAATTAGTTGCTCAAAAGAAAAGAAGATTTTCTAACTCCTCATCAATTTGACAAAATCAAAAAAGAGTTAGCCACTCTTGAAGATTAGCGTAACAGAATCCTGTTACAATAGCAAGAAGAAATCTTGCCACTTTATGATGAAGATTCTCCTGGAAATGTATCAGCTCCTCATGGGTACGCCCATAACCCACAAGGAAAACAAGCCTTTGCTAAAGCATCCAGAAAAGAATGGCTCTCTCAGTGCCCTGCCTTTCTCTATCAAGCTAAAGCTGATGTTTTGAAAGAAATTAGTCAAGTTTAGCATGAACTAAAGGAGTATGAAAGCAGTTTGAGTTCTCTTAGTGCTTTTGACAAACTTCTTCTTAAAGCTGAACAAACAATAGAAGAACCTCCTACAGAAATTTATGAAGAAGCAGATGTGTCTTATATACAGACACAACCAGAAGATACTGCATCCAAGCAAGCCTTCGATTATCAAAAAGGTATGAATAATCCTTGTCCAACATTTTTGCTCTCTGTCAAGCTTTCGGGATTAAAAGCATATCAGTTGTGTTCTCTATTAGATTCTGGTGCTGATTATAATCTAGCCAGGAAAGAAGATTTTCCTACTTACTGTTGGATTCCAACACAGACCAGTATTCACTCTGTGACTCACTCCAATAATCCCATTCACTTTCAAGCACACATCCCCTTGCAATTTGGTACTCAAAGTTGTATGGTTAACTTTCTCCAATTTCCTGTAGAATAGTATGACTGCATCATAGGCAGCCAAACCCTCCAACAATGGTCTCCCTATACTGTTGGACATCAAGGAACCTATATAGATTTTCATTTTGGTTGGGTCCCTCAGATAAATGAATTTTGTGCCTATGCTCCAAAATTATCATTTCCACAGCCTAGTAAGCCCATTCCTCCAAATTCACGTGTCTGGTTAGCCACGCAATCTCTTTTCGACCCGAGGGGATTTAGCAGTAATCAAAGCCAATTTTGAAGCCACTGTGTTAACAAAATATTTGACCAAATATGAATGCCATATGGAATGTGTCCTTCCTCTCAAGAAAGATGAGAATGCCCGTGCGATGGTTCCTAAAAGCAAAGCCAATTATTTCATCCTGTCACAAGCAGAACAAGCATTCTGTGAAAAGGATATTACTGAGCTCCTTGCAAAAAATATCATTCATCCCAGTAAAAGCCCTTTTTTCATGCCATGTTATGTATGTCTCCAAGAAGGATGAAAATGGTAATGAACTTGCTGAGAAAAGATTAGTTGTGAATTACAAGCCTTTAAATGTCTGCTTAGAAAATAATCAGCATCCTTTGCCAAGCAAAGATTATATCTGGCAACATATCCAAGGTTGCAATATTTTTAGCAAGTTTGATCTAACAAAAGGATTCTGAAAAATCTCTGTAAAAAATAAAGAAAGGTATAAAATTGCCTTCTCAGTCCCACAAGGTTTGTATGAATGGAATGTTTTTCCATTTGGCATCAAGACTGCTCCATCCATATTCCAGAGTCATATGGATAGGATCGTATCCTTAGCATATCTAGTAAAGGAGTTGAGCCTTGTGAAAATGAGGCAATATATCTTCAGGCTGTGAGGGATCAAGAAATGGTTGGTGAGAAATTATATCATGATGTTAGCTCTCTCATGCTTCAATGGCTGGGAGAATTATTGTAACTCATTCTTAGATTAGAGAGACAATAGAGACAAATCCATAGTTTATCCAGCCATACATAGATGACATCCTCATTTTCAGCCAAGACTATACCAGTCATATGAGTCATCTACAATAGTTTCTTAATATCTGTTAAAGTCATGGTTTGTGCCTCAATCCTACCAAGTTACATTGGTGCACTGAAAGTCTTATCTTTATCGGTACATGGATTGAGCCCAATGGACGCTTGTATCCACAAAATCATCTACTTTTTGCAATCAAAAAAGTTGAGGTAAAAGAAAAGAAGTCTTTGCAACAATTTCTTGGTCTTGTAAATTATATTGCAGGTTATTATTAGAAGATTGCAGAAGCCCGAAACGAGTAGAGATCGAGATGGCCGATCCAGCTGATCAAACTTACTAATTCTAACTGGATCGGCCATCTCGATCTCTATTCTATATGTTGGTCAAAAGTGCACTACCTTCCCTGCCTCTTAAGGCCTTCACACAGCTACAACACGAGGACTTACTTCATGCTGAAGATCAGACACAATCATGAGAGACACTAACAATTGCAAAGATCATACAGAGGGCATAACAAGAAAGAACAAGGCTCTGATACCAACTTTTATAATGAGCTTTGAATTGTGAACAAGATGCATTATATTAATATTGATATTCAGAAGCTTATGAAATATTCACAATGTACATCACGCGCTCATATGTGTAGTGGGACTGAATCAGTTCTAGACAGTCTGATTTTTGATCTTCTCAAAGAGAAGAGAGCATACTCTCTATGCCAGAACAATTTCTTCAAACTAACTAAGACAATTCTCTAAGACTTGACCTAGACTCAACAAGTTCTTAGCTATTTTACCTCTACCTAAGACTGAAGGAAGCTCATCCTTATATAGCTGGAGAGACTTATCCTTAGTTTACAATTGCTTCAAGTCTAGCCATAGGAGGTGGACGCGTGGAAAGAACTTTTCATAGAAAGGAATCCGAAATAGGACCTCCACTACAGAAAAGGAGGTGAACAGTAATTTGGGATGAGAACACACCGACACACTTTATTACAAAGCATCTTTTTGAAGTGAGAAGGTTAACTCCATAGGTATCAATTTTACCATGGTTAACAGCCATGTCTTAGATTGGTTCACAAAGGTTGAGATGCCTTTGTCAAGTGACAACCCCACTTGATAGGTTTAATACCCATGACTATGAGGTGAACTGGTTTCCTAATTCATGTAGTCTTTGTCTTCAGTACTGGGTGATGTAGGTCTTTGTTCTTCCTCTAGTTGTTCTAGACGATCTTCAATGGAGTCTTCTTTCCAAAGAATGCGTCGAGTGACACGAATAAAAGCAGTGGGAAGACTAACGTCTAGAGTTCAATTTTTTGGAATTCTCTAGAACTATGTGAACAACAAAACTGGCTTTGGTTCTTAAACAAAAGAAGATAATGTCCTTAATTCAATTGTATCCGATTGAGGACGAGATGGACCATAATCTACAAAAATTCCATTAGAGATTGGAGTTGGTGTTCTAGAGAGAAACTGAAGATGAAACAAATAACCATAATTAGTGGTTATTGGATGCTGGCTATGTGAATGAGGATAGAGGCTTAAGAAAAACTCATCAATCCATGACCGGTATTGATATTGGGTATAATGCTGATTGGGAATGTGAGTATTACTAAGAAACTCTATAGACCATTCATAGGCTGAGGCATATGTGTCAATGGGGCCTAGGGCAGTAGATATTTTAGGGTCAACTTCACAGCAAGGATATTTGGCTATCAAGGATGCTGTTAGAAGCTGGCGATTGGCTGCAAAGTGATATTGCCTAAGTTCATCATAAATGTGTTTTGTGAGCTGATAGGTGTTAGCATTCCAGGGAGTATTACAAACTAGAGGATAGGTTTCTTTTCTTTCCATGAGCATTCTCACATATTGTTTATGAACTGGTTCTAGTGTAGGTTCAAGAACAGGAGGCTCAAAGCATGCTTGCACATGCTGATCCTCTTGTGGAAGACGTATCAAATTTTGATTGCAATGATCTTCAGCCAGACGACCATGATCTTCTTCAATGCTCATTCGGATTTGATCTTGATGAACCTGTTGGTTAGACAACTCAAGATGAAAATAAATACTATTATACAAATTAGTAACAATGTTAGGGAGTGTTTGAGCTATAGGATTTTCTCGTGGGTGGATATACGCATCATATTCTTGTTCTTTGGTAAGAGCATTGATATGATATCCTTTACGACTGAGAAAGTCAGCAAGGACATTCTTGACACCTTCCACATATTTTGTTTCAAAATCAAAAGTATCAAGGAACTATGCCCATCTCAATAGGTGACCTCGAGAAACCTTGTGTTTAGACTCTTAAAGAAACTGGATAGGTGACGCAAATCACTTCTGAGTAAGAAGGGTTTATCTCCAATAAAGAGCTGAAATTTAGTAAAAGCATTGATAATAGATAACAACTCTTTATGAGTACTTTGGTAGTTCAGTTCGGAACCTTTAAAGGGACCTGACTCATACCTGGCCACTTCTTCTTTAATTTTACCTTCATGTTCAACTTGTTCGAGCAAGACAGCACCCCAGGCTTCACTGCTTGCATCTGTCTGGACAATCTTTTTACCAAAACGGAGAATTCGTAATGGCGGGAAATACTGACACTAATCTTTAATATGTTGAACAATGTGGTCATGCTTTTCTATCCATGGCAAAGCATTCTTTGTTAGGAGCTTGTTTAACTCTTTTCAAACTTCTGCGATCTTCTGATAATAACCTGCAATATAATTTACAAGACCAAGAAATTGTTGCAAAGACTTCTTGTCTTTTACCTCAACTTTGTTGATTGTAGAAAGAAGATGATTTTGTGGATACAAGTGCCCATTGGGCTCAATCCGTGTACCAATAAAGATAAGACTTTCAGTGCACCAGTGTAACTTGGTAGGATTGAGGCACAAACCATGACTTTAATAGATATTAAGAAACTGAAGTAGATGACTCATATGACTGGTATACTCTTGGCTGAAAATGAGGATGTCATCTATGTATGGCTGGATAAACATGGAATATGGGGAAAAATCTTATCCATATGACTCTGGAATATGGATGGAGCAGTCTTGATGCCAAATAGCAAAGCATTCCATTCATACAGACCTTGTGGGATTGAGAAGGTAGTTTTATACCTTTCTTTATTTTTTACAGAGATTTGCCAAAATCCTTTTGTTAGATCAAACTTGCTAAAAATATTGCAACCTTGGATACACTGCCAGATATAATCTTTTCTTGGCAAAGGATGTTGATTATTTTCTAAGCAGACATTTAAAGGCTTGTAATTCACAACTAATCTTTTCTCAGCAAGTTCATTACCATTTTCATCCTTCTTGGAGACATACATAACATGGCATGAAAAAGGGCTTTTACTAGGACGAATGATATTTTTTGCAAGGAGCTCAGTAATATCCTTTTCACAGAGTGCTTGTTCTGCTTGTGACAGGATGAAATAATTAGCTTTGCTTTTAGGAACCATCGCACGGGCATTCTCATATTTCTTGAGAGGAAGGAACATTCCATATGGCATTCATATTTGGTCAAATCTTTTGTTAACATAGTGGCTTCAAAATTGGCTTTGATTGCTGCTAAATCCCCCCAGGTTGAAAGAGATTGTGTGGCTAACCAGACATGTGAATTTGGAGGAATGGGCTTGCCAGGCTTTGGAAATGATAATTTTGGAGCATAGGCACAAAATTCATTTATCTGAGGGACCCGACCAAACTAAAAATCTATATAGGTTCCTTAATATCCAACGGTATAGGGAGACCATTTTTGGAGGGTTTGGCTGCCTATGATGCAGTCATACCGTTCTATAGGAAATTGGAGAAATTTAACTATACAACTTTGAATACCAAATTGCAAGGGGATGTGTGCTTGAAAGTGAAAGGGATTATTGGAGTGAGTCATAGAGTGAATACTAGTCTATGTTGGAATCCAACAGTCAGCAAGAAAAGCTTCTTTCCTGGCTAGCTTACAATCGGCACCGAAATCTAACAGAGCACACAACTAATATGCTTTTAATCTCGAAAGCTTGACAGAGAGCAAAAATGTTGGACAGGGATTATGCATACCTTTTTGATAACCAAAGGCTTGCTTGGATATAGTATCTTTTGGTTGTGTCTGTATATAAGACACATCTTCTTCTTCATAGTTTTCCATAGGAGGTTCTTCTGTTGTTTATTCAACTTCAAGAAGAAGTTTGTCAAAAGCATTGAGAGAACTCGAACTACTTTCATACTCCTTTAGTTCACACTAAACTTGACTAATTTCTTTCAGAACATCAGTTTTAGCCTGATAGAGAAAGGTAAGGCACTAAGAGAGCCATTCTTTTCTAAATGCTTTAGCAAAGGCTTGTTGTCCTTGTGGGTTATGGGCGTACCCATGAGGAGCTGATACATTTCCAGGAGCATCTTCAACATAAAGTGGCAAGATTTCTTCTTGCTATTGTAACAGGATTCTGTTACGCTGATCTTCAAGAGTGGCTAACTCATTTTTGATTTTGTCAAATTGATGAGGAGTTAGAAAATCTTCTTTTCTTTTGAGAAACTAATTGCTTATGGCTTGAATTCGTTCTAGTTCTTGCTCTAGAGTAATCTTCAACCAATTGGGGTTTAGTTGAGTGAGAGATCGATGGCGATCTAAGAATTGGTCAGAACGATTATACATATTGCAATAAAATGATACTTCTAAAGTATCACTTTCACTTGGAGAGAAGAATTGTTCAGGTTCTTCTTCATAGGCATGTTCCTTGTCAGATATTCTTAAATGCATTACTTGCATTATTTTGTCTTCACTATCTGAAGAACAATCTTCAATACAAAGGTCATCTAAATTTGACCCTTTTGAAACTATTGTAATAGGTTCATTGAGCATATTGACTGATTGCAGGGCGCGGATGCGCTTTCCTTTCTTCTGACGATCAGGACATTTGTTGGCATAGTGATCTCCTTTGCAGATATAACAGACTGGCTTAAAATCCTTCTTTCTAACCTTTTCCTTCTTTCTTAGAAATACATTTTTTCTTTTAAACTTCTTATTTCTAGGAAAAGCTCTACCATAGTCCTTATTTGATTTGTAGGACTTGGATGACTTATGCTTTTTCTTATGCTTGTCACAACCATATGATGTAGATTGGCAATGATAGAGACCAGCTTTGAGGTATGGTAAAACTTCTTTTTTCTTTTTTCGATTTTGCTTCTCTGTACATAAGTCACTGCTAATTTCTTTAATGAACTGACAGATTTGTGGAAATGTCACATCATTTATAGACATTTCTTGCATGTTCATTATACTAAAGAGAATCTTTTCTCTATAGTAGGATTGCAATTGCAAAGGGAAGCCATCAAGAAAAGTGTTATACATCTAGACATTGTTATTCGTCTGGCCTGATTTGTAGAAATTTGTGTATTGATCACTGTTAGAAGCTGTAATCTTTCCTTAGTGTATTTATAAACCAAGGTTAGACTTCCTTTATTTATTATTATAATATATTAGGATATAAGCCAAGGTATCCTAATATATTTCTTTTTTTTCCTTTTTCCACTACATCTTATTTTGTCATCTAGTGGAATATGTGAGGAAAAATATATATTGTAATTTCTAATTTTAGATTATTCCTCCTTAAGAGGAATCTCACACTTGGCCTCACACACATATGAATGGTGGCATTCATAGACATGGGAGTTACATTCTAACTCCTCTCTCTCATCTCTATTTAAGAGATGACTCTCCTCTCTCATTCAACTACAATGAGGTTTCTTCCTCTTCTCAATTATTGTATGAGCATTGCTCTCTATCTCTCTCTCTCCTCCTTCTTAGGCTTTTGATGCCTCATTCATAATATCACAAGGGGTTTTCTTTGCTTTCCCCTTTCCAAATATCTTGTCTCATGGTGTTGGAGCTTGAAGCTTTCTTTCTCCTATTTTATGGTAATATCTTTTCATGCATTTACTCACTTAGATTCTTTCCTGGTATTGCTTATTTTTAGATTTCTTTTTCCATTTCTAACATGGTATCAGAGCAGTTTAATCTTTGTTTTGAGTGTTTGCATGAAGGTACGATTCGAAGGAGACTCTTGAGAGAGATTTCACTAATTTCTTTTTAATCGTTTAAGATGGAATAAATTGAATTTTTTTTTAGATTTGGTCGATTTACCGCCAAATCCGATTTACTTTTGTGTGTTCTAATTTGTGCAGGTTACTTCTTATTTTCTATTAGTTTTCATCTAACCCCCTTTGGAAGGCTTGCCGCCAGAGGATTTTCCTATAAAAGCTTCAATTTTTTTTTGTTTTGTTTTTGGAAGGCATGCCGCCAAAACAACACAAATTTACTTCATATCATTTATTTATTATTATGCTCTGACAAAGATCGGTTTTCTTTATGCAATCAGGTTTATTAATTTGTCTCTGCATACATGCTTTAAGTTTTTACACTTTAACTGTATTTCTGAGAAAATTTGAATCCCACTATGTTGGATCTTGAATTTTATCCCCATACTGTTCTTTGATCGGTTTTGATGGAAACTGGTTCTTCCTCCTCCATCCTTCCTGCCATCATGTTGTTATTTCAGGGTTTCTTTTGGAAGCCCGGGCGTAATTTTTTTTTGTGCCCTTTGGGCTTCTTTTTGGTAGCCCTTGCTGCTCTTCGTGTCAATTTTTGGCCCCAAAGAGTGTTATGAGGGCCTGGTTATTGCAATATTTTTGGTCTTGATGTATAGCTATTTGAATATATCAATCAGCCAGAACAGGGTACCTGATGAAATTAAGGGGAGAGAGATTCATCATTCATTTCCCATGACACTATTTCAGCCTCGTTCTGTGCATCTGGATCATCACTCGCTAACACTTCTGAAGTATTGGACATGGCAATTCGCTATAATAAGGCCAATTCTATCAATTTTAATGATAGTCTTGCAATTGCTTGGTCTATACGCACAATGGATCAGTTGAACTTTTTCAATCATATTGAACATTTCTGTGTCTTTGGCCCTTTACTCTTTGGTCATTTTCTATCATGTCTTTGCCAAGGAGCTGGAAATAATAATCTTTCAAAATGGAACCAAGCCCTTAGCAAAGTTTTTTATGTGTGATCGAATTGTCCTCTGCGACCCCCGGCGAGCAAAGCCGTTGCCCTTCTGTCTGTTCGGTTTCCTCCCTCTTCTTACGTTTGCATGTTTGCAGTGCCCTAATTTGGGGTCGCCATGCCAGCTGTCCCTCTCTGTTCAAGCAAGCGCAGATGGGGAACGTGTTTGCTGTAATAGTCTCAGGAGATTCACCATTCGAGCAATAGTATGATCTGTTGCAAGGTCCTTGCCAGTACATAAAACCTCCGCAAATACAGAAACTATTTTAGGTAAATACTGATTGTTGGGTCCAAGAATCTCAGCATTAGACCGTTCAACCATGGAGCATAATTGTTCCTGGACAATTTTGGCTTCAATTAAATCACCTTTTATAGGAAAACAACTTAGCCAAGCAGGAATAACTTGTGCAGCATCAATACTGTCACGATGAAATTGACAAATTTTCCCTAATGCAGAAACTGCATTGTCAGTTGCCATTATATTCTCACCATCCCGTGCATTTGTTTGTCTTTTTACTACATTTAGTCTGCAAGCGCCTCTCCACCAAGAGGCTTGAATTTTGGTCCACCAAATATAGCAGCCTGGTGCACATCTGCATTAGAATCACTGCAAGCTTCTAGTAAGAAACCCCTCCATTTCTTTCATCATAGTAAATGGTTTGCAGGCTTCAATGCTCATGTCCACTGTTGCAGTTAGTACCATGAAGACTGCAGCATCCTCCACGCATGTTATGTGTCGCTTTACTCACTTCGGGCTGGGGGCTTTTTAATCCACAATCGGGCTTTTTTGAAGCTCAGTTGAGTAGCGCATAATTTCAGCTTCTGGGAATGGTGAAAATAGGGTTTCTTCCGTCCGCCATGGCCAAGTGCTCATTTTTCAATACGCTATTTTTGGCGATTTTGATCTCGGGCAGATCCATGCTCCTCTTATCGTACATGAGCTTTACCACTATCATCTCAGCCGCTAATTTTCTTTACAGCTGCGGCATGCTACTAGAATTTGCATCTTTCTTGTGGCTGAGGCGGAAATCTCTAGATCTGAAGAGGCCCTACAGGGTTCCAGTGCGTATAGCAGGCTTGATCTGCATGTTTTCTGTGCCCGTTGCATTTCTCATCTTCGTCGTGACTTTGGCGGATTTGGTTGTCTATGTACTCACCGTTTAAGTTGCCCGCATAAGTTTTTTGGTATGTTACCTACCATACCAAAAACTTGCTTCATTAATTTTCAACACATCTTCTTTCAGTATTTGCTTAAGATTTATCAGGTCATTATTTGCGGTGCATTCAAGAAGACTTGAATAAACACTTCCAACATCTTTTAGCTTAATCACCCTCACTTTATTGTTATCCTTGTCTGGAACACCAATTGTTCCTGTACCACATACTCTACAAGGCTCTGGATGCTCTGGACCTCCACACATCCTTTTAAAAATGTCTTTTTTTGAGCTATCAAATAGCATACAAAAATCACTTGGTAAATATTCAATTACAGTATCTGCTCCGAAGCTAAGAGCACTCTAACTGCTTTTCATGTTTTTCCTCCTCTGTGGGGCGAAATAGTGGCGAAGTGGCCATGGAAAGGCTGATCAAAAAGATGGGAACAAAACTGTGATAAATTACATTCCCCAAATTTAGAGCAGGATGAGGTGGATAACACAAAAGCACGAGAACAACTAGAGGCCCATGTCGGTTTGTTGAATTTGATAGTGTGGAGGCTGCAGCTGCAGCACTTAAAAATATATCTGGGCGTCTGGGCTCAAGCATTCAGATAGAATTCAGCAATTCTGCAATTTCATTGCAGCAGACCAAGCATCCACATAACCATGTGCAGACAAATTCATCACACTTTCAAGCACCTCTTGATGATCTTCGTCGAGGCTGGGATGATCCATTCACAAAAAGATGGATAAAATATTAACATGTAGAGGAATGCGTGGAAGCGGATGGCTATGGGATTCAAGCATTAAAATGGAGCTTCTGCATAAAATGGAGCTTCTGCCCCCTATTTTTTGCCTCAAAAAATGAGCTCCCGCACTTTCTCAGACAGGCCCACCATTAAAGGTCGTGAAGATGATCTTCAGGTAATTGAGGAAGGGGAGCCGTGTTTGGTGGGGCATTTTCTGTGATGGCTGCGATGATTTTATTTGGATTCATCAGTCTATTCCTAAAATCTATTATTTTTAGTAACATTTTCTTGTCTTTTCATACAAGATTCTTTTTCTTTTTTTAGCTCTTGACAGAGGCATCATTTATTTTTATTATTGCCTCTTGTCAACCTATTTTTGGCAGGTAATCATTCACTATCAGACAAGTGTAATATTCTATCTCTCAAGTTTTTTTTTAAAAAAAAGTTTTTTAACTCCTTTTAGTATATTCTTATCTGCCAGATCTCAACTCTATCATTATTTACTAACCTTTTTTGCAGGGTTAGTTATAACAAATTTTACATGAAGGTAATTACTCTTAAAAAAGGAACATGGGGAGATCTTTTCTTATTACCTTGAAGTTATATTTTTCAACCAAGGTAAATATTGTGACCTTTTATAAATTGTGACTTTCCAAAATATTAAGTATGGAAAGGTAATTATTTTCTTTAACCAATTTATTTTCATATATTTATTCAAGTATATATGGGTGCACACATATATACCAAGATAAATATACCACCTATTATAATTTTCATACCCATGTTTACCCTTAATGGAGTTTTATACCTGATATCTATATTTAGTTGATCTTCCTTAAAACATTTTACTTAATTGGATTATGAGTAATCTTACACATTTGCCTTCATTTTGATATTTTGATGTGCCCATAGTTGCAATTTTATGCTTTTATAGCATCGTTCTATGCCCATGTTGGCACTTTATGGTTTTATACCATTGATATCCATGATTTATATGATATTTGTTTTGAGTTGCATAGGGAGCTTAATATTTTTTTTCAAGGATAACTATGTTGGTCCCCTCAGTATAACTGATACATAGTTTCCTTATCTGGCCCATGGAGTATCCCTCCACCCTATATTGGTATGCACTCATTTTATATGGAGTTTCCCTCCATTTGATCCTCTCTGTTCCATTTTGATAGGATAATATTTTTATGGAGTTTCCTTCCATGTTTTGTTCCTCCATGAAGAGGATGTTATTATTGGAGTTTTCCCTCCAAATTCAGATGATTTGATCCAATTTGAAGGCAATATGTTGTTATATCCTCATAATCCATTCTTTTGATTATCCTAAAAAATCATGATAATTCTAATTTGATCAGCATGTCTCTCCTTTATGTTATTTTCATATATTAATGTGATAATGATTTGCATACTTCATTGCTTAGATCGTGAGTCATGTAAGTTATGGTACTGCAGCCCACTAACTTATAGTGGGATGATTCATTAAGTGGACTGTCTATATCCACATGATTGATGCAAGATTGATGCAAGTATCATTAGTTGGCCTTGTCTGTGGTCATTTGTGCATTAGTATAATATACTTTTCATGAGAGCATTGATCAAGCTTTTTACTCAATTTGTCCTTGTTGACAATTTTTGAGCATATACTTTATCTTGATATCAGGTTATCTCCATTGTTTTGTGGTAACATATTTTGCTCATTGTTTCTCTATGAGAATTTAATTATCCTTATTCAAAAGGATTTCAAATTTGCATATATGATGGCATTCTACTTGTGGATATTTGTCTTGTTGTTCTTTTTTCAGGTGATCCATCAAGCAACCTTCTTGGAGGTGTCTATGCTTCCACATGATCACATTCAAAGGACTCATGTACTTCTCTTGGATCTAGAAATGTTCCATATGGCTTCAAGACAATTAAATTACTTCATATTGAAGATTAAGTTGCAGATTTTTCTAAATTATGGGTTTAATACCCTTTGATGTAATTACTCCAAGTAAAGATTAAAGGGGGGTGTTAGAAGCTGTAATCTTTCCTTGGTGTATTTATAAACCAAGGTTAGACTTCCTTTATTTATTATTATAATATATTAGGATATAAGCCAAGGTATCCTAATATATTTATTTTTTGTCCTTTTTCCACTACATCTTATTTTGTCATCTAGTGGAATATGTGAGGACAAATATATATTGTAATTTCTAATTTTAGATTATTCCTCCTTAAGAGGAATCTCACACTTGACCTCACACACATATGAATGGTGGCATTCATAGACATGGGAGTTACATTCTAACTCCTCTCTCTCATCTCTATTTAAGAGATGACTCTCCTCTCTCATTCAACTACAATGAGGTTTCTTCCTCTTCTCAATTATTGTATGAGCATTGCTCTCTATCTCTCTCTCTCCTCCTTCTTAGGCTTTTGATGCCTCATTCATAATATCACAAGGGGTTTTCTTTGCTTTCCCCTTTCCAAATATCTTGTCTCATGGTGTTGGAGCTTGAAGCTTTCTTTCTCCTATTTTATGGTAATATCTTTTCATGCATTTACTCACTTAGATTCTTTCCTGGTATTGCTTATTTTTAGATTTCTTTTTCCATTTCTAACAATCACTACAATACTCATCTAACTTGCTCATGTCACAGATTCTATTTTCCTTGAACTTTTTGAGGGTTGCACGCTATTCATTGTCATGCTGACCAACAAACATGTGGTAGAGTGCACTATTGATTGTAGTAACACCAGCATTGATCAAATCATCTTTATAGTATCTTGGCAGACTATCCCAAGCACTTCTTGTAATGCCAGTTAAGGCATTCAAACCTTTTCATATTGCCTGATCTGTTGTCATGTTTGTAGCATAGATGGCATTGTCCATCCATGTTCTGAGTGCATATAATGTTGCTTTATTTTTTACTGGATCATAAGTATCCAAATTTATGTACGGGGGTACATTCTCATTGAAAGCATATAACTGATCATATGGATCTTGTGATACCATATTGACATGTTTCCATGTACCAGTTGCAGGATCAAACTCTTGTGGCTTTGGAGGAGGTACATGCAAGACTAAAGCTTTACCAGTATGAAGAGAGCGTAAACACTGATGGTCAGCCTGTGAGCTAGAGAAATTGCTAGGTGGTCGAGAAGGGGCTGAACTACTTTGTTGTAAAGAGTTTAGTTTGTTCTCAACTTGATCCTTAATAGATGTTAGGGTTTGATGGATATTTTGAGTATCGGCAAGCTGCTGAGAGCGGACCTGAGTAGTAGTCTGTTCTATGGTTGAGATTTTCTTTGCAATAGTTTGCATTGTGGTTGTAAGCATTTGGGCTATACCAGAGATCTGGTGAGTGGTTGTAGACAAAGAGGACAAACGATTGACACCATCCATCCACCACGCTTTGCTAGTTTGACAAAAACTCTGATAATTTTGACGCAAACTGGTAATGTCAGATTGCATTTGGGTGGAAAATTGCTGGGATAAATGGGACTCAAGGGCTTGAAGTGAGGCAATAATAGTATAAAAATTAGTATTAGTGCTGGCAATGGCCTGTTGAGCAGCTAATTCCATTTGAACTAACTTTTGCATTTGGTTCTGTTGTACTAACAAGGCTTTTTGAATGCAGAGATTGGCATAGTTAAGCATCTTAATTTGTGTGGGAGCGTCTGGTTGACCAGAGGCAATCACATGCTGAGGCCAGTAGGGAATACTATATTTATCATCAGCAGATTGCAACAAGAAGTCATGAAAGGTAGGGACTTCTAAGTTTTGCAATTTTTCTTTTGCAAATGTGGTCTGTTGATCGGAAAGTAACATTCTAACAAATCTAGGACGAACAAAAGAGCAATTTGTACATCGCATTTCACCATTGTCGAGTTCCATAAACTGAGGATATTCACAAGGAGCTAATAATGGATTTGACACTAAACTAGCAGGTGAATGCTGTGAAGGTGAGACGTAACAGAAGGAGTTCTCAAAGGAGGCATTGACGGTTGTCAAGACATGTTGGGTACAAAAGATGAACTAGATATATTGGACATACTCCTAGTCAAGGACTGATGTGCAGGAGTTGATGCAGAGGATGAGGTTTGCAAAGGAGCAAACGAGATCCTAGCTTGATTATAATCTTCTTGTACATTGGCAATATTGGTCATAGTTCGAGGACCTTCAAGTTGTCTTAATGCGTTCATATCAACTATCCATTCTCTTGGCACTTGGATATCTGATAATTGCAACATTCTAGGTGCAGTGATTTGAGCACCTTTTGCATCAGTCTGCCATAACAGAGACTATCTATTCTGAGATTTGTCTGCACGAGGGTCCTTTACTATAGGGACTATTGTGTTAAACAAACAGCCATACAAAGCAAACCAAAGGGCATGCGTTCTAGATCTCAGCTTCATATTTAAATACTGGGTTCCAAATTGAAACATTAACACTTTATCTAGATGGTCATCCAAAAGAATGATGGCAAAATTAGGGATGACATCAAAGGCAGTTGCACCTAGGGCCATGGGAGCAGAGATACCTCCCATTAACATATCACAGTATTGGTTATGTCTAACATTGAGAATTGTCATCATGACAATTGCTAAAATACCTTTTCGATACAAGGGTTTAATACCGGCCACTATGCTACCTATATGCAAGTACTTATATCCATTCTTTGTCTTTAACTAGATTTATGAAGCTTTGAGGCTCATTGTTTTTCACAACTACTTGGAGTTCTATCAACTTACAGATTGTTTTTGACTTGTAGGCTAACAAACCTAAATCACTATAAATCTCATTCCACTTCTTTACAAGAAATTTAAAATGTTCATTGGGCATAGAATAAGCCTCAGACTGTGTAACATCTTCTTCAACATTTATATCCTGAATGGAGTCAAAGACGGAGCTCAAACTTACTAATTCTGATGTTTGATCTGCAGACTATCGATCAACTGGATCGGCCATCTCGATCTCTATTCTGTATGTTGGTTGAAAGTGTGCTACCTTCCCTACCTCTTAATTCCTTCACATGGCTACAACACGATGACTTACTTCATGCTGAAGACCAAACAGAATCATGAGAGACACTAACAATTGCAAAGATCAAACAGAGGGCATAACAAGAATGAACAAGGCTCTGATACCAACTTTTACAATGAGTTGTGAATTGTGAACAAGATGCATTATATTAATATTTATATTTGGAAGCTTATGAAATATTCACAATGTACATCACACACTCATATGCGCAATGGGACTGAATCAGTTCTAGACAGTCTGATTTCTAATCTTCTCAAAGAGAAGAGAGCATACTCTCTATGCCAGAATGATTTCTTCAAACTAACTAAGACAATCCTCTAAGACTTGACCTAGACTCAACAAGTTCTTAGCTATTTTACCTCTGCCTAAGACTGAAGGAAGCTCATCCTTATATAGATGGAGAGACTTATCCTTAGTTTACAATTGCTTCAAGTCTGACCATAGGAGGAGGACACGTGGAAAGCACTTTTGGCATAAAGGAATTCCAAACAGGACCTCCACTATGGAAAAGAAGGTGAATAGTAATTTGGGATGAGAACACACCGACACACTTTATTACAATGAATCTTTTTGAAGCGAGAAGGTTAACTCGATAGGTGTCAATTTTACCATGGTTGATAGCCATGTCTTAGATTGGTTCACAAAGGTTGAGATGCCTTTGTCAAGTGACAACCCCACTTGATAGGTTTAATACCCATGACTATGAGGTGAATTGGTTTCCTAATTCATGTAGTCTTTGTCTACAGTACTGGGTGATGCAGGTCTTTGTTCTTCCTCTAGTTGTTCTGGACGATCTTTAATGGAGTCTTCTTTCCAAAGAATGAGTCGAGTGACACGGATAAAAGCAGTGGGAAGACTAACGTCTAGAGTTCAATTTTCAGGAATTGTCTGGACCATAATCTACAAAATTCAATTAGAGATTGGAGTTGGTGTTCTGGAGAGAAACTGAAGATGAAACAAATAACCATAATTAGTGGTTATTGGATGTTGGCTATGTGAATGAGGATAGAGGCCTAAGAAAAACTCATCAATCCATGAGCGGTACTGATATTGGGTATAATGTTGATTGGGAATGTGAGTATTACTAAGAAACTCTATAGGCCATTCATAGGCTGAGACATATGTGTCAATGGGGCCTAGGGTAGCAGATATTTCAGGGTCAGCTTCACGGCAAGGATATTTGGCTATCAAGGATGTTGTTAGAAGCTGGTGATTGGCTGCAAAGTGATATTGCCTAAGTTCATCATAAATGTGTTTTGTGAGCTGATAGGTGTTAGCATTCCAGGGAGTATTACAAACCAGAGGATAGGTTTCTTTTCTTTCCATGAGAATTCTCACATGTTGTTGATGAACTGGTTCTGGTGTAGGTTCAGGAACAAGAGGCTCAAAGCAGACCTGCACATGCTAATCCTCTTGTGGAAGATGTATCAAATTTTGATTACGATGATCTTTAGCCAGATGACCACGATCTTCTTCAATGCTCATTCAAATTTGATCTTGATGAACCTGTTGGTTAGACAACTCAAGATGAAAATAAATACTATTATACAAATTAGTAACAATGTCAGGGAGTGTTTGAGCTATAGGATTTTCTCGTGGGCAGATATATGCATCATATTCTTATTCTTCGGTAAGAGCATTGACATGATATCCTTCATGAATAAGAAAGTCAGCAAGGACATTCTTGACACCTTCCACATATTCTATTTCAAAATCAAAAGTATCAAGGAACTGTGCCCATCTCAATAGGTGACCTCGAGCAACCTTGTACTTGGACTCCTTCTTAAAGAAACTAGATAGGTGATGCAAATCACTTCTGAGTAAGAAGGGTTTATCTCCAATAAAGAGCTGAAATTTAGTAAAAGCATTGATAACAGCTAACAACTCTTTATGAGTACTATGGTAGTTCAGTTCAGAAACTTTAAAGGCACCTGACTCATACCTGACCACTTCTTCTTTAATTTTACCTTCATGTTCAACTTGTTCGAGCAAGACAACACCCCAGGCTTCATTCCTTGCATCCGTCTGGACAATATTTTTACCAGAATCGAGAATTCGTAATGGCAGGAGCTGCTGACACTGATCTTTAATCTGTTGAACAATGTGGTCATGCTTTTCTGTCCATGGTGGAGCATTCTTTCTTAGGAGCTTGTTTAACTCTTTTCGAACTTCTATGATCTTCTGATAATAACCTACAATATAATTTACAAGACCAAGAAATCGTTGCAAAGACTTCTTGTCTTTTACCTCAACTTTGTTGATTGCAGAAAGCAAATGATTTTGTGGATACAAGCACCCATTGGGCTCAATCCGTGTACCAATAAAGATAAGACTTTTAGTGCACCAGTGTAACTTGGTAGGATTGAGGCATAAACCATGACTTTGACAAATATTAAGAAACTGATGTAGATGACTCATATGATTGGTATAGTCTTGGCTGAAAATGAGGAATTTCTCTATGTATGGCTGGATAAACCTGGAATATGGGGAAAAAATCCTATCCATATGACTCTGGAATATGGAGTAGTCTTGATGCCAAATGGAAAAACATTCCATTCATACAGACCTTGTGGGACTGAGAAGGCGGCTTTATAGCTTTCTTTATTTTTTACAGAGATTTGCCAGAATCCGTTTGTTAGATCAAACTTGCTAAAAATATTGAAACCTTGGATACGCTGCCAGATATAATCTTTTCTTGGCAAAGGATGCTGATTATTTTCTAAGTAGACATTTAAAGGCTTGTAATTCACAACTAATCTTTTCTCAGCAAGTTCATTACCATTTTCATCCTTCTTGGAGACATACATAACATGGCATGAAAAAGGGCTTTTACTGGGACGAATGATATTTTTTGCAAGGAGCTCAGTAATATCCTTTTCATAGAGTGCTTGTTCTACTTGTGACAGTACGAAATAATTGGCTTTGCTTTTAGGAACCATCGCACGGGCATTCTCATCTTTCTTGAGAGGAAGGACACATTCCATATGGCGTTCATATTTGGTCAAATCTTTTGTTAACACAGTGGCTTCAAAATCGGCTTTGATTGCTGTTAAATCCCCCATGACTTCTTGTTGCAATCTGCTGATGATAAATATAGTATTCCCTGTTGGCCTTAGCATGTGATCGCCTCTGGTCAACCAGATGCTCCCACACAAATTAAGATGCTTAACTATGCTAATTCTTCATTCAAAAAGCCTTGTTAGTACAGCAGAACCAAATGCAAAAGTTAGTTCAAATGGAATTAGCTGCTCAACAGGCCACTGCCAGCACTAATACTAATTTTCATACAATTATTGCCTTGCTTCAAGCCCTTGAGTCCCATTTATCCTTGCAATTTTCCACCCAAATGCAATCCAACATTACCAATTTGCGTCAAAATTATCAGAGTTTTCATCAAACTAGCGAAGCGTGGTGGATGGATAGTGTCAATTGTTTGTCCTCTTTGTCTACAACCACTCACCAGATCTCTGGTACAATGCAAACGCTTAAAACCACAATGCAAACTATTGCAAAGAAAATCTCAACCATAGAACAGACTACTACTCAGGTCCACTCTCAACAGCATGCCGATACTCAAGATATCCATCAAACCCTGACGTCTGTTAAGGATCAAGTTGAGAACAAACTAAACTCTTTACCACAAAGTAGTTCAGCCCCTGCTCGACCACCTAGCAATTTCCCTAACTCATAGGCTGACCATCAGTGTTTACACTCTCTTCATACTAGTAAAGCTTTAGTCTTGCATGTACCTCCTCCAAAGCCACAAGAGTTTGATCCTGCAACTGGTACATGGAAACATGTCAATATGGTATCGCAAGATCCATATGATCAGTTATATGCTTTCAATGAGAATGTACCCCCGTACATAAATTTGGATACTTATAATCTAGTAAAAAATAAAGCAACATTAGATACACTCAGAACATGGATGGACAACGCCATCTATGTTGCAAACATGACACTAGATCAGGCAATAAGAAAAGGTTTGAATGCCTTAATTGACATTGCAAGAAGTGCTTGTGATAGTCTGCCAACACACTATAAAGATGATTTGATCAATGCTGGTGTTACTACAGTCAGCAGTGCACTCTACCGCATGTTTGTTGGTCAGCATGACAATGAACAGCATACAGCCCTCAAAAAGTTCAAGGAAAATAGAATCTGTGGCATGAGCAAGTTAGATGAGTACTGTAGTGATCAGTACACAAATTTCTATAGATTAGGCCAGACGAATAACAATGTCTGGATGTATAACACTTTTCTTGATGGCTTCCCTTTGCAATTGCAATCCTACTATAGAGAAAAGATTCTCTTTAGTATAATGAACACACCAGAGATGTCTATAAATGATGTGACATTTCCACAACTCTGTCAGTTCATTAAAGAAATTAATAGTGACTTATATAAAGAGAAGCAAAATCGAAAAAAGAAAAAGGAAGTTTTTCCATACCTCAAAGTTGGTCTCTATCATTGCCAATCTACATCATATGGCTGTGACAAGCATAAGAAAAAGCATAAGTCATACAAGTCCTACAAATCAAATAAGGACTATGGTAGAGCTTTTCCTAGAAATAAGAAGTTTAAAAGAAAAAAGGTATTTCTAAGAAAGAAGGAAAAGGTTAAAAAGAAGGATTTTAAGCCAGTCTGTTATATCTGCAAAGGAGATCACTACGCCAACAAATGTCTTGGTCGTCAAAAGAAAGGAAAGCATGTTCACGCCCTGCAATCAGTCAATATGCTTAATGAACCTATTACAATAGTTTCAGAAGGGTCAGATTCAGATGACCTTTGTATTGAAGATTGTTCTTCAGATAGTGAAGACAAAATAATGCAAATATGCATTTAAGAATATCTGACAAGGAACATGCCTCTGAAGAAGAACCTGAACAATTCTTCTCTCCATGTGAAAGTGATACTTCAGAAGTATCATTTTATTGCAATATGTATAATCGTTCCGATCGATTCTCAGATTGCCATCAATCTCTCACTCAGCTGAACCCTAATTGGTTGAAGATTACTCCAGAGCAAGAACTGGAATGAATTCAAGCCAGAAGCAATCAGTTGCTCAAAAGAAAAGAAGATTTTCTAACTCCTCATCAATTTGACAAAATCAAAAAAGAGTTAGCCGCTCTTGAAGATTAGCGTAACAAAATCCTGTTACACCAGCAAGAAGAAATCTTGCCACTTTATGATGAAGATGCTCCTATAAATGTATCAGTTCCTCATGGGTATGCCCATAACCCATAAGGACAACAAGCCTTTGCTAAAGCATCCAGAAAAGAATGGCTCTCTCAGCGCCTTGCCTTTCTCTATCAGGCTAAAGCTGATGTTCTGAAAGAAATTAGTCAAGTTTAGCGTGAACTAAAGGAGTATGAAAGCAGTTTGAGTTCTCTCAGTGCTTTTGACAAACTTCTTCTTGAAGCTGAACAAACAACAGAAGAACCTCCTACAGAAAACTATGAAGAAGCAGATGTGTCTTATATACAGACACAACCAGAAGATACTGCATCCAAGTAAGGCTTCGGTTATCAAAAAGGTATGCATAATCCCTGTCTAGAATTTCTACTCTTTATCAAGCTTTCAGGATTAAAAGCATATCAGTTGTGTGCTCTGTTAGATTCTAGTGCCGATTGTAATCTGGCTAGGAAAGAAGATTTTCCTACTGACTATTGGATTCCAACACAGACTAGTATTCACTCGGTGACTCACTCCAATAATCCCATTCGCTTTCAAGCACACATCCCCTTGCAATTTGGTACTCAAAGTTGTATGGTTAACTTTCTCCAATTTCTTGTAGAACAGTATGACTGCATCATAGGCAGCCAAACCCTCCAACAATGGTCTCCCTATACCGTTGGACATCAAGGAACCTATATAGATTTTCAGTTTGGTCGGGTCCCTCAGATAAATGAATTTTGTGGCCATGCTCCAAAATTATCATTTCCACAGCATGGTAAGCCTATTCCTCCAAATTCACATGTCTGGTTAGCCACGCAATCTCTTTCGACCCGGGGGGATTTAGCAGCAATCAAAGCCGATTTTGAAGCCACTGTGTTAACAAAAGATTTGACCAAATATGAATGCCATATGGAATGTGTCCTTCCTCTCAAGAAAGATGAGAATGCTCGTGCGATGGTTCCTAAAAGCAAAGCCAATTATTTCATCCTATCACAAGCAAAACAAGCACTCTGTGAAAAGGATATTACTGAGCTCCTTGCAAAAAATATCATTCGTCCCAGTAAAAGCCCTTTTTCATGCCATGTTATGTATGTCTCCAAGAAGGATGAAAATGGTAATGAACTTGCTAAGAAAGGATTAGTTGTGAATTACAAGCCTTTAAATGTCTACTTAGAAAATAATCAGCATCCTTTGCCAAGCAAAGATTATATCTGGCAGCATATCCAAGGTTGCAATATTTTTAGCAAGTTTGATCTAACAAAAGGATTCTAGCAAATCTCTATAAAAAATAAAGGTATAAAACCGCCTTCTCAGTCCCACAAGGTCTGTATGAATGGAATGTTTTGTCATTTGGCATCAAGACTGCTCCATCCATATTCCAGAGTCATATGGATAGGATTTTTTCCCCATATTCCAAGTTTATCGAGCCATACATAGATGACATCCTCATTTTCAGCTAAGACTATACTAGTCATATGAGTCATCTACGTCAGTTTCTTAATATCTGTCAAAGTCATGGTTTGTGCCTCAATCCTACCAAGTTACACTGGTGCACTAAAAGTCTTATCTTTATTGGTACACGGATTGAGCCCAATGGGTGCTTGTATCCACAAAATCATCTACTTTCTGCAATCAATAAAGTTGAGGTAAAAGACAAGAAGTCTTTGCAACGATTTCTTGGTCTTGTAAATTAATTGCAGGTTATTATCAGAAGATCGCAGAAGCCCAAAAAGAGTTAAACAAGCTCCTAAGAAAGAATGCTCCACCATGGATAGAAAATCATGACCACATTGTTCAACAGATTAAAGATCAGTGTCAGTAGCTCTCGCCATTACGAATTCCCAATTTTGGTAAAAAGATTGTCCAGACAAATGCAAGCAATGAAGCCTGGGGTGTTGTCTTGCTCGAACAAGTTGAACATGAAGGTAAAATTAAAGAAGAAGTGGTCAGGTATGAGTCAGGTGCCTTTAAAGGTTCTGAATTGAACTACCACAGTACTCATAAAGAGTTGTTAGGTATTATCAATGCTTTTACTAAATTTTTGCTCTTTATTGGAGATAAACCCTTCTTACTCAGAAGTGACTTGCGTCACCTATCCAGCTTCTTTAAGGAGTCCAAGCACAAGGTTGCTTGAGGTCACCTATTGAGATGGGCACAGTTCCTCGATACTTTTGATTTTGAAACAAAATATGTGGAAGGTGTCAAGAATGTCCTTGCTAACTTTCTCAGTCGTGAAGGATATCATGTCAATGCTCTTACCAAAGAACAAGAATATGATGCATATATCTGCCCACGAGAAAATCCTATAGCTCAGACACTCCCTGACATTGTTACTAATTTGTATAATAGTATTTATTTTCATCTTGAGTTGTCTAACCAACAAGTTCATCAAGATCAAATCCGAATGAGCATTGAAGAAGATCGTGGTTGTCTGGCTGAAGATCATCGCAATCAAAATTTGATACATCTTCCATAGGAGGATCAGCATGTGCAGGTCCTCTTTGAGGCTCCTGTTCCTGAACCTGCACTAGAACCAGTTCATAAACAACATCCTTGATAGCCAAATATCCTTTCTGTGAAGTTGAACTTGAAATATCTACTGCCCTAGGCCCCATTGACACATATGCCTCAACCTATGAATGGCCTATAGAGTTTCTTAGTAATACTCACATTCCCAATCAGCATTATACCCAATATCAGTACCGCTCATGGATTGATGAGTTTTTCTTAGGCCTCTATCCTCATTCACATAGCCAACATCCAATAACCACTAATTATGGTTATTTGTTTCATCTTCAGTTTCTCTCTAGAACACCAACTCCAATCTCTAATGGAATTTTTGCATATTATGGTCCATCTCGTCCTCAACTGGATACAATTGAATTAAGGACATTATCTTCTTTTGTTCAAGAATGAAAGCCAGTTTGGTTTTTCACACAGTTCCAAACAATTCCAAAAAATTGAACTCCAGACGTTAGTCTTCCCACTGCTTTTATCCATGTCACTCGACGCATTCTTTGGAAAGAAGACTCCATTGAAGATCGTCTAGAACAACTAGAGGAAGAACAAAGACCTGCATCACCCAGTACTAAAGATGAAGACTACATGAATTGGGAAACCAGTTCACCTCACAGTCGTGTGTATTAAACCTATCAAGTGGGGTTGTCACTTGACGAAGGCATCTCAACCTTTGTGAACCAATCTGAGACATGGTTGTCAACCATGGTAAAACTGACACCTGTCGAGTTAACCTTCTCGCTTCAAAAAGATTCTTTGTAATAAAGTGTGTCGGTGTGTTCTCATCCCAAATTACTGTTCACCTCCTTTTCCGTAGTGGAGGTCCTGTTTGGGATTCCTTTCTGCCAAAAGTGTTTTCCACACATCCACCTCCTATGGTTGGACTTGAAGCAATTGTAAACTAAGGATAAGTCTCTCCATCTATATAAGGATGAGCTTCCTTCAGTCTTAGGTAGAGGTAAAATAGCTAAGAACTTGTTGAGTCTAGGTCAAGTCTTAGAGGATTGTCTTAGTTAGTTTATAGAAATCATTCTTGCATAGAGAGTATGCTCTCTTCTCTTTGAGAAGATCAGAAATCAGACTATCTAGAACTGATTTAGTCCCACTGCGCATATGAGTGCGTGATGTACATTGTGAATATTTCATAAGCTTCCAAATATCAATATTAATATAATGCATCTTGTTCACAATTCACAGTTCATTGTAAAAGTTAGTATCTTTGGGTTTAACTATGGAGGAAACTCCATAGTTAAGTGCACTTAGGCTGGAGTAATACTGGGATGGGTGACCTCCCGGGAAGTCCCGATGCTTCACCCTTGTGAGCATCACCTAGATCCAATGAGTGCTAAGTGTTCCATTCATTCTCATGAGAGATGGATTCCTGTTGAATCACTACTCATGAAACATGGGTCATCGAGTTTGACTCAAAATCACACAATTAAATCCTGATATTCATATCACAATTTGACTTGCTGTGGAAATTATCTCCTACTTATCTTTAAGAGCATTATGAGTGACACAGAATTATTATCATCTTTATTTTATATACAACATCTAAATTAAGGTGTAAATTCTATTTATGTTTTCCAACAACTTAATCAACACGCTTTGGAAATTCATTTCTATTCTATTCATAATTCTAATTAAAAAAACAATTATAAATAATCTAAACAGCTAACACCTAAAATTTAAGACTTTTCAAACACAAATTGACTAATTGGTCTATTTTTTATTACCAAGGCAAAAAGAACAGCTTGCCAAAATCTCCAAGTTTAATATCAGTCAAATTGGTCTTAGAATTCAACAGCAAATTGTCAAGCTTTAAGAGCATTATGGGTGAGTTGGAAGTCTAATCTTTTTTATTTCAAATACAACGTTTAAATTAAGGTTCAAATGGTTCAAATTCTATTTGTGTTTTCCAACAACTAAAACAACCAGTCTACCAATAATACTAATTTTGCAATAAATGGAATAAATATGTAAACAGTTCAGCAAGTGACACAGTTTTTTAATAGCCCACAAAATTCCTCACCACAAGAGATACAACTGAAGGAAGAATCAAATTTTCTAGAAAGTAATCTTTCAAAGTTTGTAAATGCCACCCCAAAGTTACTAACCAGTGGTCTTGTCAGGTTTTTTGATGTTTAAATGTCCATGAGTTCTTCATGGCTAGAATGTTGATCTCCAAATATGATTGTGCAGTCTGGAATCTACTTCTGCACACAAAATTATAACCTGTTTTTAAGGCTCAGGTCTACGAAAGAGAAATCTCTTCGGTTTAAACAACCTGCCCAAGTTTCAATCTGAATCTCTCCACAATTGTATGTACAAATGTTATTCCCTAAATGACCTGCCAATATCAACCAATGTAGCGGGTAAATGCTAAATCCAAAGTGATGATGTTGTCAAGGAGTATCATCGGGATTAGTATGCCAACTGTTTGTTGTTCTTTTTTTGTAGATGCTTGTCCAATATCAATAGGCCCCACTACAGGCTTGGCTGTTTCAAAATTCTCCAGAAGGGGATCACTGTAGGCAGGCATTTCATACAATCTAGGGATTACACCTAGTAAAATGAAGAATCAACTCTGCCTTGTAAAGGCCACTTGATATTGGTCAAGAGGCTTTACAACTTTGACCTGCCTAATTGAGCATCTTCTGTAAACATAGGTCCAACATGAAGGCAATCTCCATGTCTCCACATGGTGAGATGTTACTCCTCATTATGGCTTCAACTTCTAAGCATATACAAACCCAAAATGTCCAATAAACACAAACATACATGAAGCGCAGATCATTTCATTCAGTGCTTCAGAGTTGGTATCACAGGAAAATAAGAAATTGACTCATCTTTATTGGGATTAATGGACAAAAATATAATGCTAGTGCCATGTTATGTCACTCCTGACAACATTTTCTTGTCTGATAGCTCTAATCCTTTTATTAACTTATCTTTTTAATAAGTAATCCTTTTATTAACTGTTACTCAACATTTGTTTTGTACATATAAAAGGATTCAGGGTCCTTCAAATTCCTTCTTATCCAATAAAAACATATGCATATTTCTGATTGTTGCTTGTGTTTCATTTTATTTCTGTCACAGTCTTCTGTGTCTTTCTTCCATGATAAAAGTGTCACACTTGGAACCCTAATTGGTCTGAGGCCTAACCATAGTACACAATATGCAAGAAACATCGTACATCCTGAAGATCACATGGGATTGCAGAAGGGTAAGATCATGGAAGTCATTTGCAGGTTGTATGCATTTCACTCCAGGTTGCAGAGCAGTGCTCTGTACCTTGCACAGTGGCAACAAGTTTGTAGTCAAAACTCGCCCTGCAAACTTACCCATCTTTGAGTCCCTATTGTAAATTGTCACAAACTGGAATAAATGTCACAAGTCCTATCCAGGCATAGTGAAAAGTCTAAGGCCCCTCATCTTCATGATCTAGTCAAAAGTATCTCAATGAAAGAAATGTGTTCAATGGCATCGGAAGGAACCTATTCCAAACATGCACTTCTGAAATATATCTCCTGCTAGGTTCATGTCTATTTTTGTCCCTATTTATACTATGACTGTTACTTTTTAATAGTATGGTTTCTAGTCGGACAACCTGTAAGGTTTAATAGCAGCCAACAGATGATAGTATGGTCATTTTAATAGTCTATCCAAGTTATTTCTAATAATGATCAAAGAAAGCATGGACAATTCAAACTTAAGTGGATGTGCGAGGTAAACATTTCAAAACATGCAACCACAAGCTTAGTGATATATGAAGTGAGCATTCAAAACATGCAAACACAAGACCCCTGGGGCTTGGAAGAGGCGAGACGCTAACAACAAGGGAATAAATATTGAAAACCCATCTAAAACAAGTCAGCTAATTGGAAGCAATTTTCTTAAAAATTGGGAAACATAGGAAATAGAAGAAATGGGGAAGGAAAAACTGACATGAAAATTTTCAACCCATGTAGCTCTCCTTTTCTCCCCGGTGGTTTTCGCATTCAATCCAAAGTGGTCATGACTGCTGAAGAGGAAGAAATAGAATTTGCAATACAACTCCTCCACTTTCTCTGCACAAGGCCAAAAAGAAAAAAGAGGTTATAGATTACATCTAATTTTAAATTAAATTTGCATTCAAAGTAGCAAGCAGTCATAAGATTAAATTTTAAACCAGGGCAGGTAGTCATAAAACAATACTCATCAAAAACAATCTTAAACATCGAATGCATGCCCACATTAGATCTCCATTTTTTTGAAGTTCTTGACGAACTCACCAAGCACACCCACTTAAAAAGATTTTAGGGTCGCATCATTTTAAAACTTGACCAAATTCTTTTAATTGTCAGTCAAACGTATCACAACATGATAATCTGAACATGACGTTGCTACCCATTATTTCTCTGCATTCTGCCCTTCTTCTTCGTCTGTCGCCAAAACATGAACAGACGTACCAGCAAGGAAAAATTCCTAAGAATAAAACTCAAAAGAGATTAAAAATCTATTCTGACCAGAGAAAGCAAATAAACAAAACAAAATATTGCGAGCAGAGGAAAAAGAATTAGATAAAAAAATCGAAGTGAGATAGTTTATGCTTTACCCCGCTCCCTGCAACGGCTATTTTGGTTTCAAAATGTTAGAATTTTAAATTCTGTTTTTGGTCTCCCAACGGACTAGTCATTCGATCTTTTATTAGTTTGGATTATTGGAATATAGGTCAATAATAAATTTAAAGGATTAATACTTTTGATTAATGCTATTTTTTCCATTTTTACATCTAATATTTTTTTTTTGAGATTTGCATATTCTATTACTTATTTTTATCAATTTAGTTCATATTACTATTTTTAAAATATTTTTATCTTTAGTGTTTTTTCAAAAATTGTTAATAAGATATATAATTTTATTGTTCAATAGAATTATTAAAATTAATATTGTATTTATAGTATATTTCTATATTTTACATCAAAATAATATACAAATATACTCTTTTACAATTGTTATAAATTAGAATTATTATTTGGGTAAGTGCACGGAATTGTGGTGTCAAAAAGAGGGTATAAGTGGACACATTTTTTTCTGAAATCAACAATTTCTGAACTTCAACAAGAATTTGAAGATAGTTACACTCAAAATTTTAAGATATGACAAAAAGAAAAGTAGTAGTCATTTGAATCTAGTTTCTAAACTACTAATTTTTTTTCAAAATGGTTTAGTTTTAGGTCCTCAAAAAAAGGGACCACAAAAAGTGGTATTGTTTATTCCAAAAAAATATAACATGTACAAAGTGTGGCCCCCCTAAAATTTTAAGTTTTTTTTTTTGAAATTCTTTAATCTCTCTGGTCAAAAGTTACTCAACACTATGTAGTTTATCCCAAATTTTTTGGATAATTTTATAATATGTATTTTTTAAAATGAATTTGTTAACTAGACACATCCCAAAAACATGAAATATATGTGTGCTTTCCCTAGAAATGATTGAAAACTAATCTAAAATCAAAACTTTTTTTTTCAAAGTGTGTAGAATGGAGTCTAGTTTCTAAAAAACTAAGTTGTTGCAAAATTCAATGAACGAGCTAAAATCTACAGCCCAATTAGTACATTTTGTTTTTTGACAAAAAATGGACATACATTCAAAAGAAATTATAGATGAAAGGCTTGAAATAGTTCAAATAAAAAGTACATTATATGGTTATATAGCTAATACAGAGACCTACAATATCATGTAACGTGATCTTATCGATGCTCTAATACGAGGAATCTTGAAGGAAAGCATACAAGAAAAATCAATCATTTTTTGTATGTTTGTAGCAAAACATATCTCAGACTAGTTTACAGACTCCAAACATTTGGCTTAGATCCCCAAGGCAAAACCAAGCTTTAGGCTTGGTAGAATGCAAAGGCTTGAATAGTGCATGCACCCTATAGCACACACGCACTATTTAGAACTTTTTAAATTTGAGTCTTAATAATGTGTGTGCCCTTTAGTGCGCACATACCATTGAGACCCAAATAGTACATAAAGAGAGAAGAAGAGAGGCAGAGCAAGACTGAGAGAGAGAGTGAGAGAGGATGGGTGTGTGTGTGTGTGTGTGTGTGTGTGTGTGTGTGTGTGTGTGAGAGAGAGAGAGAGAGAGAGTAGGGGATGGGAGAGGGGAGAGAGAGAGTAGGGGATGGGAGAGAGAGGAAGTGAGAGAGAGTATGGGTGGCAAAGAGAGTACGAGATGGGAGAGAGAGGAAGTGTGAGAGAGAGTAGGGGTGGCAAAGAGAGAGTACGAGATGGGAGAGAGAGATTAAGAGTAGGGGATGGGAGAGAGAGGAAGTGTGAGAGAGAGAGTAAGGGTGGCAGAGAGAGTGTGGGATGGGAGAGAGAGATTTAGAGTAGGGGATGGTAGAGAGAGAGAGAGTAGGTAGTGGGAGAGGGAGCAAGGGAGGGAGAGAGAGAGGAGGAGGATGGGAGTGTGTGTGAGAGAGAGAGAGAGAGTAGGGCATGGGAGAGAGTGTGAAAGAGAGTAGGGGTGGCAAAGAGAGAAAGTAGGTGATGGGAGAAGGGAGAGAGAGTAGGAGATGGGAGAGAGAGAGGAAGTTTGAGAGAGAGAGTAGGGGTGGCAGCGAGGGTACGAGATGGGATAGAGAGATTGAGAGTATGGGATGGGGGAGAGAGAGAGAGTAGGTGGTGGGAGACAGAGTGGGAGAGGAAGAGCGAGAGAGATAGGAGGATGGGAGTGCATGTGTGAGAGATAGAGAGGGATTAGGATATGGGAGAGAGGGGGGGGAGAGGGGGGATGGGAGTGTGTGTGTGTTTGAAAGAGAGAGTAGGGGATGGGAGAGGGGAGAGAGAGAGAGTAGCCTGAGAGAGAGAGAGAGAGAGAGAGAGAGAGACAGTAGGTGGTGGGCGAGGGAGTGGGAGAGGGAGAAACAAGGGGGATGGGAGTGTGTGTAAGAGAGAGTAGGGCATGAGAGAGAGTGTGAGAGAGAATAGGGTGGGCATCGAGAGAGAGTAGGGGATGGGAGAGAGAGAGAGTAGAGAGGGAGAGAGAGAGAGAGTGAGAGAGAGAGAGTAGGTGGTGGGAGAGGGAGTGGGAGAGGGAGAGAGGGGGTGATGGGAGTGTGTGTGAGAGATCTAGAGAGAGAGGGGGGGATGGGAGTGTGTGTCTATGAAAGAGAGAGAGTGGGGGATGGGAGAGACAGATTAAGAGCAAGGGATGGGAGAGAGAGAGAGAGTAGAGAGAGATAGTGAGAGAGATCTAGAGAGTAGGGGATGGGAAAGGGGAGAGAGAGATGGGGGATGGGAGTATGTGAGTGTGTGAAAGAGAGAGAGTAGGGGATGGGGGGGAGGGAGAGAGAGAGAGAGAGAGAGAGAGAGAGAGTAGGAGATGGGAGAGAGAGAGTAGGTGGTGGGAGGGAGAGAGGGGGGGAATGGTAATGTGTGTAAGAGAGAGATTAGGGGATGGGAGAGAGTGTGAGAGTGTGAGAGAGAGTAGGGGTGGTAGAGAGAGAGTACAGGATGGGAGAGAGAGAGTGAGAGTAGGGGATGGGAGAGAGAGAGTAGAGAGGGAGAGAGAGAGAGTGAGAGAGAGATAGTAGGAGTTGGGAGAGGGAGTGAGAGAGGGAGAGATAGAGGGGGGATGGGAGTGTGTGTGAGAGATCTAGAGAGTAGAGGATGGGAGAGGAGAGAGAGGGGGGGATGGGAGTGTGTTTCTGTGAAAGAGAGAGAGTAGGGGATGGCAGAAGGGAGAGAGAGTAGCCTGAGAGAGAGAGAGTAGGTGGTGGGAGAGGGAGTGGGAGAGGGAGAGAGAGGGGGGATGGGAGTGTGTGTAAGAGAGAGAGTAGGGGATGGGAGAGAGTGTGAAAGTGTGTGAGAGAGTAGGGGGTGGTAGAGAGAGTGAGAGTAGGGGATAGGAGAGAGTGTGAGAGAGAGTAGGGGATGGGAGAGAGAGAGTGAGAATAGGGGATGGGAGAGAGAGAGAGAGTAGAGAGGGAGAGAGATATAGTAGGTAGTGGGAGAGGGAGAGAGAGGGGGGAATGGGAGTGTGTGTGAGAGATCTAGAGAGTAGGGGATGGGAGAGGAGAGAGAGAGGGGAGATGGGAGGGTGTCTATGAAAGAGAGAGTAGGGGATGGGAGAGGGGAGAGAGAGTAGCCTGAAAGAGAGAGTAGGTGGTGGGAGAGGGAGTGGGAGAGGGGGAGAGAGAGGGGGATGGGAGTGTGTAAGAGAGAGTAGGGGATGAGAGAGAGTGTGAGAGTGTGAGAGAGAGTAGGGGGTGGCAGAGAGAGAACAGGATGGGAGAGAAAGAGTGAGAGTAGGGGATGGGAGAGAGAGAGAGAGAGAGAGAGAGAGAGAGTAGGAAGTGGGAGAGGGAGAGCGAGAGAGAGAGAAGGATGAGAGTGTGTGTGAGAGAGAGAGAGAGAGTAGGGGATGGGAGAGGGGGGAGAGAGAGAGAGTAGAGAGAGAGAGAGAGTAGGGGATGGGGAGAGAGAGTAAGTGGTGGGAGAGGGAGTAGGAGAGGGAGAGAGAGAGAGAGTAGGGGATGGGAGAGGAGAGAGAGAGTGTGAGAGAGAGAGCGTAGAGGATGGGAGAGGAGAGAGAGAGTGAGAGAGAGTAGGGGATGGGAGACCTGAGAGAGAGTGAGAGAGAGTAGGGGATGTGAGAGAGAGTAGGCAGTGGAAGAGGGAGTAGGAGAGGGAGAGTGAGAGAGAGATGGGGATGGGAGAGAGAGAGTAAGTGGTGGGAGAGGGAGAGAGAGAGGGGGGGATGGGAGTGTGAGAGAAAGAGAGAGTAGGGGGTGAGAGAGGAGAGAGGGTGAGAGAGAGTAGGGGATGGGAGAAAGAGAGTAGGTGGTGGGAGAGGGAGAGAAAGAGAGAGAGAGTAGGGGATGGGAGAGGGAAGAGAGTGATAGAAAGTAGGCAATGGGAGAGAGAGAGAGGGGGGGATGGGAGCATGTGAGACAGAGAGATTAGGGAATGGGAGATAAGAGAGGGTGAGAGAGAGTAGGCAGTGGGAGAGGGAGAGTGAGAGAGAGTAGGAGATGAGAGAGGAGAAAGAGCGAGAGAGAGTAGGGGATGGGAGAGGAGAGAGAGAGTGAGAGAGAGTAGGGGATGAGAGAGGATAGAGAGTGAGAGAGTAGGGGATGGGAAGAGAGAGTGAGAGAGAGTAGGCAATGGGAGAGGGAGTAGGAGAGGGAGAGCGAGAGAGAGAGTAGGGGATGGGAGAGGAGAGAGAGAGTGAGAGAGTAGGGGATGGGAGAGGAGAGAGAGAGTAGGGGGAGAGAGAGAGAGAGAGTAGGGGATGGGGAATGGTGGGATAGGGAGAGATTTATTTTCACATAGTGTGTACGCACTATAGTGTGTACATGCTTTATAGTGTGTACACACTATAGTGTGTACATGCTTTATAGTGCGTACATGCTATAGTGTGTACGCACTATGTGAAATCACCAAAAAATGGTCATAAAGAAAGTTTGGGTCCCTTTTGATCCATATTCTACTTTTTGTCTATTGTGCATTCTGTTGCTCTGACAAAAAAATGGGTTTCAAGCTGTTGGAAGTTCGCAAACACTATTTGAAGACTTTTTGAAGCTAGCAAGCACCAAATTCAATCATTGGATACTCTATTTGTAGGCTTATTGAATATTCTTTCTATAGAAAAGGTTAACTTGTAGTCCTTGTTAAATATTGTTTGTTGATATATAGAGACAAATTTGATTATAATTTGACATGTTATTTAATATATAATGAATTCATTGAAATTTGTATGTTTGAATGAATTGTTATTTGGTAATGGTTAGAAATTTGGCAAGTTGTTTGATATATATTGTGTATTCATTGAAATAATTGTTATTTTCATATGTATTTGAATGATTTGTAATTTATAAATTGTAAGTAATTTAGATGTTTAAATAATTTGATATATAGAAATCATCATCATTCCAAGTAAGAAACCAAAAACTCAAACAAAGGAAGAGAGGGAGGTAGATTTGGCAATTAAAAGAGATAAAATGAAACTACTACATGAACAAAGAAAATTGCAAAGCAATAATGAAGAATTGACTTTTGAAGAGGAACAAGAACCACCAATATAAAGAAACAAAGAGAAAAAATTGGAAAGACAAAGAGAATAAATGAGATCGTTATGCTTAAGAAGACAATTGAATTGTGAAGCTACACCATCTTTCAATGTTGGAGTCATATCATCCTCTCATGTTGAAGAGACACTAATTTGTAGATCCAATGATATACACACTCCATCATGTCATGTTTAAGGCACAACATCAACATATCAAGTAGGTGATATTCCATCCTTTGCATCTTATTGCCAAGGCACATCATGTTTGGTTCAAGGTACGCAAAACACTCAACCTTATGTTGATGTTCAAAATGTTGAAGGAATAGAAGAGATTATAACACCTTCTAGAATTCATTTTAGAAGACTAAAATATTTGATTGATATTGATACTAACATTTTGAAATCAATGCTTGACAAGATTAGCAAGCGTACTTGTCAAAGAAAAGTTAATCATGTGTGGAGATTATTCTTTGAAGAATTAAATATTACAGGTCAATGCCAATTATTTGTTGAAATGATGAAGAATTTAAAATTTAGGCCTATGATGAAGATTCTTGGGCTAAGAATGATGGATGATTCAAATGAAAAAAGCATTGTAAAGAATCTAATGAGTGCTTATGACAAAGTGGGTTCTAAATCATGCACCAAAGATAGTAATATCACAAGATGAGTGCTTACATCGACAATAGTAAGTACCTAAATGAAGAAAGCTCGACTCATGAGACAGATGAGCAAAACATTGAAAATTGGTAGAGGTACTCTAAGGAGAGCCAGGCTAAGGCATGAGAGATTAGAAGATCCAAGAAAAAATGAGTTATGGACATTTAGCGGTAGACTACCACAAAATGATAAAAAAATTAGTGAAGCTTTGAAATTATTGATTGAAGATTTTTGGAGAAATAACACACATGTTTCCCTTAATCAAAGAGATGTATGTCCATGAAGGATTTGACCTCTTGTAGCATCTTGATTTGTGAATGGTAGGATTTTGGGAATTGGTGAAGGGTTGAGCATTTGGAAATAAGTTATTTTAGTGTTGTTGAACCTTTTTCAAGTCATAAAAGTGGAATCAAGTGAAAAATGTAAAAATTGCAATTTTTGTGCAAAGTTGCATTGTTCAAAGTTGTAAAAGTTGCTCAAATTTGCAACTGACTAGGAAAAGGGTCGTGGGATTGAATTGTCTATTCTGTTAGCTCTGGGTGGCCAGGTAAACCCTAGTCCCAAGCTCATCCCATCCTGTTGAGCATTCAAACATTCTCGAGCATGCCGAGCCAAAATGTACCTAAGGGTAACTAAATGCCATAGGGCATCGATCTTTGACAGGGCATATCTCGGAGCTCATGCGAGGTATACATGCAATTCTAGGTCCTATAGGACTATTTTGTGGAGACCTACAATAACCTCTCTCATTTTTTGGAGATCTTATTCCATTTTCATTTTGTTATGCCATCTCAGGTGATGCTAAAACTCGTAGTGTTGGCCAGTACAAAGTTGCCAACTACCAAATCTATCTCATCATTCATTGTGGGATCAAACTATCTATTTTGTTAGCTTTGGGTGGCCAAGTAAACTCTAGCCTTAAGCTTGTCCCATCCCTTTGAGTGCTCGAACATTCTTGGGAATGCTGCACCGAAATGTCCCTAAGGGTCATTAAATGTCATAGGACAACGATCTTTGATGGGGTATATCTTAGAGCTCATGTAAGGTATGGATGCAATTCTAGGTCCTATAGGACCATGTTGTGGAGAACTATGATAACCTCTCTCTTTTTTTGGAGATCTTACTCCATTTTGATTTTGCAACACCATCTCGAGTGATGTTAAAACTCATAGTGTTGGCTAGTACAAATTTTCCAACTACCAAATCTCCCCCACTATTCATCATGGGATCAAACTATCTATTTCGTTAGCTCTAAGTGGTAGGGTAAACCCTAGCCCCATTCTTGTCCCATCCTGTTGAACGATCGAACATTCTCAGGCACACCAAAACGAAACGTCACTAAGGGTCACTAAATGCCATAGGGCAACAATCTTTGATGGGACATATCTTAAAGCTCATATGAGGTATGGATGTGATTCTAGGTCCTATAGGATCATGTTGCAAAGACCTATAATAAATTCTCTCTCTTTTTGGAGATCTTACTCCATTTTGATTTTGCGATGCCATCTTGGGTGATGCTGAAACTCGTAGTGTTGGCTAGTACAAAGTTTCCAACTACCAAATCTCCCTCACCATTTGTCGTGGGATCAAACTAGTTTTTTTTAGCTCTAGGTGACTAAGTAAACCCTAGACCTAAGCTTGTCCTATCTCATTGAGTGCTCAAACATTCTCGGGCACGTCAAATCAAAATGTCCCTAATAGTTATTAAATGCCATAGGGTAGTGATTTTTGACGGGGCATATCTCAGAGCTCATGCAAGGTATGGATGCAATTCTAGGTCCTATAGGACTGTGTTACAGAGACTTACAATAAAATCTCTTTCTTTTTGGAGATCTTACTCTGATTTGATTTTGTGATGCCATCTCGAGTGATGCTAAAACTTGTAGTGTTGGCCAGTACAAAGTTGTCAACTGCTAAATCTCCCTCACCATTCATCATGGGATTGAACTGTCTATTATATTACCTCTGGGTAGCCAGGTAAACCCTAGCTCCAAGCTCATCCCATCCTATTGAGTGCTTGAACGTTCTTAGGCACGCCAAATCGAAACATCCCTAAGGGTCACTAAATGCCATAGGGCACCGATCTTTGATAGGGCATATTTTGAAGCTTGTGCAAGGTATGGATACAATTCTAGGTCTTATAAGACCATGTTGCAAAGACCTACAATAACCTCTCTCACTTTTTAGATTTCTTACTCCATTTTGATTTTGTGATGCCATCTCGGGTGATGCTGAAACTTATAGTGTTGGCCAATACAAAGTTGCCAACTGACAAATCTCTCTCATCATTTGTTGTGGGATTGAATTGTCTATTCTGTTAGCTTTGGGTGGTTGGGTAAACCCTATCCCCAAGTTCATCCCATCCTGTTGAGTGCTCAAACATTCTCGGGCATGCCGAACCAAAACATCCCTAAGGGTCACTAAATGCCATAGGGAAATGATCTTTGATGGGGCATATCTCAAAGCTTGTGTGAGGTATAGATGTGATTCTAGGTTCTATAGGACCATGTTGTGGATACCTACAATAACCTATCTCACTTTTTGGAGATCTTACTCCATTTTGATTTTGTGATGCCATCTCAGGTGATGTTGAAACTCATAGTGTTGGCCAATACAAAGTTGCCAACTGCCAAATCTCCCTCACTGTTTATCGTGGGATAAAACTATCTATTCTATTAGCTCTAGGTGGCTTGGTACACCCTAGCCCCAAGCTCATTCTATCCTGTTGAGCACTAGAACATTCTCGAGCACACTAAACTGAAACATCCCTAAGGGTCACTAAATGTCATAGGGAAGTGATCTTTGATGGGGCATATCTCGAAGCTTGGGAAAGGTATGGATGCAATTCTTAGTCCTATAGGACTGTGTTGTGGATACCTACAATAACCTCTCTCACTTTTTGGAGATCTTACTCCATTTTGATTTTGCGATGCCATCTCGGGTCATGCTGAAATTTGTAGTGTTGGCTAGTACAAAGTTGTCAACTGCCAAATCTCCCACACCGTTCACCATGGGCTTGAATTGTCTATTCTGTTAGCTTCAAGTGGTCAGTTAAACCCTAGCCCCAAGCTCATCCTATCCCGTTGAGCACTCAAACATTCTCAGGTACACCGAACCGAAACATCCCTAAGGGTCACTAAATGCCATAGGGTAGCAATCTTTGATGGGGCATATCTTAGAGCTCGTGCAAGGTATAGATGCAATTCTAGATCTTATAGGACCATATTATGGAGACCTATAATGACCTCTCTCACTTTTTAGAAATCTTACTATATTTTGATTTTGTGATACCATCTCGGGTGATGTTGAAACTCATAGTGTTGGCCAATACAAAGTTGTCAACTGCCAAATCTTCCTCATTGATTGTCATGGGATCAAACTATCTATTCTATTAGCTCCAAGTGGCTGGTTAAACCCTAGCTCCAAGCTCATACCATCTTGTTGAGCACTCAAATATTCTCGGGCATGTCGAACCAAAACGTCCCTAAGGGTTACTAAATGCCATAGGGTAGTGATCTTTGACAAGGCATATCTTAGAGCTCATGCAAGGTATGGATGTGATTCTAGGTCTTATAGGACCATGTTGCAGAGACCTACAATAACCTATCTCACTTTTTGGAGATCTTATTCTATTTTGATTTTGCTACGCCATCTCAAGTGATGTTGAAACTCGTAGTGTTGGCTAGTACAAAGTTGCCAACTGCCAAATCTCCCCTACCATTCGTCATGGGATCAAACTGTCTATTCCATAAGCTCTAGGTGGATGGGTAAACCATAGCCCCAAGCTCATCCCATCCCATTAAGGGCACGTCGAATCGAAATGTCCCTAACGGTCATTAAATACCATAGGGCAGTGATCTTTGACGGGGCATATCTCAAAGCTCATGTGAGGTATGGATGCGATTCTAGGTCCTATAGGACCGTGTTGTGGAGATCTAAAATAAATTCTCTCACTTTTTAGAGATCTAGCTCCATTTTGATTTTGCGATGCCATCTCAAGTGATGTTGAAACTCGTAGTTTTGGCCAATACAAAGTTGCCAACTGCAAAATCTCTCTCACTGTTTGTCATGGCATCGAACTATCTATTTTGTTGGCTCCAAGTGGCTTGGTAAACCCTAGCCCCAAGATCATCCCATCCTATTGAGCGCTAGAACATTCTTGGGCACGCTGAACCGAAACATCCCTAAGAGTCACTAAATGCCATAGGGCAACGATCTTTGATAGGGCATATCTCAGAGCTTGTGCAAGGTATGGATGGGATTCTAAGTCCTGTAGGACCATGTTGCAGAGAGCTATAATAACCTCTCTCTCTTTTTGAAGATCTTACTCTATTTTGATTTTGCGATGCCACCTCGGGTGATGCTAAAACTCGTAGTGTTGGCCAGTACAAAGTTACGAACTATCAAATCTCCCTCACCACTCATTGTGGGATCAAACTATCTATTTTGTTATCTCTAGGTAGGTAGGTAGGTAAACCCTAGCCCCAAGCTCATCTCATCCCATTGAGCACTCAAATATTCTCAGGCATGCTGAACCAAAACATCCCTAAGGGTTACTAAATGCCATAGGGAAACAATCTTTATCAGGGCATATATCAGAGCAAGTATGGATGCAAATCTAAGTCCTATAGGACCGTATTGCAGAGACCTACAATAACCTCTCTTTATTTTTGGTGATCTTACTCTATTTTGATTTTGTGATGCCATCTCGAGTGATGCTGAAACTTGTAGTGTTGGCCAGTACAAAGTTGCCAACTACCAAATCTCTCTCAACTTTCATTGTGGGATCAAACTATCTATTCTGTTAGCTCTGGGTGGCTAAGTAAACACTAGCCTCAAGCTAATCTAATCCTATCGAGCACTCAAACATTCTCGAGCATGCCAAATTGAACCATCCCTAAGAGTCACTAAATGCCATAGGGCAGCGATCTTTAACTATGAAAACTAAATATGTCATCTCATCCAATGATGGAGACTCATGATAGAAGGTAAAGGTGTGATCATACACATCATTTTGAACATGTTATTTTTTTATGGTAATAAGGTAATCCTTGTTTATAAGGTCAAGAAACTTGAGGTCACCTATAAACCCAAATTGCCTTAGTCCTAACGATTTTCCTTTTTTTGTTGTTTTTGTTAATAAGTTGACCCACTAAGTCTTTTAAGAGTCATTACACCTTATATAGTTGCATGTCATCACTGAATGGAGTTAGTGGAAGATGTTAATGACCTTCTTGGTTGTCTTAATAGTCATTTCATGGGTCTGAAACATAACCACTTCCCTTTGTGAAGAGTTGTCCAAAAGTAAACAAATTACATGTTGTTGCAAAGAAAATATAGTCATTGGATGTTGGGAGATTGTTTTCACTCATAGGATGTTGAAGAATCTCTTTTAAGGTGGTGTAGGAGCACCCTTTCAAGGCTCCCACCATAGCATTTTTGGTGTGATGAACTTCTTTGAAGAAGTATGTGAATACAATAAGGGCATTTAGCTCATGCTTGTGTGTCCAAGCTAGGATAGGTCTTAAAGTTTCCTCTTTGGTCTTTGTTGAGAATGGTACCTTGACTTTGGGTTGGTATCCTTCTTAGCTCTTTATTGGGGGAAGCTTGATTTAGGAGTTTTTATTGCATTTTAGGCATGGGTGTGCATTAAAAGAACCTTCCAAAGTGGACTACTTGTTTAGAAGACCAAAGTGCACGAACAATGCAATGTTATGTAGATCTGCCACCTTATGGAAGGGATGTTATTATGAATTTGGGGATTCTTAGGTTAAGAAAGATAGTGAAATTTTCACTCCCAAGGATGTTTTGGGAAGGCATAGGATGGTCTTGAAATGTGATTGAAAACAAGACTACCTGAGCAATAAAAATTGCCCCAAAATTGCTTGCAATTTTTAAAAGTTGCTGAGCAACTTTTTCCAATTGTTGCTAAAAGACCTACTTTGTAAAGAAGCTCTGAAAAAGCCCTAAAACCTATCTCTAACCTAAGGATAAACCTATTTATTCTTGGAGGAACCCTAATCAAGGGTTTGCAACTCATTTCTTGTATGAATCCATACTGTTGGAATGTATGCAATAGATTGTAACTGTTTTAGCATAGATTTTACTAGTTTTTAATCTTGTTTGGAGGTGAATCATGTGGCTATTATCATTTTGTTGCATGTTGTAGTTGTCTTATTGTTTTTTTTTTTCATTTTCCATGCATTAGTTATGGTTCATGACCAAGTTTTGAAAGGTTTTGTAAATTTCTTCAAAGATACTTGTTTGCTACCAGTTTTGGAGTTGTATATCATGAAAGTGTTGTAAGTCTTGTCTCCACTGTGGAAATTCAATGTTCTTATAGATTTCAATGATAAAAACCATAATGTATTATATTATGCAAGAAAAGTCCATATTATGCAAGAAAGGGCCTTGAAAGTGAGTGCAAAGAATTTTTTGACCAAGCCCTGGGTGAGCTAGGCAATGCCCGGTTAGGGACTGTCAGCAAAGAAAGAGTTCTTGAGAGAAAAGCTTGAAGAATGAAGACTTTCCCTTCTGAGGGATTGAAGATTGTATGAGGAAGTTCTAACTTGTGGAGGAGGATTCTTGATGAAGTGTGGAAGGTGTTTTAAAAGTGGGGAAAACAGGTAGCAAAGAAACCCCTACCAAACCTTCAATTTTGCTTTTTTTGTTGTACAACCTATAGGCACCCTGAGACCCTAAAAATCCTTAAGCATGGGTCCTATGTATCATTTTTTCTTAAGGCTAGAGGTGTTGAAACTCTAAGATAAAGGAGCTATTGGCCCTAGGAATTCGAGTGGGGGCCTAATTAGGGGCTCTCCTTGTGGCCCTTTTGTGAAGAAATCTTGAAATCAAGTACAAACCCTTTGTTTTTATCCATTCAATCATAGTAAAATTGTTCCAATAACACCTTAGGACATCATGGAAACCTTGGTTGGATTGGGGAGTACTATGGTACCCTAGTAGACCTATAAAACTTTTGGAGGGATAGTGTTCCTAGAAGAGTAAGGGAGTGATGTTGCAAGTTTGGATTAGTTAACATAGTGAGGAGGTTGGGCAAGGTTAGGGGATGTTATAAGTAGAAAGAGATACTATAGACCACATAGGTGTAGAGAAAACACCAAGATCCACATATAATATACAAGTTTGCACGGGGACGGGGGTACTTGGGGTACTTAGGGTACAGGTATGGGTACAACTATTTTTTATAATAGGGGAGGGGGGTACTTGGGTATGTCAAGCTTTATTTTTAATTATACTTTTATATTTATAGAAAACCTAAATTTATGAGTCATGACAATGGTTTTTCAAATCAAGAACAGTGATAAAGTTTGCAAATGTAATGTATTGTTTTTAGTTTTAGATTTGTTATATGTTTGTAATAATAATTTATGATAAATGTTTAGATGCATAACATAGAAGGAAAACTTTAAACATGAACAAGAAGATCATAAATCATATGAGAATGACATATTGCAAATGATAAATTTCTAGCTTTAACACCATTTAAGTTTATTATTGATCAATATTGTATCAAAGTTTCAAACTAATTAGGTATTGAATTAAGCTTGATAAACAAATAATAGAGAAGGAAAAATTTAAACATGAATAAGATCATAAATCATATGATGACGAAATATTGGAAATGATAAACTTATGCTTGAATAGTGATAAAGTTTATTGTTAATCAATATTCTATCAAAGTTTCAAATTGATTAGGTATTGAATTAAGCTTGATAAACAATGAGCTGATATAAACAATGAGCTGATACACAAACAAAAAACCAAAAAAAATAATCCAAAATCTCAATCAAGGTCCTTAGCTATGATGCTCTCCATTGAGTACCTAGTACTTAGGATACGTGTACTCAGTACTTGGGTGGGTACGAGTATCAGGGATGTGGGTACAAGTACCCATCCAACCTCATAATATATTATGATAACCAATAATGTCATACATGAACGAACATATAATATATTATGATAACCAATAATGGCATACATGAACAAACATATAATATATTATGTTAACCAATAATGTCATACATGAAGGAACATATAATATATTATGATAAATAATAATGTCATATATGAACAAACATATAATATAAAATGATAGCCAATAATGTCATACATTAACATACACATAATATATTATGATAACCAATAATATCATAAGTCTGATAATGTCATGCATCAAATAAATGTCATTCATCAAATATAAAATGTTATATATACATCAAATATATATCAAATATTTCCACTGACATAAAATCCAACATATATGTCCATTGATGCCTATACATGTGTGTCTATCAACCATATCTTCTTCTTCCCATGAGGAGAAGGAAACAAATCTCTGGAGGCCTTTGGTCATCGTGTGGAGAGAGATGATGGGGATGATGGATTCTTCCTCACATGCTCACTCGTCCTCTTATTTAGGCTTTTCTCTAACTTGAGAAGATACAAACAAAGTATATATGAATTAATAATTATTATACATTGAAATCAAATATATGTATACACAAAATTAAATTTTTTTTTACTGCCATCAAATAGTTGCTCTGCAAGTCCACCTCAAAGGTTCACAGATGATCAAGTGTAACAAGACCCTACAACAATTCAATCAATATAATCATTTATAAATAAAATTAGAAATTCCGATACCAACTATTATAAAAAACAACTAAAACCAAGAAAATTCTTTCATACCTCAATCAATGGCTCTGAACTAGCCATAGCTGCAGCCACTCCATGATCGATGGACTGTCGAAGATGAGGAGGACTCTCAGATGTCAAGAGTTGCATGTCATACAATACATGTTACATGTAACATGAAACATGAAACAAATATAATAAAATGAATTAAATTAACATGAAATAAATGTACCTCTACAAAGCTTGTATCACGTCTAGGCTTGAAGTCCCTAGTGAATGTTGACGGTTCTATAGATATTGATGCACATGCATAATTTTTTTTGTCAATCCTTTATATGATTACTTAATAAATATATGTATTAATTTAAATGATTAAATCAATACATACCTCTGGACTCATCGATGGGACAAAAAATGGGGCTGGGGGATCACTACTAGGGTCGCCAACACTTTGACCCTAAAATTTGAACAATTTGAATACATGTTAATTAATTAGTCATTCATTATATATATGAAATGTGATCAAATTAGTTTATTATAATTTTAATTTACTTGTGTGTCAATGCCAAATGTCTCATTCAGGAACTGATTAGTGACTAGCCCATCATCCACACTATCTCTAGCATAACTGCCAAATCCACATAAGGATATTCATGATGTACATATGTGACCATGAAACATAGAAGGCTCCTCCTCAACTAATGGACTTGTGCAATGAATGAGGGTCTACGTCAAAGCATTAATAGTCCCTAGAGTGTTGGCCTCTAAATGTTCCTTCACAATTGAAGGAATAGTCACATGCTTACCCTATGGCTTGACAATAGGTGCCCTAACTACATTAGGGTCACGACATGCCCTCACCTCTCAAATGATGACCCCCCACTTCTATCCTAAGATTCTAATATATCAAAATAATTGGGGATCTCCCCAAGGACAAACTCACAATACAATTTCTTTAAGAAATACATTGGGACCTCGTGATTATTGCAGGAAGGGGCATCAAAAACCATCTACCATCTATCTCAAAAATTATTTCTAATACCATCATGTATGCACCAATGGATGGGGAACCATTTAGTTGTCTCTCTAATAGTATTTTGTTCACCAAGCTTTCTAAACAATGCACAAATGCTACCTTTTGATATTTCCTTTTTTTTACATCTTGATATGATAATTTGTTTGCATAATATCTTTTTTGTTCATCCCTCTTAACCCGCTAAATATCCAACTAACCACTAACAGAAGCTATGTGGGTCATAATGGACTCGAGGGAGGATGCCAATTGAGCTCTCATTGGATTGGTTTTTCCACAAGCTTTCAACCTACGAATGAGTGCTTCTAATTCATTTTTCCCTCTTTCTATTTCATTTATTATGTTGTTTTTTGTGCCAGAAGGAGTTCTTACAATTGATGCAGGTTGTGAAATTTCTTGTTCTTGTTGTGGAGGGTTTTGATTCTTATTTTGTGGAGGGTTTTCATTTGGATCTTGTTGAGGGTTTTGGTTTTGATCTTGTTGGGGATTTCCTAATTCATTATTCACATTTCTTGATAAGAAACCAATTGCAATCTAAATAAATAAACAAATTTAAAGAAAAAATGAAAAAACTTACAAAATAATACAAAAACATATAAAAAAATGCAAAAATAAGGGTAGACAACATATAACGTGATTTTGATCTTGAAATTCGGTAATGAGGAGGCATTTTGAGGAGGAAAGTGATGAAAATCTCCAATTCTTTCAACTCACATACACGATGTGGCTGTGAAATCCTTGCAAAATGAGTGAAAATGAAATGGGATGCAGGTTGGCAGCCCATTTATAAAATTTTGTTGACTTACAAAGCGCTTATGTGCTATAGCGCATACATGTTTTCTAGAATTAGAAAAACAAAGGGTGTCATCTTTTTGGCACCACAACTTGGTGCACTTACCCATTTATTATGTTAAAATTTGCAAATTCATATTATTTCTCTTTTTTTTTTGTGTTCAATTTGTTAGAATGTTCCAAATGCAATAACATATTTACTCATGCACTTTCATATGGTTGTTACATATCTTTGAAATGTTGGATTTTGTTTAGTTCTAAGACATGTGGAAATGATCCATAATAATCTCCACCTTCTAAATTAAAAATTTAAATATCTTGCCTCTTCCAAATAATTATTTTGAGCTAACTTAATACATGTTTATATAATATGTATCTTTTTCATGGTATTTAAAGACATTCAAATTTTCATTAATCAAAATGTAGTTTGAGTAACCAAAAATAATTAGAACACTCTATGATTTTCAAAGGGGCATATAATCAAGTCCAACTTATCTAGATGCAAATTATATGTATGTTTTTGAATGGGTGCCTTTGACGTCTATCATTGTTGTTTATTCAACCTAATGAGGGATTGATCTAGGATAAGATGTTCCTTATTGTAAAAACTATAGTCAAGATTCTATAAAATAGAGTATGGATCTTGTTAGAAAAGAGAAAAATGAAATCCTCATCATTTAGATTTCAAAAAGAAAGATTTATACAAAGAAAACCACCATGCAACTATAACTAATGCATAACATGGTGGAATGAAACCAGAAGAGACAAAGTGAGTTAAACTAAAACTCTCCTTTTTTGCACCTTAAATGAAAACTACCATGACTAGCATGCAATTAATCTAGTCACCATAAATAATGGACAATCAGAAGTTGCACTAATCTTCCTCGCAATCCCCCAAAGTCTAATTGAGAAACAAATCTAATGAAAGGAAATAGGAAAGAGATAAAATCTAGTGGGAACAAATCCCCACCCCTCCCCCAAAATTTTGATCACACATTAGAATTACTATGTTGTAATGTCCTTTACCTAAAAAGGCCATGTAGAAAGTGAAAAGGAAGAAACATTATATCCCTTCACAATGTGTAGTCAATGGTAGATGGTCAAAATATGGTGTAGAAGATGGTCCATAGTTGTCAAACAATTTTTCTCCCCTTGGAAAGAAATAAAAAAGATGTATCCAAGATATCTTCCCAATTCTAAAAGAAATATGTAGGAAAATAATTCAAAAAAAATGATGATGTTGAGCTCTACTAAGTGGTTTGCATGTCAATTTTAAACATTATAACAATATAAAAAGGAACTACCAAATATTAAAACCAACAATCTCCTAAGAACTAATGTAGATCACTATCAAAAGTCTCAAATGTATCATTTGAAGGAAAAGAGATTTCCTCAAAATATTGTGGAAAAGTATTTGCACTCATATCAAACTATGAAAAATGATAACATGGAGAATGAAGAATATGATTATAATATTCTCTTACAACAACTATAGAAGAATCAACCTCATTAGAGAATCATAAATAGTCATACTTCAAAGAATCCTTATAAGCCCTCAATGAAGCAACTCAAAATTCTAAAGAAGAAATATATGTATATGAGTTTGATCAATAAACTAATGATTCCAAAAGGATGTGCATACACAAGATATGATGATAAAAGTCTTAGTATCATCCAAAGGAGCTTGGTCATGTAATGAAACATCACTTTCAAATAAAGATCCAATGTCTCCACATAGTTTCTAGATGATGTTCCAAGCAATTAAGTGCACTCAACGTGCTATATGTGATATAGAGCATTCTTGGAAATAGTAATACATATTAGTGGGTAAGTGCACAAAGATGGGGGACCATAAAGAAAATAATAATTTTCCAATTGAATTCATAGCGTGATCACACTATATAGTGTCTACGCATAATAGGGTGCACACACTATGGTTTGGGTATCCCAAGGTGCAGACTCAAGATTCAAAAAAATAGTGTGCATGTCCTATAATGCTTATGCACTATGTAAAATTATGAAAATAAGAAAAAATTTGTCAAAACATCATTTTTCCCATAGTCTATTGATTTTGTTGGATCTAAGAGCCCTACAAATGTGTGTAGGCCCCTTTAATTTAAGTTTCATTTCAGTCTTCAATCAATTTTATTGTTAATGTTTATTTTATGTTTAATTAGGCATTTGAAATAGATTTTTTTAATTGCCAAGAAATAATGATGTGCAAGAAGATAACCTTCCACAAAACCCTTAGAATAAAGAAAAAATTCATGAACATAAACACCAATTGTCTCCACCAATCTAGAGACCTCCTCAAACACAATTTTTTAGGAATAGGGAAAACTAAATTAGAATCTTTAGTTAGAAGGCTAAAAGATCCAATTCAAACCAATCTTGGAAGGGCATTTGGAATCAATATTGACCCATGTAGGCATAGTTAGTGGTCTAACAACTTAATTTATGACATAATAATATAGAAGAATGAAGATGTTATTATGTAGATAAATTATCATATGAAGATCTAAAAAAGAAAAAAATTACAAAAGATGGCATTTGCAAATTATTTAAAAATCTAGGGGGAAATGATACACTTAGAACTGCAAAAAAGCGGTTCCCAAGTCAGTGGTGCTTGAATGACGACATAAAAAATAACTTTTGGGAGATCAATGATGATCTTTGTTTCCCCTCCCTATAATAACCATGAGGTTCCTTTTTTTTTTTTTTTGAGGAAACTCTATTGGGAGTTTATCCTCAAGAGGTGGGTTAAATTATTTTGCCATTCGAGAGTCTCGGGGTGGAGGTGAGGGATCATAATTTGATAAGAAGGGGACATACCATGACCCTAATTCACCTAAGGTGCATTTTGGCAAGCCAAAAATGTGAAGCATGTTAGTGTTCCTTCCATTGTGAAGTAGCATGTATAGATGGATATATTAGGCATGATTAGTGCTCTAACTCAAACTTGTATTCAGTATTCCACTCCTTTAGTCGAGGGTGACCATGGTCAGTCTAGAAGGGGTCATATGTGCTAGTCATGTGGATCTTTGTGTTCATTTGACATTGTTGACAGAGAGGAAGAGGATGATGTTGATGGCCAATGATTATCTCAATGCAACATTTGGCATTGATACATAGGTAAATATTTACAAGATTATTAATTTTTATTATCATATTTTATATATAAATGAATGAATAATTAAATTAGTGTCTCTTGATTATGTTCAAAATTTATCCTAGTGGTAATGATCCCCCAACCCCATTTTACATTACATCATCAACTCTACAAGTATGTATCAAATAAGTTATTTGAATTTATACATTTCATTATTATGTAATTATATAAATGGTTGTCTTGTAACTTATTATTCATATGCAATAGTTCATTATTGGACCATTAACATTCACATTGGACAAAAAATGTGGGCATTATATCACTTACATTGAGGTTTCTTTATTTGCATGTTAATTTGATTTAGTTTATTATATTTATTTAATAAATGAATAAATAACTAAAAGAGTTGACAAACTATTATTAGTATCCAATGTTAAAGTGCTCATGGAAGTGGTGACATTCTTTCACCTAGTTTGTTACAACATTGTTGACTCCACATGTATATATGTGCTAATGCATTATAATACACACATCAATAGTATGTTCGTGTATGAATGGTTTTCTTATAATTTACATATGTGATCACCAAAAAAAATTTGGAACTTCAAAAATTGACACCACAAAGTGAACAATGCGATGACACCTTTATGAAGGTACCATTTATTTATTGGTGGAGTTGGGAAAATATATATGTATTCTTGATAACTATATTTAATACTCATACTATTTTGTCTTTAGTTTTTGATATCAAAGTCTCCTCCCACTATTCATGATATTGCGGAGTGTGGATTTATTATATTTGTAGCTAGTTCTAAAGCATTGACTGAGACATGAAAGAGATTACTTAATTATAATATTTTTTTTGAATATTTTATATTAAAATTTGTAATGATATTCATGTATGTATTTTAATTATTAATTTGATCATTGTTGTAGGGACTTATTGTTATGCCCCTTCGATGGATGTACATAATGACTATTTGCTAGTGATAAGTAAATATTATATTTATGTATATGTTGAATTTCCACATATTAGTGAATGATTCTTATACTTTTTATCTTATCACCTAAGGTTCTAGAAGAGTCTAAATAGGACGACTAGTGAGTGCATTTAGAAGAATACAACATCCACAGTAACTTTATCAATGCAACAATCAAAGATAACTCATGATTTGTTTTCTTCCCCTTATAGGAAAGGAGTAGATTAGGAGCATACATTGTATGCCTAATGATATTAGTAGACTTATTTTTTGTATATTATATTGGATATAGTTGATGTATGTCATTATTGGACATATAGTTGATGCATGATATTATTGAACATATAGTTGACATATGACATTATTGTATATAGTTGTTGTATGACATTATTAGAAATATATATTTTCTTTTATACCCTAAAAATATATATATATATATTTCATGTTTTATGTATTGATATATGCAATTCATGTATCATGTATATTGATGTATTGAGAAACATGGTCTTCAATTATATTTTATAACCATCCTTGGAACCATTAATTTCATTAAATGCTCTATATTTTCTTTGGTCAACTCCAACTCTGTAAAATATAATTCATAGTACAAAATGAGAACACACGGTGACTTATATATGTAAAAGTTCATCTTAATTAAGAACATCTTGTATTCATGTCTCTAATCATTTCATTTCACATGTTGATGATGATGTTTCTTTAAATGATGCCATAAGAATTTCCATTCATTTTTATTATGCTTAACTATTCCAACCAACTTGTGTTTGTTGGTTTGCAATTAACCTTCTAACTGTATATAGTTGCAAAATTGTCAACAATAACTTTTGCATCAAGTATGCAACTTTTTCATTTTGACACCAAACAACTTGGAGGTCATTAAAAATATATCAAATGTGATTTAAAAATATATATTTTCCCCTATTCAAATTCTCATGCCACCTAATTTGACCTACTTGATCACCTTGACCCATCATTGAAAAAAAATTATTTCTTGATTTGGCTTAGTGCACCTTAGGAACACTTTAGTCTAATGTGATTTGGAATGTTTGAGATGCTATGTGGGAAAAGTGAGGTCATAAATAGAATTTACTTGACCAATAAAAGATAATTTATTAGATGGTTGGGTGTCACTATGAATGGTTTGAAATATGCACAATTATGCAACTTTCAACTAAGAAATAATAAAACTTTTGATGCCAATTGAGATCAATTTTCCAGATAAAATCCAAGTGGAATCTCTAAAAACTATGGTAGATTTATGAAGACACATATATTATGTTCCTATATCATTTAATGGTTTTTCAATAGCTCATACAAGCTCTAGGATATGAGCCTTAAAAGATAGTTTCCCAATTTTTCTTAGTGTACCTCAGGAACACTTTGGTTTAACGTAAGACAATAAGCATTTAAGATGCTCTATGGATAAAACATTGTTTCCTCTGATGTTTACCCAACTGACATGATCCAATGGAGTAGATGGTTCATGCCCACTATAAACAATTTGAAAGATGTGTGATTATGAAACTTTTGAATATGACACCACCTAAGATTGGTTGGAGGTTGCCACTAGGGTTTACCCAACCAACTGGAGATAATAGAATAGAAAGTTTGTGCCCATGATGATTCATTTGAAAGATATATAATATTTCTCATCTTAGGATAGATAAAATTTATGGAATCAAAAAATTACCAAATTCGGTAGTAATATGGAATTTTTTTAATTAATGATATCAATGTCTATTTAGAACTCATCTCTGAGGGACACCAATAGGAAAGAGCTAAGGAGAGAAAACCTTTGGGCTTTCCCAAAATATGTGCATTGGAATATTTGATCTTACAAAATTTCAATTTGACATTACAAAATTGTGTATTGACATTTAGTCCAATAAACCAATTGAATATTATCTACCTTTTATTGTCTCAAGTATTGCCCCATATTGTTAGGCATGAACCTTCCAAAGAGTCTTATCATGTGGTTTTCCTCCATATTTGATCAAGTAGACATTTGATGTAATAAAAAGGTTGAAATATTGGAGAATCCTCTTGCATGTCTCCCAATCTACAAACAACCACAACCTAGGACTCTCCATATTATTATCTTAGTCATGTACCTATTACAACTAGTTCTCTAATAGGGTATTCTAGACCTTCACCATCTATAACTAGGTGATCTAATGTGTTGTCTAATATATTTTTTGCCTCATTATAATAACACAAATAATAATCTATGACTTCTTCATTGTCATCAAGTGCAATAGCAAAAATAAATATGACCTAGAATGAGATTAAGAACTAAGTTAGACATTAATTTACCCAATAAATAGGATAAAGTACTAAATTATATATTAATTATACATGGATAATAAATTTACCTAGCTGTACTAGATTAGATAAGTGGTCAAAGTCTATGGATGATTCCATTTTTGTCAATTATAGTGTTGTTGGAAGACTATAGTTGTCAATTGGGCTCAAAACTCTTTTATGTCATTTGTCCACCCATTCCTTTGGCATGTACCTACCCCAATCTTAATTTGTGCATGATATACAAAAGCCTGCATATACTCCATGAACCTACATTATATCTTCTAAAAGAGTGCAACTCACTTACTCTAGCTCGATGGACTTGTTAAGTCTATCCACATCTCAAATAAATTGAAATAAAATAATTTAACTTGTTTGGCGCACATCCCCATCAAACATGTGATTTGAAAGTATTTCATTTCAATTTTACACTTTCTGTAAGTCATATACAAATAGGTATTGGATAATTTTAAATGCAAAATCCACCTAATTTCAATACATTCAAATGCATTAGCTCAACAATTCCTCCTTTTACAATTGTTTAAATCTAATCCTCACAATAAATAAATTTTATTAGTTGTAAAGAAATGCTAGTAATCAACTTACATACATATAGATTATACACAACCACATTACAAAGCTCACATATATTTTTTGAGGAAATTTGGTTGAATTTTTATGTTTAACTATTAATATTAAGTTTTGATTTTTTATGGAAACATGTTTTCATATATAGATGTTGAAATATTTGCCTTTATATAACATATTATGTCAATATGATTAAGCATACATTTAAATGGACTTTAATTATTAACATCAAAATCATGCTAAACATTCAAGGGGTGTTACTGGGTACCTAGATTTGTTTGTACAATAGTCATATATCTTGTGATTTAACCTAACCCACCTGTACGTCTAGGTTTGAATGATATTAAGACGCTTATATGAAGGAAATTCCTACTGATTGTTGGGGTTTGAAGGATAGTTTTATGCACCATGCATTGCATAACCTTCTATGTCAAATTATTTGTAATAAGCATATAATGGTGTTGTACTCTAGTCTAAAAGAATGTAACTCACTTAATCTTGTAACGAGTTATGCCACCACAAGCTCTTGTCCATCCCTTAGTTTTGGCTATATTTGAAACTACAACGGGAAAATATCTCTAGTAAATCCTCTCCTCATCTTCAAAGTTCCTAATTTCTAGCTTCAACTCTTCCCAACTCAAAAGCCTTTTCAATTTATATTCATCTTTATCTACTGTTCCCATCCAATGTTCGTCTTTATCTACCTTCCGATCTATATGATAAAGGAAATCAACCCATATTTAGAGGTATGATTGTCATCCTTAAAGAATTATAAAATATCTTCTTCAACACCCACAATAACTCATTTCGAAATTGAATCCAACCCCACAAGAAATTCTCCATCAAAGAAAGAGTAGGAAACCCACCTAGACTTTCTTGGAATTTGGGTCCCAAAACTATAATAACCAACTACACCATCTTATATAACTTCATTTAAGTAACCCCTATACCCATTCATCACTTAAAGGCCCTTCAAAACAATTCAATTTCTTTTCTTTGGTGGTGAATGTGAAGTTCTCCTCCATATTTAGAATGTGCAAACTAGAATTGTTGGATACAATTGATTAATTGTGTGTTGTTTTTGATGTTACACAAATGTCATAATCATTATCAGTTAGTATATATCAAGCTCACTTGGGTTGTAAAGACAGTTCTCAGTGTCTACTGGGCATTCTTGTGTTTAACCAGTTCATAAGGCAGTATCTACCGAGTTCACTTGGGCGTCAAAGGAAAAGTTGCAGAAAGAGAGTGTTAACTAAGCTCACTCGGGTAAAAAAGGAAAGTTGGATGGAACCAGTGATAACTGAGCTCACTCAGTTGTTGAAGAATTTTTATAAGTTTGCAGTGTCAACTAAGCTTCTATTGGTTAATGAAGGAAATTGCTTCTGAGTTAGTTTCTACCGAGCAGGGTTGACTAGCAAAGAATTTTATTACTTTGTTGTATTGAGTTTAATTAATCTATCTATTGATTCTAGCCAACTAAGGTAATGTGTTGTATTTGAGCTGACTTAACAAAGTGAAAGGTATAAGTATAAGATCAAGTTGTGATTTCAAAGTGTGGAAGAAACTATGCAAGTAAGTGCAAGAAAATGTGCAAATTATGGTGATGTAATTGAAGATCTATTGGTAAGTAGAAGAAGAAAATTTGAAGGAAAAGCAAAATATCCTTTTGGTGCAGTAAAGTCATATTCAATCAAGAAGGATCAAGTACAAGCTAGAACAGAGATTTGAAATCAATAATTAAGTTGCATTCAAATCAGGTCATTTGATTGTAACTCTCTAACCATTGTAGCAGTGATCTAAATCTCTTAATAGAGTTAGCTTAGTAGCTATTTGCAAATCCTCTAATAAGAAGAAAATCCATTGAATTGTTCTCAAGACCTCTAACTAGGCGACTCCTAATAGGGTGATTAAATCCTTTAATAGGATCACACCTAAAAGTGTGTTTTGTAACCTTTAACAAGGTTGGCTCCTAATAGGGCTCACTTCTAAAGAGTAAAAATTAGTAACTAGTTACTATTGGTGGTTTTTCCCAAATTGGGTTTCCACATTAAATCCTGGTGTCAAATGTGTTCATGCTATTTTCTCTATGTGTTTTTAAGTAAGTTAAAGTAATGGTAATCTCAAATAACATCTAATGGTTCTTAAGTTAATCTTTTATCGAGCTAATCTAGTTACTACTGAGTTACAACATTTTGTGTGTTTACCGAGCTTCAAAAGTATTCAATTATTTGTTTGCATTTTGTACTGACATCAAAAAGGATCTAGGAAATATTTTTGTAGTAACTAATTCACCCCTCCCCTCTTAGTTACTCTCTTATATTTCCAGCAATTGGTATAAGAGCTTTTGGTGCTTGCAAAGAAGGTTTTAAGGACTTAAGCTAAAGATTAGGATGTCTTACACAAGAGAGATTCCCAAGCTAAATAGAGACAATTTTACAGCATGGCGAGGACTGATGAGATTGCATCTAGCTACCATCAGTGATTTAGGTTGCAAGTATCTTGATTCTAAATATAAGACTCCCATTGGAACATTATTAGTTGAAGATATTATTGAAAAGAAGAACCATAATATCATGATGATTGATATTGCATCTACTCTCAACTATGCTGAATTTGATGAGGTAAAATATTGCAAAACTACTTTTTCTATGTGGAAAAAACTAAAAGATATCTATGGAGGAGATGACAATGTGAGAAGAGCTAAAGCAAAAAGTGTTAGAGGACAATTTTATCAAATGAGAATGAGAGAAGATGAAAACATTGAAAAATATGTGGAAAGAATCAAGGTTAGTGTAAGTACAATCAGAGCATCTAGAGGAGACATCAAGGAGGAAAATGTTGTAAGTAAAGTACTTAGAACTCTTCTTCCTATTTATGCAATTAGAGTATCTACTATTCAAGAAATGAGATATGATTCAATTAATAAGATGGGGTTGGATGCTTTAGTTAGAAGATTAACATCTTTTGAGTTAGACAATTATGATAACTATGTTCCTGCTTCAAAGAATATTGAATCTACATTTAAAGCTAAACTCTCATTTAAAGAAAAAAGTCAAAAGTCAAAATCTAGTCAATTAGGAAGTGAAGAAGATGGATCATCAGAAGAAAGTTTAGATAGTGATTTTGAAGTTGTTGAAGTGCTTCTTGCAATAAAGTATTCCAAAGGAAGAGGGAAGTACAAAGGTAAAGTTCCTCTGATCTGCTTTTCTTGTGAAGAAATTGGTCATATTGTTGCTAGGTTTCCAAACAAGGAAATGAAGGATGAAAAGAAAAGAATCAAGTATAAAGGCAAGAAGGACTCCAAGAACTACAAGAACTTCAAGGACAAAGGTAAGAAATCTTGCTTCATAGCTAAAGATTCTGATAACAGTGAAGATGAAATGGTTTATATTGATGTGAAAGATGAATTTGATGATTAAGGAGATAAGATGACACTTATCTCTCATGTTAGCAAAAATGACATATGGATTATTGATAGTGGCTGATCACATCATATGATTGGTGAAAAAAAAAAATTTGAGCATATGGAATATTATGATGGAGGTAGTGTAAAATTTGGAAACAATGAACCTTCTAATATAAAAGGAAAAGGATGTATCTTGTTAACTAAGGAACTTGTGTGTGTGCTAATTCTTATTGGGTTGAAGGACCAAAGCATAATCTACTAAGTGTGGCACAACTGAATAACATTGGATTCAAGGTAGAACTCATGAATAGATAGGCCAAACTGTTGGATGGGAAAGGAAATTTGGTTGGTTTTGGCAAGCAAACAAAAGGTAATCTATTTTATCTTGATCTCAGCAATTGTTCATGTTTTATTGCTCAAATAGAAGAAAGCTGGTTATGGCACAAAAGACTATGTCATGTGAACTTTGATAATCTTGTGAAGATAAGAAAACATAAAAGAGTAAGAGGTATTCCTAGTTTGAAGAAGCCTAACATGGGTTTATGCAATAATTTCCAAACTGGTAAGGTGGGAAAGAAAATCTTCAAAAGAAAAGACTATTAGTCATAAGAAGTCTTGGAAATTGTTCATATAGACTTATGTGGACCTATTGGAATAAAGAGTTATAGTGGAGAAAAGTTTTTTATTCTCTTTGTTGATGACTACTCTAGGATGATGACAATAATGTACCTAAAAGAAAAATTAGAAGCTTTTAAAAAATTCAAGTGGTATCTAGCAAGAGTAGAAAAGAAACTTTAAAGAAGTTAAAATGCCTAAGATCAGACAGAGGTGGTGAATTAATTTCCCATGAATTCAACAATTTGTGCATTGAAAGAGGAATCAAAAGATAAGTATTTGCTCTTGGTATAACATAGCACAATGGTATAGCAGAAAGAAGAAATAGATCTATCATGGATTGTGCAAGAACCCTGATGATTGAAAAGAATGTTGCTCTCAAATACTGGAAGGAAGCTATTAACACTGCAGTTCATACCTTGAATAGAGTTTAGCTGAAGAAAGATTCAAACAAGACACCTTATCAACTATAGTATGGCTACAAACCTAATATAAGTTACTTGAAGGTATTTGGCAGCAAATGTTACATATTGAAAGAATCTAGAAAAGGAAAATTTTATGTAAAAGGTGATGTAGGCATATTTCTAGGATACTCTTGTAGAAGCAAAGCATACAGATATTTGAATTTATCTACTCATAAAAAGTGCACATGTCAAAATTGATGAATATGCAGAAAAGAGTGAAGAAGAAAGAAGCAAGGAACCTGAAGAGTACAGAAGATTCACTTACTATGAACTGGATACCCTTCCTAATCTATCTAAAAGAAAAGATGCTTCAACTCTTGAGTCCCTAGAAACTTCAACAACTATCGAGTTGTAGACAGTGCAACCCGAGGTGCTAGGACCCAAGTCACAAATAGAGGCTACCAAGCTAGTTCAAACTAAGCCTAATGAACCCAAGTCACAGACAAAAGGACTCGAGCTTGAAACTAAAATTCAAAAAGAAGATGCTAGAACTTATTCAAAGACCAAGGAGCTTTTATTAGCAAGATATTTCAGAAGACATCATGCACCTAATCAGATCATTGGAGATAAATCAAATGGAACAATGACAAGAAGCAAATTAAAAGGTACATGTTTACTTTTTGAATTTGAACCTAGGAGTGTTAAAGATGCTCTAGAAAATGAAAGTTGGATTGAAGTAATGAATGAAGAGATAGAACAAATAGAGAAGAATAAAACTTGGACTCTTGTTCCTAGACCCAAGGATAAAAATGTAATTGGTACAAAATGGGTATTTAGAAATAAGTTGAATGAAGATGGAAAGGTATCAAGAAACAAAGCAAGACTAGTATGCAAAGGCTACTCTCAAGAAGAAGGAATTGACTATGGTGAAACTTTTGCCCCTATAGTAAGACTTGAAGGTGTTAGAACTTTACTAGCATATGCAGGACATAAAGGATTTAAAGTATATCAAATAGATGTTAAATTTGCATTCTTGAATGGAATCCTTGATGAGGAAGTTTACATTGAGAAACTAGAAAGTTTGGTAGATCCTAGCAAAGGAGACATGGTTTGCAAACTACACAAAGCTTTATATGGTCTCAGGAAAGCTCCTAGAACTTGGTATGAAAGACTCCATAATTACTTAGTACAGATTGGTTTTCAAAGGACTAATGATAATAGTAGTCTATATATCAAGGAAGGATCAGATAAGAAGATTGTGTTAGAAGAAATATTTGTTGATAATACTTTATTTATAGGAAATGATGATCTATACAAAGCATTCTTAGAAGAAATGAGCAAAGAATTTGAGATATCCATGTTTGGTGAAATAAAATTCTTTGTTAGATTGCAAATATAACAAAACAAGAATGGTATCTACATCCCTCAATCTAAGTATATCAAGGAGATACTTAAGAAATTTGGAATAGAAGATTCAAGACTTAGTTAGAACACCTATGTCTATTGGACATAAGCTTTCCAAAAATGATGATTCAAAGGAAGTGGATAAGACTACTTACAGATCAATTATTGGAAAATTTTAGTATGTAGTTCACACAAGGCCTGATATTGCTCTAATAGTTGGAATAGTGACAAGATTCTCAGCGAATCCCAAAGAAAATCACATGATGGCAATCAAGAGATTCATGAGGTATCTGAAAGGTATTGAAGACTATGGTTTATGGTACAAACTTGGAGGTAATTTGGACTTAAAAGTATTTACTATTGCTAATTGGGTAGGAAGTCTTGATGATAGAAAAAGCACTAGTGGTGGAGCATTCTTTCTTGGTAAAAGACAAGTATCTTGCACAAGCAAGAAGCAAAATTGTACTTCTCAATCCATAGCAGAGGCATAATATGTAGCAGTAGCAGTCAATTTCTCTAACATTGTTTGGTTCAAACAACTATTGGAAGGAATGAAGGTATAAATCAAAGATCTAATTGTTATAGTTGTGATAACACCAGTGCAATCAACATATCAAAGAATCCAGTTAGTTTTTCTTAAGTTAGTTGTTCTATTGTTTTGTGAAGTCTTAGTTAGGTTTTTTGTTGGTTGTTGGTCACTGTTGGTAATGTGCTAGTTACTAGCTTTTGGTTTGTAAGGGTTGACCCCTTGTTTTTGGTCACTTTTTATTTCAAAAACATATCAAAGAATCCAGTAATGCATTCCAAGACAAAGCATATTGTTATAAAATATCACCTCTTAAGAGAATTAGTGCAAGATAAAAAAAGTCAAATTGAAATATGTGAATACAAAGGAAAAAATTGTAGACATATTCACCAAGCCATTACCTAAGGATGCATTTATGTATCTAAGAGGTAAGTTAGGGGTCATTCCACTATTTGAAATTCACTAAATGAATTTTAGTGATGCATAAACCAGAACCTATTGAAGATCAATCAGTTGGTGCAGAATTAGCAAGGGCATATTGTAGATGAATTAGTACTTAAGGTACATTAGAATTTATAAAGTTATTTTCTTTGGCATGTGTTTTCAAAGAGGGAGAAGTTTACTATCATATCTCTGAGAAATTTTTGAACCAAAATAAAGTCAAAAACTAGAGAGGGAGAAGTCCTCTAAAAGATGAAGTATGCTGAAAGAGAGAGAATTTTCTGAATGAACTTGGTAATAGCTATTGTAGATAGAATTTAGTAGAAGGAAAAGCTCATACTGATAGAGGAAGTTCTCTAATCCAAAATTTCATTGTGCTATGACATGTTGTGTCACCATCAATGCCAAAGAGGGAGATTGTTGGATACAATTGATTAATTGTGTGTTGTCTTTGATGTTACACAAATGTCATAATCATTATCAATTAGTATATACTGAGCTTACTTAGGTAGTAAAGATAGTTCTCAGTGTCTACCGAGCATTCTTGTGTTTTCCCAGTCCAAAAGGTAGTATCTACCGAGTTCACTCAGGCATCAAAGAAAAAATTATAGAAAGAAAGTGTTAACCAAGCTCACTCAGGTAATGAACAAAAGCTAGATGGAACCAATGATAACCGAGCTCACTTGATTGCCAAAAGATTTTCATAAGTTTGTAGTGTTAATCAAGCTTCTATTGGTTAATGAAGAAAATCACTTCAAAGTTAGTTTCTACCAAGCAGGGTTGATTAAGAAAGGATTTTATTACTTTGTTGTATTGAATTTAATTAATCTATCTATTGAATCTAGCTGACTAAGGTAATGAGTATTGATTAATGTAAGTTGTATTTGAGTCAACTTGAAAAAGTGAAAGGTATAAGTATAAGATCAATTTGTGATTTCAAAGTGTTGAAGAAAGTGTGCAAGTAAGTACAAGAAAATGTGCAAATTATGGTGATGTGATTAAAGATCTATTGGTAAGTAGAAGAAGAAAATTTGAAGGATAAGCATAATATCCTTTTGGTGCAGCAAAGTCATATTCAATCAAGAAGGATCAAGTATAAGCTAGAATAGAGATCTACTCTCTAACCATTGTAGCAGTGATATAAATCTCTTAACAAAGTTGGGTTAGCAACTATTTGCAAATCCTCTAATAAGGTGGCAATTCCATTGAATTGTTCTCAAGACCTCTAACCAAGCCACTCCTAATAGGGTGATTAAATCCTTTAATAGGGTCATACCTAACAATGTGTTTTGTAACCTTTAACAAGGTTGGCTCCTATCAGGGCTCACTTCATAAGAGTGAAAATTAGTAACTAGTTGCTATTGGTGGTTTTTCCCAAATTGGGTTTCCACATTAAATCATGGTGTCAAATGTGTTCATGCTATTTTCTTTATGTGTTTGTAACTAAGTTAAAGTAATGGAAATCTTAGATAACATCTAATGGTTCTTAAGTTAATCGTTTACTAAGCTAATCCATTTACTACCAAGTTTCATCATTCTATGTGTTTACCGAGCTTCAACAATATTCAGTTATTTGTTTGCATTTTGTACTGACATCAAAAGGGATCTCAGAAATATTTTTGTAGTAACTGATTCACCCCTCACCTCTCAGTTGCTCCTCTTATATTTCCAACAATAATATCACCAAAAAGTCATGACTACAATTTGGGATAATTACCACCCAAAAATATATCTTTAAATATAATTTTATTCCCTTTAAATCCTCCTTTTATGATTAAACTTTGTGTATTGTAATAATATCACATTGATACATTTACACTCGTTGTGCTTTCTAAAATTCACCATGGAAAAGCATGACTAGATGCACCCTTTCACATGCTTCATACTAAAAGATCTATGTGCATGATTTCCAAACTCCATTGAATCAATCACAATAATCAAAATTTAAAAGGACCACCTTAGCTAAAAGTTCCATCATCTGACAACCCTATTAGTAAACTTGATTTGATCATCTTTACTATGACCCCTTCTTCTATATGAGTCATCTCACATCAAACTTGAGATTTGCAAAATCAATAATACTTCTACCATTGACAAAAAATAATCAAAACCTTCTTTTAAAAAGATATTTCCATTACACACATTCAATCCTTTGTCTAAAAATACCACTCCCCTCAAGTAAACATGGAAATACATCCAACTAACCCCTTTTGACATTCCTATAGTGTTCCAATCTAGTCTTGTCCACTTCTTCAAAGTTTACTTCCCACTTACAAAGATCATATGCCTCCATGTTTCCTATTTTTTAAATATGACTTACTTTGATGTCTTTTAAGGTGAGTATAATAGCCTTGATTTTAAATATTAGATTCTTCAAATGACAAGATTGTGACTCACCAATTTTGATTCCATTCACAATTATCTAGGAATCACCCTAATGAATGTATTCTGCTTGTAAAATATTACCCAATTGCATGATCATAAGAGCTACTTTAGCTTCAATTTCATTATTAGATCCATCCTTCATTCTTATAGCTACCACAACCAAAGTGTCACTATACTAGTCTCAAGAAATAACCCCTAATATTTAGGGTCCTAGATTGTCTTTTGATGAACCATCAAAATTCATTTAATCCACCCTGGCTCTAGACATTTACACACTTCCTAAAATCTTAATGCCCCTTTGAATTTCTTTTCCTAGCAATATTGCTCCTATAAAAAATTATTCCTAATCATTCTTCTAGAATCCTCACATCCTCCCTAGAAAATAACACATGTTATTTACAATGATAAATAGTAGCATTCAAAATCTCCTTTATGGCCCTATTTATCCTATGTTTGATTCTTTCCAAGGATTCCTCTTTTCATTGAAAGATACACCTATTTTTCTCTTTCCATATCTCCAAAAAAACTAAAGAATGATGAATAATCCATATTTTTTAGAAAGAAGACCTTTTATTTTTTGTGAAGCCAACTCATAAAAAGATCCTTTGGACTATTCATCATGGTCTCAAAAAAAAAAGTCATGTTTCTCTAACCATATACCAATATTCTCTAGAAAATGGGCATTACAAAAGAAAATGGTCAACATTGAAGCAATATTACACAAGATACATATTGTAGGCCCACAAAACCAAAAGTCTTCTTTCACATGTCAAGATTCTACCTCTAAATTCTAACCAAGAAAATGATCTTTCTTTGAAGACAATTCTTTCTCTAGCATAAACTTGTTGGTCATTTGGATACGCCATCCTCAAGATCCAACATATGGTATCCTAATTTCATTGAATATTTCCTACTTTTTTTGCACACTAGAAAATATTGTCCTCATTATCTATTCTTAAGAACTACCTACATTTCATCATGGATTTTATCAGTTCCAATTCAAAAATATATTTCCATCTCCATTTCTTACCAAATATTGTTTCTGTTGTTTTCATATTATGTGAAATATTATCCCCCATTTATTGACTCAAATTTTTATCACATCCCTCAAGCCTTCATTATTCATCAAATCTAGATGTCCATTCCAAGAGTCCTTCTAAAAGGAAACCTTACTACCATTACTAACATTCCATGACAAATTTTTGGTAATAACCTTCACGTATTCTTAAATAAAGTTCCATTTTATAGAGCCTTTGGGGGGATTCTAAATCTAGTTAAAATTCTATTATCCATAATAGCATATAAATAACTAGCCTTTAATATTCTAACCCACAACCTATTAGGATTATTATAAATACCATACACAAGTTTTACCCCTAAAGCCACATTAATTTTATACTATTTTCTCAAGCCTCGACACTACCATAAATCTTAGATTTACATATCTTGTCCAAGATGAATAGTGGTAGTTTCTCCTCATTATTAGCTCTATTCCAAAAAGAATCCTCATTCTTAGTTCAAGTTCTTCAAGGGGATCTTAAGGAAATTCATTAAATAAATAATATTTCCTATATGATTGATTGAAACATCAAAATTTAGCTTACATAGGTTAACCATATACTCTTCCATCCATCCTCTTAACACAACTATCAAACAAATCCTTCCATAATCTTGGCTTAAAAAAAAAATTAAACAATGGAACACCAAAACATTTTCTATCCATCTTCCCCATTTTATGCCAAGAATAAAAAAAATTTGTCTTTTCTTGTCCCTACTTGTACTTTAAAAGAGTAAAACTCAGATTTATTCCAATGTATACATTGCCTTGAAGCTTCTCCATATTGGTCCAAAGTAGATTTAATTATTCTCACTTTCATTGTTGATGCCATTTCCATCAAGTAAGTGTCATCCAAAAATTCTAAATGTGGTAAAGGGTCAATTCTATTGTCCACTCTAATCTCTAGCTATTGATCCAAGGCTCTTTTGCTAGTTATGAGTATACCTAGTACTTTAGCTTTAGTGATACATAATAAAGGTGAAATAGGGTCCCTTTGGTGAATGCCCTTTGCAATATCAAAGAAACTTCAATCCACTTGATTGAACTATTACAAAAACTAAACCTATCCAAAACCTTAAAGAGAAAGTCTCTATTTACAATATCATATAGTTTTCTTACATCAAGTTTAATAATATTATTTTCTCTTTCATTTTTTGGTCTTGTTGAGTGCAAAATTCCATGGGGTACAATCATTCCTTCATCTATAGACCTATCAGGATAAAAGCTATGTTTTTCTAGAGAGATGAGCAATTTGAGAAGAGTTTTCAATCTATTGGCCATAACCCTTGAAATAAATTTATACACTGTGTTGCAAAGAGAAATAGGTGTTAAATCATCAAAGGAGATCTTTCTATACTTCCTTAGGATTAAGGTAATAAGGAGTTGTTGAAATCCTTTAACACAAAACCTCCCATTTTAGATTCCTCTACAACTTTCCAAAACATCCCATGAGGGAACTCAAGAGAAGAAGTCATCTAACTACTATATATTTTCCTTTCCCAATGAGATTACTAACCCACCTAAGTCCTCATAGGTTTTTATGTAGTGTGAGGTAGGAGAATCTCCAAAGGAGATTTTCTAGCCCTCAACAGAAACACAACACAAGACTCAAATCTTTATTCATAAAACAAATGATTACATGCAATGTGTTAGGTTGTAAGGCCTTCCTAGTTATGGCCAAATAAAAAGCAAGTAATTAATTTGCAAGATCACTCAAGATCCAATTCCAAACCCTAGCTAGCTATATTTCTAACACAACACTCTAATAGAAGCCTCCAATGAGATCTAAAATTGTGCTTACAAGCCACCAAGCAATCTCCTTGTTTCTCAAGTCACAACTAGTAGATCTTCTCAACTTTGCTCTTGTTTTGGTACTCCATCTTCTCCATGTTAGATCATAATGATTCAAGACTCCAAAAAACCACTCTAGTTATACCCAACTAATCCACAAGTCATCCTAGAAAGTTACAAATTAAATAAACCCTTACATTAAATACCTATTTAAGCCACAAGTCAGTCTATAAGAGGTATTACATACAAAATTCCTTAGTTGGCATACAAAACTCAATAAATGCACTCAAGATAAAGACCCAAGGCCCAAATAATTCCAAAAACATCTCTTGATCGATCCACATCATGATCACAAGAATTTCTAAGTGAGTCAATACAATCAACAAGAACTCCATCCGGCAAGCCATAATTTTAAGCATTAGCAAAACCACTAAGAATGACCGAGCTCCCACAAGAATTTATGAGAAATAGTTTTAAGCAACATAGTAGAGGCCAAGAAATGTAGTATAAGTTGAGTAATATAGTATTTTTCAAGCACCTTCAATAACCAAGCTCCTCAGCCAATACTACACCTAGGAACTACCCCAATAAGGACCAAGAAACACTCCCTCAAATGAGTAACATACTCCAACTAAACACCAAGCTTCTCCATGAGCCTATTTAGTCAAGCCTCCAACCAAAAAATACCTTAGAGATAGTTAAGCACCTCTAGTCTTGCACCAAAAATCCAAAATCTTTAGGAACCTCAGATGCCCCTGCATCAAACTCCTGGGGTACAAAGAAAATTATGTCCCATACATTGTTCCTTCATGAGAATCAAAAATCCATTTCATCTTCACCAAATGCTTCTAATCCATGATAGAAAAAACAAAAAATCCACAAATCACCCACACCTGTAACATCCATCCAAGCACCAAAATCTTATATTACCACTAACCAATTAATATGCAACTTATCACCATAATCTATAAGCGCATCAATCTTCACATCCATATCAACAACATGTAGATACAAAACTAAGTTTACATTAGCAAAAATATGCAAGCCATCACAAACACATGCCAAACAACACCAAGATGTTGTGTAACATACAAATCAACACCCACAACAAATTGATTTTCCATGACCAAGTAAATTGAAATTTCCACATTAGAATCAACCAACTGATCATGAAAAAAATCTCCATCCCAACATAACAAGGTTGGGAAACTCCTCAACAACAACTATAAGTTTTTCTACATGTTTTGCACCAACCTCGGTAAACTAATCAACAAAACCAACCTCCTCTTTACCTTGTCATGCCCTCTTCATTCTCAAAAAAGTCTCATAACCGACCAGACCACTCTCTTTGGGATCTATAAACTCCAACTCTAATAGCATATAAATTCCATCCTCTATTCCTCAACTTGTTTAGACAAAGCATCCTCCACCTGAGTAATCACCTCATTAATCCTCTTCTCCACCACATTACACAAATCTATAATCATCTCAGGGTTTAATCTTCTTAGAAGAATCTTCCAAGATCTTCACAAACCTAGAGCAAAAAATCCACAAGATAAACTAGATCCAACCCTCACTTATTAGGATCAACCTTCCATCTTCATAACCATTGATCCATCTGCAAGTGCTTTATAATTATAATTCAAAACTAGGATCTTCCACCTCACAACCAAGATATCTTAGACTCTAGAAAGAATAACCTATCACAAGATCAAATGTTTTCCTAATAAACTTCACCCAATCCAAGGTCCTAGTGCAAATTGCCTCTCATTTGGTGATCTCTCCGCATGCCCAAGAGCTCTTACTCTGATACCACCTAATGTAGTATGAGGTAGGAGAATCCTTTAAGGAAATTTCCTAGCACCCAGTAACTAACCACACAATAGAAACACAACACAAGATACAAGATATTATACGAAACTCAACTCTTTATTCACAAAACAACTAATTACATGCAATGTGTCAGGTTGTAAGGCCTCCTCGGTTACAACCAAATAAAAAAAAGTAATAGTTCTATGAGATCCCTCAAGATCTAATTCCAAATCCTAACTAGCCAAATTTGTAACAAAACAACACTCTAGTAAAAACTTCTAGTGAGATCTAAACTTGTTCTTGCAAGTGACCAAGCAATCTCCTTGTTTCTCAAGTCATAATTACTATCTCTTCTTAACTTCTCTCCTCTTTTGCTACTCCATCTTCTCCATGCTGGATCATAATGATTCAAGACTCCACAATATCCCTCTACTTATATCCAAATAAGCCATTAAATGCCTATTTAAGCCATATGTTGGCCTGAAACAAGTATTAAATACAAAATTCCTTAGTTGGCTTACAACACTCATAAAATACACCTAGGATATCATTGGCCCAAATAGGTCCACACACATCTCTAGGTTGATCTATGTCATGATCACATGCATTTTCAAGTCACTTGATCCAATCTACAAGAACTCCACTCAGCAAGCCAAACTATCGAGCATCAACAAAACCTCCAAGCATAACCGAGTTCTCACAAGAATTGTCGATAAAAAAAATATGTCAAGCAAGAAATACATGTCAAGAAACATAGTAGAGGTCAAGAAATGTAGTATAACCTGAGAAACATAATGTTTTTTGAGCTCCTTTAATGATCGAGCTCCTCAACCAACACTACAATTGGGAACTACCCCAATAAGGATCAAGCAAAACTTCGTCAAATGAGTAACATACTTCAATCAAACACCAAGCTCCTCCATCGAGCCTATTTAGTCAAGCCTCCAACTAAGAAATACCTCAAAGATGGCCAAGTACCCCCAGTCTTCCATGAAAAATGCTAAAAATATTTAGGAACCTCAGATGCCCCTGCATCAGTTCCCTAAGGTTGTTGCTAAAGTAAAAACATCAAACATATTTACATTTGTAAATATATACATTAAATTATGATCTTTATTAGTCCATGATAATTTTAATGTTTATATCTTAGTTAAATGCAAGTTAACCAACTATCATTATTTAAATTATCAACTCAAGTTGTTACTTCAAAATTACTAATTGAATTCATAACCTCTACTACTCTATACTTAATATTACTTTTATTTAGACATTAAAGTAGAGATAAACATTCTTTAGGGTACACATTGCCTTATTACTTCCACTCATTTTAAATGCATGAAGTATACATAACCATTCACTGATTGATATAATGAAGTTATTGTATCCATCCATTATACCATAACTACCCACTGATTTACAAGCCCAATTTCCATGAGGTAATATTCATAATACTTCCTTTGAACACTAAGTTAAAAGATGATACTTTCTTTTCTTTCTATCATTCACTTAGATACTACATAACATAACTATTCTTAGGTTCATTTCCTTTTATTCATAAACTTAAAGAAATACGTTAGAGAAATATCACTATTGAAGCCACATCTTTACATACTCCAAGATAATACAACATGTTCATCCTTACCTTTCATTTCACCTAGGGAGATACCTTTTCTTCTCTTACATTGCATTTTATTTCATTATACAATTTACATAAAATATCAAGTCCCCTTTAAGAAGCGCATGTCAAATTAGTACATTTATGTTACATCATTATGAAGTACATGATACAATTAAAGGGTCTTTAATTATATACAAGAATGGAATATAAGAAATATCATACATGGAACCATAAATAACACATCAATAATATTTTCCACCCAACCATGTGGAACCACAAAGGTTCACTCCCTTGAGCTAGGTGATAGAACCAAAGTGTACATAGAAAACTAGGGTTGTCTAAGGTTGTGGAATATCCCTTCCCAACATGACAAATAAGACCAAATTTAATCAAGATATAAAAATCAAAGCATTAAATTCAAAGTACAAAGCTTGAAAGAAAATATAAAGCACTAGTAATCATCAAAGATCCAATTTCTCAATATGACTATCTAAGCACAAATTTCAAAGCCCAAAACACAAATCATAAAGAATCATTACACAATACAAGATGAGAGTTCTCTAGGGTACAGGCTAGATGAGTGTCATCACATAGTTCTCTTATGTCAGGATCATATCTAGTAGTCATGCACCCTAGCACCCTCATGCAACCTACCCCAATGGTTACGAATGACCTTGGTACTCCAAAAGAGCCTATGCTAACCATTAATCTAGTAATTCATCGTATTTTTAAGTTTTAATTAACTCTTATCAAGTTCCAACTATTTTTGTTTATATTAGGCTTTCATTATACATAACTCACCCAAAGGTTATCCTAGCAATCTCCACAACCTAGGATCCTACATTGAGTCACTCATATAGTATACATAGAAACCCTACTCACACACAAGCCTCATAGGATAATTTAGGACTCTACAACAAGACATCCCTCCCTTGGGTTCTTAGGTGTTTTCATGTGGGTAACACCCTGCCATGGAACTCAAGAGGACAACACAACCATTAAGGGTAAAAGTTCTTTTTTCAATATTGAAATACAACACATACATTAAAATATTATTTCATCTAACATAAAATCATTATAAAACATTTCATTGAATATAAAAAAGAAAAAATATCATTAATTAATCTACCAGGTTCTCATAGGTTCCCCAATATTGCTACTAATAATGCATGACAAAGTATTGGGGACATCAAGAAACTATGCGCAAAATTGCATTGTGAATAGGTAAATATGATGTTACTGTTACTTCACATAAAGATAATATGATTTAGAATCCAATACTATTAGCATGAATGTTGATGATACTACTTTGGAGGAGTATTCTATGCATTGGAGAGTACTAACATGTTGCATTCATGATAGGATGGTTTCTATAAAGACTAGCTGAATAGAAGACAAAGATCTTGATGGTATGTAGAATGGTTTGATTTTCTGGTGATGTGTAGTCACCAAAATGTTTGACACAATATCTTGATAATGTGGTTGAGTGTGCAGAGTCTAAATCAAAGAGGTATAGAAGTTGTACCTAATTTATAGAGAGTAGTTTAGAGAAAGAGTATTGGGAAAGTAGCTCCTAATGTTTGTTAGCTATCTTACATCTTATATGTAATGAAGATATGTGGAATTAGGTAGTGATTGAGGATATTTTTATGGTGATGTTAGTGAATGCACAAGCCCTAGTATCACATGTGTGATGTTTTGTATAGACTATCAGCTGGAAATGCTATTGTAATTGTAATTAATTGATTATCTTATTATAATGAATTGGGAAAGTCTCAAGACCAACTCAAGGAATTATTATGAAGATATGGTATAAAGAAAATATGTTTTCCTTGATAGTAATGTGAGTTGAAGTATTGTAATCATTGTATAAAGTGTGAATAGCAAAAACAAGCAGAGTGCTTACTGAATGTGTGTAAGCGATCCAAGGGATTACTAGATGCAAGATTTGTGATCTGGTTACAAAATCAGGAGTAGAGATCTAGTCAATAGGACAAAGGAAGAGGAATAAATAGTATAGTACCATTCTATTATTTTGCAATGAATAATATAGAGATCATTTTGATAGTGGGTTCATTGGTCTTTCCCTTGAAGTTGTTTTGGTATTGGGTCCAACTATCTAGAAAAACTCCTACTAGGGTTGAAATCTCCTAATAGGGATTCAAAGTCTCCTAACAGGGACTCATATGTACTAAATGTATTCATAGACTCCTAACAAGGTCCATCCTCTAACAAGGAATATTTATACTAGTGTATCATCTTGTGGGTGCCATCTCCACCAGGGTTTTCCTTTTGATCAAGGGTTTCCCTAGTTAACATATTTGGTGTTATTCTATGAGTATCTTGTTGTGGTTTCATTTTATATTACTCATATGGTTAAGTTTGTTTAAGGTAAATAATTGTGATAATAGTTGGATAACTAATCTACACCCCCCCACCTTAGTTATATTAGTTGATAATATATTGTAACAATTGGTATCAGAGCCTCAAGTCCTTGAAGGATAAGCTTAATAGCTTTGGGAGATTGATGGAAAATATTTTCATAAAGGACAGTCCTAGATTTGATGGGGCCAACTATGATAGTTAGAAGGAGAAGATGAAGATGTATATCTTGTGCATGAGTCTAGGATATTGGATCTTGAAAAAGGGTAGGAAGACAATCATTAAAAAAGAAAAGCTTGAAAGATTCAACAAAGAAGATAATTCTATTCATGTGTAACATGAGAGAAAGAGAAACTCGACTAAAAACTCTTCCAGAGAATGAATACAATTAAGTAAAGTCACTTGTAACATCTTATGAAATCTAGAAAGCATTAGAATCTACTTTTTAAGGTGATGATCATGCAAAGAGAATGAGATTACATAATTGGATATGTGCATATCAAGATGTTATAATGATGGAAGATGAATCTATAAGAAGTTATATTGACAAAATATTTGAAATTGCTGTAGGAATTCAGTCTCATGGTGGAACCAAGGAAGATGATGAAGTCACATGGAAGATCTTGAAAAGTTTAACACCACCATTCAAGTCGGTAGCTTTGATGATTCAACTAGTAATGCCCCACACTACGGATTTTACAAAGGAACTATTTCTTGGAAGATTAGAATCAGCAGACAAATTTGAGATGGTATAGAGATCGTTGAAATATTTTTCAGTGCCTTGAACATTTGACCTAATCTGATAAGGAGTGCAAGCATACATGGAGATTTTTCTAGCAACAATAGATTTGATGAAGACAAGAAGATTGAGGAAGGAATAGCCCTTCTTGTGAGAAGAGAAAAAAGATGATAAGAAAATATTTAAATGTTGGACTTGTAATGAATTCGGTCATTATGCATCTAAATGTCTTAAAAGAGAGAGAAAAATATAAGGTGAATTTTAAGCCTAGAAGAGATAGAGATATAAATTGTTTGTATTCAAATAAAGATGAAGAATCTAATGAAAAAGCTCAAAGTGAAAGTGATGATGAATTGGGATTTGTGGCTATCAAGGACGATGATCTTGATAGAGAGATTAGAGAAGAAAAAGCTCTAATTTCCCAAGTGGAAAAGAAATTTGATTGGATAATTGACATTGGTTGTTCACATCACATTACTAGTGATATGAATAAGTTTTTTAAGTTCAAGAATCATGATGGAAAAAATGTAGCCTATCATATAACAGGAATTGGATACATTAATCTTGATGGTAAAACTAACATTGATGATGTTTATTTTTTTGATGGATTGAAGCATAACTTGTTGAGTATTGGACAGTTGGTAGACAAGGGTTATCTATTGCAGTTCACTTATAAGACATGCATTATCAAAGACATAGATGGTAAGATGATTAGAACTGGCACTAGATCTAGAGGTAATGTATTTCAACTGAATCCTATTGAAATGACATGTTTGGTAGCTAAAGTGGATAATAATTGGTTGTGGCATAGAAGATTTTGTCATATAAACTTTGATAATATTGTGAAGGTTAGTAGCACTTTTGTAGTCAAAGACTTGCCTAAGATTACTAAGTCTACTAATATTGTGTGTAAATAATGTATTTTAGCTAAGCATTAGAAAGTATCATTTCCTAGCAAGAAGTTCACTACCACAGAGAAGTTGGAGATCATTCACATAGATCTGAGTGCTCCTTCTAGAATAAGAGGATTCTATGGTGAAATGTATTTTATGAATTTTGTTGATGATTTCACTAGAATGATGTAGGTGGCATTCCTTAAAGAGAATTCTAAATCTTTTGAGAAGTTTAAGATATTTAAGAATATAGTTGAGAATGAATCTAGTGTTAAGATAAAGTGTTTGAGATCTGATAGAGTAGGAGAATTCACCTCTAGAGAGTTTAACATATTTTTTGAAGAAAATGGAATCAGAAGCTAGCTATCTGGATCTAGATCATCTTAGTAGAATGGGATTGCTAAAGGAATAATTCAGTAGCAGAAGCAACAAGCTCAATGTTGTTTGAGAATGATGTTTCTAAGACATCTTGGAGAGAAGCAGCTAATACAATAGTATAGGCTCTAAACAAAGTACAAATTAGAAAAGGTATGAGTAAGACACCTTATGAACTATGGTTTGGTCATTCACCATTAGTTAAGTATTTAAGAATATTTGTGAGAAAGTGTTAAATTAAGAGAGATGACGACATTGGTAAGTTTGATCCAAAAAGTGATGAAGGTATGTTTCTTGGTTACTCATTGAAAATCAAGGCTTGCAGATGTTTCAACTATAGAACTAATACAATAGTTGAATGTGAAAATGTAAGGATAGATGAAAATTTTGCAACTAAGGAAAAGATGGTAGGTTATAATGAAAATGAAAAAGAAGATAATTTTGGAATTGTTAGAAAAAATGTTGAAGTTTTCTTTGAGACTAACAATGATTTACAAAATGATGTGTTGAGTATTGAGCAAAGAGCAGAATAGAGATCTGAACCTAGAGAAGAGATAAGAGTTGAAATGTCAACTCCTACCTCTAATAGGAGTCTAACAAAGAATAACCCTCATGAGTAGATAATCAAAAGAAAAGACAAAGGTGTGATGACAAGAAATAGAGTAAATGGGGAGATATGTTTGATATCTCAAGTTGAGCCTAAAAGCACAGATGAAGCATGTAAAGATGATCATTCGATTTAAGAAATGAAGGAAAAATTGGATCAAATTTTGAAGAATGATACACCGGAGTTAGTTTCTAGACCTAAAGACAAGAATGTGATATGAACCAAATGGATATTCATAAACAAGATGGATGAGAAAAATGAAGTTGTGAGGAACAAGTCTAGTCTTGTATAGAATGGATATTCATAGCAAGAAGACATAGACTATGAGGAAACATATGCATCTATAGCTAGAATGGAAGTAGTAAGGATGTTCCTGGCTTATGCAGCCAATAAGAAGTTCAAGGTTTATCAGATGGATGTTAAATCGGCATTTTTAAATGGAGAACTTGAAGAAGAGGTATATATTGAGAAGCCTGAAGATTTTCCTTTATTAGAAGACAAAGATATGGTATGTAGGTTAAAGAAATCTTTATATAGTATGAAGCAAACACCTAGAACTTGGTATGCAAGATTGGACATTTATTTGGCAAAGCTTGGATTTGCTAAAGGTATGGTAGAATATAACTTGCATTTGAAAGAAGTTGAAAATAGTTTGTTGATTATTGTAATATTTGTTAATGACAACATTTTTTGAGGTAAATATGAATCAAGTGATAAGTTTTCTAAAGAGATGAAAATGAATTTGAAATGAGCATGATAGGAGAAATGAAGTTTTTCCTAAGATTGCAGATTATACAGAACAATGATGGTATTTTGATTTCACAAGCTAAGTATTTGAAAGATTTTTGAAAAGGTTTGGTTTGGAAAGTTGTAAACTTGTTGATACACCTATGATAACTAGTCACAAGTTATCTAAAAAAGATGAGACATCTATAGTAGAGAAAAAAAAGTATAGATCCATGATTGGAGGTTTATAGTATCTAACTCACACTAGACTAGATATAGAAAATGCAATTAGGATTCTAGCTAGATTTCAAGTTGATCCTAAGGAGTATAATTTTGTAGTAGTGAAGATAATATTCATACAATTGAAAGGGACATATGACTATGGAATTAGGTATGATAGATCAAGAGATTTCACTCTATGTACATAAATTGATGTAGATTGGGCAGACAATATGGATGAAAAAAAGACCACCAGTGGTAATGCATTCTTTCTTGGAGGAAGATTGGTTTCCTAGTTAAGCAAGAAGAAAGATTGTATTTTACAGAGTACTACTGAGGTAGAGTATGTTGTAGCATAAAATATTTGTAATCAATTTATGTGGATGAAGTAGATGTTGAAAGGTATTAGAATTGAGTTTGAATAACATGTTATCATTTACTATGATAACACAAATACAGTGAGTATGTCTAAGGATCTTGTATTGCATTCCAAGACTAAGCATATATCTATCAAGTATCATGTGTTGAGAACAAAAGCAACAAAAAAGGAGGTCAAATTGGGGTATGTGGGTACTGAAGATCAGATTGTAGATATCTTTATGAAGAGTTTACCTAAAGATACTTTTGATTACTTGAGATGTATTCTTAAGGTTATGCCCCTACCTACTTCTGAGTAGATGATGCAAAGAGTGCATCAATTCAGTGGTACAGAGCACTCTTTTTATCCTAGACTGAATGTTGATGCTTCCTATATGGGGGAGTACCTGTGATGATCTAATTCATTGAGGACTCTTGGTGTTTGGAATTGAATAGTATCTTTGGACACTCGAACTGGTTGATGACTTGGTGTAGTTGTATAGGATAAAATACAGATGAATAGGGTTTAACAATAATGCACATGAAGGAGACCCTAAGCCCATATTTTACACATACATATATATTATGATATGGGATATAAATGTAGGATACTAATATTTAAATGAAGAAATAAAAGATACTTACCTCCAAAAAAAAGAATTGGTTGAAAACCCTATCAAACAATCTCAAAAACTGTCAATTTTCTTGTTCCTAAACCAAAACTTTGAGATCTTAAAAACCCAAAAATATTTTTCTTTTCTAAGGGTAGGTCAACCTTGACCCAAATAGTGGGGCACAATTGTGCCCCAAAAAGTGGACCTTGACTTGCACGGCTCTGATGAAATTTTTGTTCGTGGATCTCACAAGTTTGACAAAAAGGGTATCCAAATCTTCACTTTAATTCATTGTTCCACACCAATACCTACAAGAAAAATAGATTTTTTGTTAGGATGGGGGGTTTGGCTTAGTCAAAACCCCAATTTGGAATCAACCTTGAAATGTAATTGAAATTGAAATAAGTATAAACAAAGTAAATGGAACTATTCATCTTGCTTATATTGAAATCCTTGTTGAGGATTCAAATCCTTGAATCCACAAGTATGGATGCTCCAAATGAATGTAGAATTATACATAGGATGCCTCAAATAAATGGAATTAGATCTTCAACACCAATCTTGAATGGATCTTGGGTTAGGAAGAGGCTTTAATGGAAATGGATGGATCTTCAACAAGAGGGCTCCATAGAGCTTGAATCCTTCCATGGCTACTAATGGATCTCCTTGATGAATTGAATGCTTGAAGATGGATGCTTGCTTGAACTTGATAATTATTGAATTCTTTATCATGAAAGATTATAACTTCATATCATCTCCTTATGCCTTGTTCATTCTTAATTCTTTCTTATCATCATTTGTCTTAGAGAAAATGAGAGGAGAAGGCTTCCTTATATAGAGATCTAGGGCACAACTTCTAGAGGAGGCCAACATGGGAGCATTAAATCACAATTAACCCTAACCCCTATAAATGGACCTAAATTAAATTTAATTGAAGATTTTACTATTTCAAAGACCAAAATAGCTAACCCAAAAGCGAGAAAACAATTCTTTCCTAAACCTGACATCCAAAAATCATGGAACTTTGAAATTTGGACCTAGGGTCAGGGACCAGGTCGACCCTACCCGAGGTCAAGGTTGAGGTTTTCCTTAACCTAGGTCAAGTTTGAGGTTAACCTTGACCTAAAAGGTTGTCCTTGACCCTGAGGTCACCCTTGACCCAAAAGTCAAGATCTTAGGATTTCAATTCAAAATGCCAAAAAAGTGAACAAAGAAAGTGGAAAAGGGGGGAAAATAGGGGAAAAAGTTAGATCCAAGTCAAAGACCCATTTAAGGTGCTTGACTTGACCCCAAACCACTTACTCAGAGGGCTAAACACTCTTAACATGGAAGTGCCTCCATTTTAAGATGATACATTTAGCCCCCACTTTAGCAAGAGTATGGACTCAATGCAAACTCTTGGTAAAGTAGATCATAATGAAAAGATAATCTATTAAAATCAAAGGGACAAAGAGATTCTTAAGCCCCCCAGGGACTCTATTCTTTGTCAACTCCAAGATTACAATAAGACAGATATCTCTAGAAAAAAAGAAGAAGAAGAAGAGAGGAGTGGCTAGCTCACCCAGTAAGATGTGTGTATCTCACTATGAACCACAAAAGAATAGGATGGCCCACCAAGAAAGCACTTGATAGTCACCCAATAAATTTATGTGCCTTCTGGCAGCTTTGTGCATGTATGTAGTGTGTCTTCTAATGGATTTTGCAAAATACCCATCGATACATATTCTCATATCACCATAGAATACATTTGTAAAATGTGTCTCTCTTCAAAATTTAGCAACTTATGTGTGTTACCTTTTGAGGATTTAGCATATTGAAAATTGGAAATGTATGTCCCTTTAGGATTTAGCAACTTATGTGCATTATCTTTAGAGAATTCAACATATTAAAAATTGAAAATGTGTGTTACCTTTCAAGATTTAGCATACTACAAAACAAAAGGTTAGAACAAAAATGCATAATATAGAATGAGGGAGGACGTACATATGCCCCCTCCTTAAAATGGAAAAAATACACACTATTTTGACATGTTAAGGAAAGAAAAGAACAAGGATAAAGCCTTCTTCATCATCAAAACAATATCCATAGACAACACCTAGTCCAAGCCAAGAAGGTCACAGCTCCTACGAGGCCATGGAAGGGATGAATGCAAAGAGATATCATGAAAGAAGCGAAAAAATAACCCTTGTGAGGGATAGCATATAATGCAGCTTCCAAGGTGAGAGATCTATCAACCATGGAAACCCAATCTCAAACAATGAAGTGGGTTATGATTGAGGACATAGATCCTTAATGTAAACCAAAATTTTCATGTATGATTGAATATCACATAATAGATAGATACCACTTAACCAAGGAAAAGTAAATCCTAGAAAGACAAAAAAGAAGGAGATGACATCCTTGCCCCCCAAGCATAGGAACAAGGATGAAAGGGGACCTATTATATTGCTTGCAACACTATACAAGACAATGAGCCCCCAAACATTAGACTAACATTGTTTACATAATGCAAAGCTCCATAATAGGAACATAAATGTTATTTAGAAAAACCATGATTGAAATATAACTCATTGCCACATGATATATAAAATAACTTTACTATCAATGAGATGCCCAATTTTATAATGTAAATCTTGACATTCATTAGTAGAGTGATCATAATAGTAGAGTGATCATGAAATCTATGATATAAACAAAAACAAAAAGATTCTTCAAGTGTAGACTACATTTCTTTTTGCATTTAGGTCTAGTAATCATCTTAGAATGAAGGAGTTTAGGCAAAAGAACTTCTTGGTCAAAATCCTTCATAGTTTCATCATGTTTTGAAGTTTTATTTGAGATGTTGTTAACATTGATTTGTTGTTGAGGATTAAATCCCAATCCATAAGAATGCTCATGCCCCCCATTCTATAAGGGCATTTGAAATCTCTATTTATGCTTACCACATGCTTGACCATTCAATCCTTGTTTAACTAAGAAATGATAACCAAGACCATAATGAGAAGTCATATCAGAAGGAGTCAATGAATTCCATTAGTCACTATGTCATTGTTAGTAGGTTTGATTATTTCATTATGGATAGACATAGTAGAAAAGTTGTTACGAAGAGCTTTAGAAGTAAAAATACATTGTTCAAATTCTCTTTGTGGCTTCATAAGATCAAGATCGAAAACTTTATACTCTACAATAAAGGTAGGATTAAAATCCAAGGTTCCCCAATCATCACTAGGAAGAGCATTAGAGGAAGAAGGGTTACTATTACAAATAGGAGTAGTGTGGTTTGAATATTCAGACAAGGATTTGGTGCATCATCTACATGAAGTGTATACATCATGTTTTTATGTATAAACTTGACTTTATAATGAAGGGTGGAAGGGATAGCATGCATCTCATGCAACTAAGGTCTACCCAAAATAATGTTATAATTGAGAGGTCTAGGCATAAAATAAATAGGTATATTCAAGATGACTAGACCTACTTTGATAGGTAAGGTAATCATTCCCAAAGTACTCTTAGAAATATTATCAAAGCCACGTATAGGATCATTATTAGGTTGAATAGTTGAAAAATCATTGTTAACTACTTTGAGCATGTCCATGCTACAAAAATTAAGCCCAGGTCTATTACCAATAAAGGTCCCATGAATGACAATTTTATTGATTGTAATAGCCATCATAAGAGCATCATATTGATTTTGAACTTATTTAGAAGGTAGATCCTTTGAGTAAATACAATTTGAGGAGCACTCGAGGTAGTATGCATACATTGTAAGAAGTTATTGATGTTTTCTTGATTAGGAGGTAGAGTGGGAAGAGTTGCTAGAGATTTTTGAAAGGATTCATACTAGGTAGGTGAAGTTTGAAGAAGCTCCCATAAAGAAATCCTGGCAGGGTTATTTTTCAATTGGTTTATCAAATCATACTCCTTTCTAGGAAGATGGGGTGGAGGTGGAAGAATGGGTTGAGAAGGTGGAAATGAAGTAGAAACAATTGGATTAGGTTGAAAGTTATTCCTTGTATGATATGTGTGAGCTATAGAATCTTGGTCACTGAAACACTCTAAATATTCCATAGGTTTACCTTTGATAGTAATGTGAGGACAACCTTTGATAGTCAATAAAGGTTTTGGATAAACCATGTTAGTTGTCTCAACACTACAAACAGATTCATAAGAAGAAAGCAAAGAAGACATTCTAGGATAAGATGAAGTAGAATTTTGATTCTCCATAAGATCATCACTAAGAGGGAGAACATTAAGGGAAGTCATATCATTCTTTGCTAATGCCTCATCACTAGAAGGAATCTGAAATGGAGGTAAATCATCTATAATGTCATCTTCTTTCCCTAAAATGTCTACATAAGGGGAGTGTATTTTAGAAAAATAATTATCATCGTGTATGAATATGTTATCCATTAATAAATCATCATCTTGTATCAAAGATTCTTCATGAAGAGGGAACAAAACAATCTCTTTATCCACAAGATCATCCACAATGGTTTCATGAGGAAGAGAGTAACCAACATCCAAATCTAGAGGTTCATCCCAAATAGGAGGATTATCACCCCTATCAATAAAGCACATTGTAGGAGCACCATAAACCACTAAGGCTTGATCCCTAGAGGGGGAAGAAGGTAAATTATATTCTAAAGTAGGCTCATAGAAAGGACATATATTAGGATAAGAATTAACATCAATTCTCAACTCATCTCCATAAAGAGAATTATTATGGAGAGATAGATTAAGGTCATCTTCTTACTCTAATATATCCTTGCAAGGTAATTCAAAAGAGGAGAAAGCAACATCACACTAAACAAATTCTTTCTAGGTGTAACACCATGTGATGGTAAGGTAAGAGGAGAATGTTGTGTAATCCCAAAAGTTATAGAAGAATGTTTGGAAAAAATTTAAAACAACTTGTGCAACATGATAATGAATAAATAAATGCATAAAAAATAAATCTAGATGCATTCAAATGAAATTTATAAGCATTAAAATGAAATTAGTCACCATAAACATGATAGGGAATCTAATTCCAAAAAGCATGAAAAATATAAAAGGTGAACACACAAGATAATTGAAGTAGTTCTAACACCAAAAACACAATAGGGCATATAATTCCACAAAAGAGAGGGGGTAAGTGTGTTGGATACACTAAAATGTAAAGGTAAAATATGGGTGAATAGGGTTTTAGAATAATGTACATGAAAGAGACCCTAAGCCCATATTTTACACATACATATAGATTATTATGATATGAGATGTAAATGTAGGATACTACTATTGAAATGAAGAAATAAAAGGTACTTGCCTCTGAAAATGAATTGGCTAAAAACTCTATCAAATGATCACAAAAACTATCAATTTCCATTAGCCTGAAACAAAACTGCGAGATCTTCAAAACCCATAAATATTTTTCTTTTCTAAGGGTAGATCAACCTTGACCTAGATTGAAAGGCACAATTGTGCCCAAAACATTTTACCTTGATCTACACTACTCTGATGAAATTTATGTTTGCAGATTGCAGAAGTTCAACAAAAAGGGTATCCAAATTTGCACTTTAATTCGATGTTCCACACTTATACCTATAAGAAAAATGGCTTTGTTGTTTGGATGGGGGGTTTTTCTTGTTCAAAACCTAGTTTGGAATCAACCTTGAAATGTAATTGAAATTGAAATAAGTATAAAAAAAGTAAATGGAACTATTCACCTTGCTTATATTGAAATCCTTATGGAGGATTTGAATCTTTGAATCCACAAATATGGATGCTCCAAATGAATGTAGAATTGTATGTATGATGTCTTAAATAAATGTCATTAGATCTTCAACACCAATCTTGAATAGATCTTTGATTAGGAAGAGGCTCAAATGGATCTTGGATTAGGAAGAGGCTCAAATGGAAATGGATGGATCTTCAACAAGAGGGCTCCATAGAGATTGAATCCTTCAATGGCTACTAATGGATCTCCTTGATGAATTGAATGCTTGAAGATGGATGATTGATTGAACTTGATAATACTTGAATGTTTGATCATGAAAGAGTATAACTTCATCTCATCTCCTAATGCCATTTTCATTCTAAAGTCTTTCTTATCATCATATGCGTTAGAGAAAATGAGAGGAGAAGGCTTCCTTATATAGAAATCTAGGACGCAAATTTATAAAGAAGGATGAAATGGGGGAATTAAATCCCAATTAACCTTAACCCCTATAAATGACCCTAAATTAAATTTAAATTTAAGGGTATACCATTTTGGAGACCAAAACAACTGACTTGGATGTAGGAAAACAATTCTTTCTAAAACCCAACATCTAAAAATCATCGAACTTTGAAATTTGGACCTGGGGTCAAGGATGAGGTCAACCTAGTCCTAGGTTAGGGTCAAGGTCATCCTTGAACTAGGTTAGGATCGAGGTTGACCTTGACCTAAAAGTTCATCCTTGACCCCGAGGTCGTCCTTGACCCAAAAGTCAAGAATCTTAGGATTTTAGTCCAGAATGCTAGAAAAGTGCAAAAAGAAAGTGGAAAAGGGGGAAGAATAGGGGAAAAATAAAAATCCAATTCAAAGACCCATTCAAGGTGCTTGATATGATCCTAGACCATGTACTCAGAGGGCTAAACACTCTTAACATAATAAGTGCTTTCATTTTAAGATGATAGAATAGCATATTAGCAATTGGTATTTAACAATTGGTATGTTGTAACATTGAGGTTGAGGTCTTTGACATTGATGTCAATGGGGGAGAGTATGATGCATAAAGAAAATAGTTCTCCTAAGCATGGGGGGAGATATCTCTTTAGAGAGGTTTAGAAAGATTCATGAAACGAAGCAGGAATATGCACTTGATGTATTGTCAATTGTTTAGTGTGACGTAAATAATTGATGTCTAAGAAGAAGGAGTATGCACCTGTGTGCATCTTTTGTGTTTGAGATTTTTTTTAGCGTGTGGACAACTGATGCTAGTCAATAGTAGTAGAAGAACACTATTTGGTATTCTTGGAACTTAGATTATTTTTTCATCTATGTTTCCATCAATGCCAAAGAAGGAGATTGTTACTATGAATTCTAATGATACTACTTTGGAGGAGTATTCTAAGTCTTGGGGAGTATTGACATGTTTCATTCATGACTATGTTTGTCATTGATGTCAACATACCATGGTTTCTATAAAGACTGGATGAGTAGAAAATAGAGATCTTTATGGTATGGATAATGGTTTGATTGTCTGGTGATGTGTAGTCATGGACATGTTCGACACAGTGTCCAGATGACATGGTTGAATACGTAGAGTCTAAATTGAAGATGTATGGAAGTTGTACCTAATTTATAGAGAGCAATTCAGAGATAGAGTATTGGGAAAGCAATTCTTTATGTTTATTGGCTATCTTACATCTGAGATGTAATGAAGAGATATGTAATTAAGTAGTCACAGAGGGTAGTCAAGTGGTGATGTCGATGAGTGTGCAAGCCCTAGTATCACACATGTGATTTTTTGTATAGACTATGAACTGACAGTGTTGTAATTATAATTAATCAATTTTCTTATTATAATTAATTATGAAAGCCTTAAGGCTGACTCAAGAAATTATTATGAAGATATGGTATAAAGGAAAGATGTTTTCCTTGATTTTAATGTGAGTTGAAGTATTTTGATCATTGTATGAAGTGTGAAGTGCAAAAAGGATTAGAGTGCTTCATGAATGCACATAACCAATCCAAGGGATTATTGGATGTGAGATTTATGATCTAGTTACAAGATTAGAAGGAACAGAGGTCCAGTTCATGAGACAAAGGAAGAGGAAGGAATAGTATAGTACCATTTTATTATTCTCCAAGGAACAATACAAAGATAATTTGGACAGTGGGTTCATTGGCCTTGCCCTTGAAGTTGTTTGGGTAGTGTATCCAACTATCTTCCACAACTCCTAACAAGGTTGGCACAACTCATAATAGGGTCAAAATCTCTAAATAGGGATTCAAAGTCTCCTAACAAGGACTCATATGTATTGAATGTATTCAGAGAGTCCTAACAGGGTCCATCCTCTAACAAGGAATATTTATATTAGTACATCATCTTATGGGTAACATCCCCACTGGGGTTTTCCCTCTAATCAAGGGTTTCCCTAGTTAACATATCTAGTGTTATTATACGAGTATCTTGTTGTGGTTTCAATTTATATTACTCATATGGCTAAGTTTTTTTAAGGTTGATAATTGTGATAATAGTTAGATAACTGATTCACCCCCCCCCCCCCCCCCCCCCGCCCCCCAACAAGTTATAGCAGTGGACTATATATTCTAACAAATACATCTACTCATTCATTTATTTCTTTACATAAGAATAAATCATAAATACATGTCCACATTTACAAAATACAAGTACTCAAGTTTACATATACATTTTAAATTTATCTTCTTAAGGATTTTAATATACATCAAGGTATTAACATAGTAATGAAACATCTTCATGAAACTATACGACAAGATATAATGAACCATAGAACTCATCTAGCTACACATACTTGAAATTGAATGTAAAGATAACATATATAAGGAAATATTATCCAAGGATCGTAAATAACTCTGGTAAGATAATCCATGGATAAAATATTTTCCACCCAAGCATGTCGAACCTTGTGACCCACTCTCTTGAGCAAGGAGATAAAACAAGACCACACAACAACCTTAAATGCAAGGAAGGAAACAACATAGGACATCACATCCAATAAATGACATAGGAAAATACATGGATAAACAAAAAAAAGACATAAAATAATCACAAAGATAGAACCTATACTAGAGGCAAATCTAAAATAAACATGAGGGATATTATCACAAGTCTCCCTACTAGTGCAACCTTGTAGCCTCTCTAGACCTAGTGTCTCAAGAGGGGCCATGTGGAAATGGCCATCTCACTGAACCAAGGTGTCACACTATTAGATCAATGCCCCATGGATGACGAAGCCTTCCCAACCCATCCTCAACAAAAGATTGCATGCATGAGGCAACATTATCTCGTATTAATTTAAAATCCAAAACCCAATTAATTTTATTAATTTATTTAATTAATAACTCCAAAATGGTTTATCTAGAAGTAGTCACATTGGGATCCAACCCCTATTGCAAGCCACCCTTCACACTATGTTCCTAGAAAGACCCTCCTATGTTCCAACCCAAAATTGAAATAGTGAACAAAAAAAACAACCTTGAATGAAGCCTTATAAAATATTCATAATTAAGGAATCCAACAAGGCCATGTTTGGAGCATAGATGCAAAATTTTCAATAGGGTCCACAAAACCAACATAACAAAGAGCACACCAAAAGAATGTAAAATAATTATGATAATTCTATAAGAACTCTTTAGGTTTTGAGCATATTCATAATTCCATATACAACATAGCATATGAGAAAATCCTCTTTTAGATCCACACTAACAAACTAGTTGAAATAAATCATCTTGACCCATCAAAACATAATTAGGCTCCAAGAATATCAATAAATCTCAATACAATGAAATTGTGATTATCAAATAACATAAAAGTTCTAGAGAACCATATTTATCAACAAGTCACTATTAAAAATTATCTAATAATAAGATTTCAAGGAATATAACAAGGACCTTCTGTAACTCAATTATTCAAATAGGTCTGAGTCATGCAACAATAGAGACTTGCATGAAAAGTTATCAAGAGATAATTATATCAAAACATCAAGTGATAATTATCAAAATGAACGTATCAAAATACCCCAAGTCTTTAATATGCATGGAACAAACCCCAAGATGCAAGCCAAGATTATATCAAAAGACAAGGAACTTGAAAAAAAAAACACACATATAGAAGTGATTACCATAAATTAACCCTATTACTTTACATAACATCAAACAACTACTCAAGAGTGCACTTAAAAATAAGGGTCGTAACACATACTAACTTATTGTGATATTGCTATCAGGATTTAATTGTGTGATTTTTGAGTCAAACTCATTGACCCATGTTTTATGAGTAGTGATTCAACATGAATCCATCTCTCATGAGAATAAATGGAACACTTAAAACTCATTGGATCTAGGTGATACTCATAGGGGTGAAGCATCATGACTTCCTGGGAGGTCACCCATCCTAGTACTACTCTAGCCTGAGCGCACTTAACTACAGAGCTTCCTCCATGGTTAAACCCAAAGCTTGCAACCCCATTTGCAAGCTGTAGTTAAACGTGCTCAGGCTGGAGTAGTACTAAGATGGGTGACCTCCTGAGAAGTCCCAGTGCTTCACCCCTGTGAGCATCACCTAGATCCAATGAGTGCTAAGTGTTCCATTTATTCTCATGAGAGATGGATTCATGTTGAATCACTACTCATGAAACATGGGTCAATGAGTTTGACTCAAAAATCACACAGTTAAATCCTGATAGCAATATCACAATTTGATTTGCTATGGAAATTATCTCCTACTTATCAACATACTAACTTAATCAACTATATATCATCACCCTCAAAACACAATTCCAACTTTCTCAACATACAAATTTCATTCATAAGAACCTCCAAGAAATGACTTTAATTTTCTTGACAATCTACTCACATCACAAGGTAATACCACCACACAAAATCCTTGGATACCACATTTTAGTATTCTATAACAAATATCGAACTATATAATAATTTTACCTAGTAATTCATATAATTTTATAAAATTAATATGAGACCCATAGTTACTAGCAATCAATAACTATCTTAAACTTTGCAAATCAGTAATAAGTCTTAAAGAAAACATTAGTCATAATAATGATTTTGAAAATAATTGAACACACACACACACAGAAACAATTCTTTTGAACTACTTCTATCCATGTTTACATACTTAATTTTCTAACTAATAAAGAGTTTACAGCATGAGATTAATTGATCCAAAATATTCTTGAGGGAAATCTACTTTAACTATTCATTTTATTTGACAATACTAACCAAGTAAGTAAGATACTAAGCATGACACCCTCCACATAACTAAACAAAGACTCCATGTTAACATATATGGGAGCTATGTATTTCATCATTTTATTTATTATTCTACATGAACCATGCAAGGTTCCAAAAAATAATAACTTAGAATTTATTTCCACTATTTATAAACTAATATCTAACTCTATTCCAAAAATTTGAAATAAAGTTTGATATTCAAATCTCATAATTTCTCATTTAGATTATAACCCCTAATCACAAATACATAACATCATAATCTCTATACACAACAATAAACTTAAAACTTTGTACTTAATTTCAAGCCTCTTCAAAAAGACTTTACACACTAAAATTATAAAGAACAAATATGATTTAAATTTTTTAATAGTAATCTATTCTAATATTCTTTAAAAGGGCTTAACATGTGATTCCTAACAAAAGATTGAATCTAGAACTTTTAGAACCTAATCCTCACTAAAGCTTGGCTAGTTACATGGAAAGAATCTCAAAAGTATTTATTCCCTAACTTTTGTAGAAAATTAGAGTCTTAACAAGAATGAATACTTAGCATTAATTCAAAATTGTGTCAAATCTAAAGAGTATGAAAAAAAAAAGACTCGTATTTGATAGAATGATAGTCTCATATCACTTGGTTAACACATTGCATAAGAGAAAAAAAACATAGAGATATTTCACATACTTGAAATTGTTTTTTGTTTCAATTAGTTAACACATTTCATAAGAGAAACAAATTCATAGATATTTTTCACATACTTAGCATTGTTTTTGTGTTTCAATATGCACTAGACTAGATTTGGGATAATTCTTAAAAAATTCATATTTGATCCAACAAGAGATCTGTTATCACCCTCAACCATAATAAACTATTCCTTGTCATATGAATGAATGAATATCTCATAGACCTAAATATTTCTACAATTTGAAGGTTCCTTCCATCAATCTCTTGGATAAGAAGTTCTCATACCATGATAACGAGTTCTCATATTTTTCCATATGTATGTGCAAAGTTCACCTTTTCATTTATATATATTTTTTTTTATTAGGACTTGATGATTCACCTTTCTTGTGGTTCAAGAAAGGAGTTAAAAAACCATTATGATCTTCATTATTCTTGGTACCATTAACTTTGATTTTTTTTTCATCAATTAAGTCTTGTACTATATGTCTCAACTTCATACATCCATTTTTTATGTACCCTTTATTTTGATGATGGCCATCATTCTACTATGATGGTTTGACTCAAGGTTCATAAGGTTTTGATTTGGACAATGGGATGATATTGTTGCCCACAAGTATTCTAAAGACATTTTCTAAAGTTTCTCCTAAAGGATTAAACTTTCTTCAAATTTGTAATGTGAAACTTTGCCTTGGTTTATTGTTCCCTTGATACATAGTGATGCTCCTCTGATGCAAGAGTGTCTTGCATCACATAGTATTATTGTTGTTGGACAATTGGCTTACATTATTTATTGGATTATTGACATCTATTGATAAATAGAATATTTTTTTCTTAAATTTATTGACTTCTACCAATCCATCATTAACAAAATTCATGTTATTATTCTTCCACCAAAATTGAGGTTTCTTATTGTTTCTATTGTTGTTGATGTTGATGTTGTGGTTATTACTTGAAAAAACGTTGGTGTCTTTGTAAATTTTTAGTCCCCCCTTTATGACTAAAACTTCCTTGATTTCGATTCCATTTTCTAAGACCTTATCAAATATGGAAGTACAATAGAGTTATAATCAACAATTCATCTTTGTATTCATTTTTTGATGAAGATAACCATTTTTCTTTATTAGGTACAATTCTCGGATATCGTGCAAGGATGTGTATCCATCTTTGAAAAAACAAAATAAAGCCTCTCCATTCCTATGTGTTGTGTTATGCAAGTACAACATGGTTATTTCATGCTCAATTTTATAGGAGTACTAGTGAGTTACAAAATTTGAAGCTAATTCTTTAAAATTATTAAATATTTGTCAATTCATATGAAAAAAATTATGCATATAGTATACAAAATCTCTCAAATTCTCTTGTGGGTCTATTGTACCCAAGTATTTATCATATTTTTTGAAAAATTCATTTGGAGGAAAAGAAACCATAAATAGAATTATTTCTTCATATCGTCCAATTGAGTTTGAAATAACCTTATTATTGTTTTTTCATGACTCCAATGGGGTTATATTTCTCCTCATTGTTTTTAAGTTTAGATGTGTTCTAGTCATACAAAAGTTTGACTCCTTTTTGAGCTGAGCTCGAAAAATATCTATCATTATCTTTTTTATGAAATTTTTTCCATTGGTTTTAAGAGAAAGGGATCTCTATTGATATCTATAACTATTGTTGTTTAATAGCATCAAACACTTAGTCATATACTAGGAAGAGTTAGATGGTCATCAATGCAATCAAGCTACTCTATATAAGATAAGTCAATTGTGTATATGTGTGTGTGTGTGTATATATATATATGACAAGCTCTATAGGAGTTGAGTAAGTCTATGCTCATTGAGTACTTTCAATGTAAGCCAAGTGTAATGTTTACCAAGAAATTTGAGTATATTGTTGTTGAGTCACATAGAGGTATCGAGCATAGTAGAGACTGAGTGTCAACAACATATACAATGAATGTCAGGTGTTAGAGATAGTAAGTGACTAGCGATGTAGAATTAACATACAAGTCAAGAATGATACAAACTTTGAGGTAAACCATTTCAGGCCAACATATACAAGATATTTAATACTTTTAGAGTTTTTTACAGAGATCATTATGTGTTTTATGGTGTGGATCACATATCCCTACGTTTTGTAATGAACAAAGCAGATGGAGAGGCAAAATAAGGAAGCATCTAGAAAACTCTTTATGAAATCTCTAAATAGAGATGATCTAGACCTATTTTGAAAGGGGAGAAATGATATATAGATGAGAAGGAGAAATCAAGCTATTCATGTGATTCAAGTGTGAATGTGTGACCAATGTCAAAGAGGCAAAAGAGTTCTATTATTCCTAAATAGAGCAAGCGACTTAGTCAAAGAAGTGAAGGAGCAGAAAAGCTATATCAGATTAGATATTAGATCATATTGGAAAGAGGAGATCCAAGAATAGCTTATTAGAGAAAATTAAGGATTTGGTATTGAATCAATTTTAATAGATTGAGTCAGGGTAAAACTCTTAATAGATTTGTCTTATTAGATCTTTGTAAATCTCCTAACAGAGTCTTTACTTTGTTGTAAGTGTGAAATCCTCTAACAAGGTGAGATCTACTAGTATCAAGGCTTTTGATAGGGTAGATCATCGGACATGATCAAACATTGTAATGCTAACATGTTAACTTTATTACTGTAGTAGTGAATATTTGTGGGTGTCATCCCCAACCCAGTTTTACCCTCACCTTGAAGTGTTTATGGGTAACCAAAATCTTTGTGTCATGTGATTACTTGTCATGCATGTGATTGATAGATTAGATCTATATGTTATTATAGTTTGATTTTATAAGTTATACATGCATAAGAAATTGGATATGAGATGGAAAATGTGGTGAATTCACTAGTAGAGTGAAAAAGTTAAAGTACTACAGATCCTAATTCACCGTCTCCACACCCCCCCCCCCCCCCTAAAAAGTATCTTGGTTTCCAATTTACATTTCCAAAAATCTCTTATCACTTCATCAATTTCTTCTTCCATATTTTTTTCTTCATGATTTCAATTATAATTGTTGTTCCCATAGCTATTGTTATTACTACTTATATTGTTAGTGTTTTGGGGGAAAAGGGGAGACATCAATCATGTACACCTATCAATGACTAATGCATGCATATGTTTGTGTGTATGTGTCCACTTGTAGATCAATTTTATGGTATCAAAGCATAGCATAAATATGTGTGTTACCCTAGGAGGGATTTAGCAACAAAAAAAAAAGTGTTTCCTCGGGATGGAGAAGTATCACTAATACCCATTGAGGATTTAGAAAATGTATATGTGTTACCCATATATATGAGATTTGGCATATGCTCTTGTGTATGCAAAAGAGACATGAAACCACAATGCATAGATTTGAGCATGATCTAGAAATCCTACCTAGAAAACAAAGCTAAAGCACTCTAAATCATACTTAGAATATATATTTGTTACCCCATGGAAACTATGTCCAAAGAGGGTGTTAGAGTAAAGCATTGATTTAATTTAATTTAATTTATTAAATTACCTTGTTCCCTTATTAAGATTTTACTTTATGCAGTTTGCATTTCCATTTAATAATTAATTAGTAATTTTTAAATGTCATTTACCTCTTAGGGTTTCCCTTTTAGGTTTTTTGATCTCCTTCTATAAGGATTGATCTTTGGTAAATAGCTCTCAATCTTTTTAGGCTTATAATACAATTTGCAGATTCTTAGAGCAAAACCCTTGCCTCTCCTTGTTTTTTCTTCTCTGTGATAAGCTCTTCCATGCAAGTATTTTTCAAGCTTTTTGGATTTTAATTACTCAAATCCTTCATAGTATTAGAGTTGAATCTGTTGTATCTTGTTTAATATTTGGAGAAAAATAAAAATAAGGTTTTAATATAATAGATCTGGCATTTTTTGTGTATTTCCTGTGAAAATAGGGGGGTCTCTAATTTTTGAAGCACTTTGAGTCCAAACTGACCTAACAATTAGATTTGGAAGGCATCAAAACCTCCATTTTCATATTAAATTTGTCAATTTTGGACAACATTAATTGGGGAGGCAAGTTTTTTTTGCATAACAAGGTTATATGGCCCCTACATGCACTCTGAGGTAGAGGAAAGTTGTAAATAACAAAAAAAAAAAAAAATTGTGGTTTATGACTATTTTGGTTACACTAACTTTAGTAGCCACCACCATAGTTTATAAACTGCAATGAAACCAATTGCGGTACGTGTAAATCATAGAGGCCTCTGCACTCTGCGATCACTATAACCACCACTGTGTTGCCACCACTATTAGGGCCCTCCTGCCTGTCACTACTTAGCCTGCACTCAATAAAGCACTACTTGGGAGCCACCGCCACCAGGCTGCACCACTCAAGCTCCGCTCAGAGTATTTTTATATATATACTTTTTTAAATATCTTTTTCTTGCCTTCTAGAGACCTTGGAGGTCTTTTTGCTCTAACTTGAGCATATGGTGGTATTTTTTCAATCCAAAAGAAGCATCAAAAATCTGATTCAAAGGCAAAGACAATAATGCATGTATTTTTTGAATTTTTGTCTAGTTGGGTACCTATTTTTCACTCAAATTTTGATGATGTCTTCAATCTTCTGGGGGCATAACTTGTTTATTGTAGCTCTATTTTTTTATTCAAAAAAAGCATCAAAAAGCTCTTTTCAAGAAATTTCCAAATTCTTTGTCATTTCACCAATATTTTGTACTAGGTATTTATGATACACAACTAAAGTTGTTTTCTCTAATCTTATAAATGCATTCCTTCTACAAGCTGGGGTTCATCTTTTTGCATTGTGGGGGGTGTTTTATTATTATTTTATGTTATAATATCAGCATATCAAAAAACTTCAAAATCACTTCTTAAAACAATGGCCTAGACCTCTTCTTGTCTAGTACTTCTAAACCCACACAACTATCACACATGGAAATCTCATACGTAGTGGCTTCTCTATTCAAAGGGTTTTTAGTCTTGTTTACATATAGCCAATATTTTTAAGTCAATATCAAATTTTACAATACATGAATAAGATGGATGAAGTTATGGATCTTATTTCTTTGAGTATTTTAGACAACTTACATTTTGATCTTGATGAGTTTTCCACTCCTCAAGAAATGTGGGACTAGTTTAATGACTTGTTTAGTACCATCAACGAGCTCATAACACTTCAGATTGAGGCATAGCTTACTTCTCTTGTACTTGATCAAAGATATGCTAGCTTTAGAACTATCAAAGTGTGGCAGATCTACAATCAAAAATATGGATTTGGAGAAAAGCAAGGTGAAAGTGGCCTCCCTCACCTACTCTCTAGGATACTAATACTATGGAAGCTTATACCAATTTTGACCAAGCCAGTTGTATCTAGTCCTAATGTTGCACTAGAGATCGAATCGTCATTTTTTCCCTTTCTCACCCCCATAAATTAGTAGGGGCCTAGTGATTCTCTATTCTAGTAGTGGGTCTTTCCCCTCTATTGAGGAATTTCTTATGAGGTTCAAACAATAGAGAACTTTATTATAGGGATGCGGGAAAGAGAAGGTAGATAAGGAGTGTATCTACCTAATTCTATCAAAGCTTCAAGGAAACTTTCAAATTTTCTCTTCTACCTTCCATTCCACTATGGATGCCTTGGGTCATAGATTTTTCATGCCCACTTTTTAAGTCTTTTGTAATCACTTGACTAGAGAGAAGTCCAAGTTTAAAAAATTGGATACTATCACTGATTCAAAGACATAGGAATTGGTTGCTCATACATCTATAGGGAAGCCAAAGTAGAAATTGAAGCACAAGATAGATTCAATAGGCATCGAGAGTTCCTCCAAGTCTACTCCTAAATTAGATGTTCAAAAACCCTCTCTGTAGGGTAAATATTCTAACTATGGTGAGTCTTCCTCCAAGACCAACAAGTACATACATGATCCTTGCAATTTTTGTGGCAAGCAAGGACATCCAATTTCTAGGTGTTGGAAATATCTTGAGGCTTTAGAGGAGGCAATGCAGTAGCACAAAATTGCTTCTTTGAAGCCACCACCTCCTCCTTTAGGGAAAGGACATGCTCTTTCTACATGAGCATTTTCTTCTATAGTTACTTGGATTATCAACTCAAGTGTTCCACATCACATGAGACACTCACTTGATTTGGTTACCTCACTTGCTCAAAGTGTTACCACATAGATTGTAGTTGGTGATTCTACACAACTTTCGATCACAAGTTCAATACCTATCTCTTTATAAGGTGGTTCACTATAGGATGTTCTCTTCGTTTAGGCCATTTCTATGAACCTTGTGTCTATCTTTCAAATTTATCATTCTAATTCTATAAGATAGTTGAGTTCTCACCACATGATGTGGTTATTTGAGACCTCCATGATCCTAACTTGGTTTTTGCTACAGGGAGTCTTGATCTTTAGTCTCACTTATATTAGTTTGATGGCTTTGAGAGCTCTAATTCTACAGGTTTTTCTCTTATTACTCATGCAAACATAGTAAGAAATATTTTGCATGAGCCTTTTGACCATGTCAACTACCAATGTCTATAGAAATGACTATACAATAGCTAGTGGTTGGGCTACCTTAGATCTCTTGTAATAATGGTGTTTTTCAAGGGTGTATACTTGGAAAAATCACAGAGATCCATTTTTGTCAGGTAGATCCTAACGTGCTAAGGCACCATTTGAGTTGATACACAATGATCTTATGTCATTCCCCACTCCATCTCTTTCAGGTGCTTGATATGTTCTTACCTTCATAGATGACTTATGTAGATGCACATGAGTGTACTTTTTGAAGTACAAGTCTGATGTCTTTGATTCATTTCAAATCTTTAAGAAATTTGTGGAGAAGCAATCTAGTCTTCCTATCAAGTGTATACTCACTGACAATGGGAGAAATATGTGAATTAGTCTTTTAGATATTTTTGCACTAAGCATGGTTTATAGCATCAGTTCATAGTTTCCCATACCCCTCAGTACAATGGGGTTACAGAGACAAAGAACAATACTTTACAAGAGATGGCCAATTGTATGCTATAGTCTTGAGCTATGGGTTCTTCATTATAGGCTGAGGCTATCAATTATGCCGATTATATTTAGAATTGGATGCCTCACAAGGAATTGTAACACATGGCTCCTGAGGAGGCTTGGACTCATGTCAAGTTAGATATTTCTAATTTTTGCATTTTTGGTAGTGATGTTTGTGAATTTACTCTAGATGCTCAGTAGAGAACCACAGAAAGGAAGAGCCAACCACACATCTTTTTTGGATACTATGAGGATGTGAAGGCATATGGGTTTTTTGATCCTAATTCCAAAGATGTCTTGTTTTGGCAAGATGTTCAATTTGATGAGTGGTATCCCTAGATGGAGCCACTTTCACTAGATTCTCCCTCACTACCTAGTACTTCCTCTACTCCTCCAAAGGATTATGCATTCTCTGAGGAATATCTTGATATTGAACCCCCTTCACCACCTCCACTAGTTATTTAGTGAGTTTCCAAGTGGTCTCATGCTACTATTAATGTAGGAGGACCTATGGTAGGTGATCTTACATATTCTCACCACACTCATGCTTATACTTTTGGTACTGGATTGTTGATTCATGACATTCCAGATGATCCATAGATTTTATCATAGGAGATAGGACACTTAGAGTGGGATAGGGCTATGTATGAGGAGTACTCATCTTTGATGAAGAACCACACATGGAATCTTTGTCCTCTTTTGAAAGGAAGAAAGTTGGTTTAGTGCTGGTGGGTGTACTATAGTATGCTATAGATGGTTCTATTGACATATAGAAGGAATGTCTTGTTTCAAAGGGATTTTCATGGGTTGAGGGTATTCACTACTTTGAGACCTTTTCTCTTGTTGCCAAGATGAATTCTATTCATCTTGTACTCTCTCTAGTAGCTTTACAAGGATAGACAATTTTTTAGATGGAAATGAAGAGTGCCTTTTTGCATGGAGACCTTCATGAGGAGATCTATATGGAGCAACCACATAGTTTTGTGAAGGACTCTTCATTGGTTTGCAAGATTTAGAGGTCTTTATATGGTCTCAAATAGGCCCCTCAAGCTTGGTATGAGAAGATGGGTTCCTTCTTGCTTGCTTTACAGTTCACTTAGTGCCATTCTGATCCTATAGTTTACATTTACTATCATGGGGCTAACTTATTGATACTTTTCTTTATGTAGTTGACCTCATCATTATAGTTATCTCACCCTTCATTATATAGAGTGTTTAGAAAGCTTTGAGAGAGAAATTTTAGATGATAGACCTTAGACTTATGCACTATTTTTTGGACTTGCAAGTTGTTCTATCTTCGGATGGGATAGACATACTCTAGCAAAAGTATGCTCTTGATATGCTTTAGAGATTCAACATTCTTGATTGTAATCCTACTTGCACAACATTTTAGTCAAGTGTTGTTTTATCTTCCACTTGCACTACTCCTGCAATGGATTCCACGTTATACAGACAACTTGTGGGTAGTTTGTTTTACCTAAAATGCACATGTCCTAATATTTTCTTTGCAGTTGGACTTGTCTCTTGACTCTCACATGATTTTCATGAGAGTCATTAGAAATATTCCAAACATATCTTGAGGTACATTCGAGGTACTACATGTTATGGAACTCACTACACATCAGGGGATCCTCACATTGTTGGCTACATAGGCTCAAATTGGGCTAGTGATATTGATGATCACAAGTCTACTTTTGAATTTTCTTTTGCCCTGGTTATGTTCCTATCACATGGTCTTGCAAGAAGTAGCATGCTCACACATTACCATCTATTGAGTCAAAGTGCAAGATATTTGTGCTAGCTATTCAAGCGGTATTGTGGCTTTGATAGTTGATGATAGATTTTGGATTTCCTCCTGATAGTTGCACCTTTCTATGGTCTAACAATCAGAGTGCTATACACATTTCCCACAACCCATTTGAGAATCAAAAAACCAAGAACATTGAACTTCACATGCATTTTAGCAAGCATATGATTCAAGATGGAGCTCTAAGCTTGAATTACATTCCCACTATTGAGCAAGTTCTAGACATCTTTACTAAACCTTTTGCATCCTCATGGTATCTTTGAGTGCATTCTATGCTTGGGGTGAAAGAAGCTATCCTTAGGGGGTCTTAATGATGAGTCCTTACTTCCTTCTTTTCTTTCTCTCTCTTTTAGGAGTAGGGTTTTTCCCATGTGGTTTTCCTTGTTTCTTTGTTTCATAGAGATTTGGTTGTGATTGGGTACCTTATTGGGCCTTGTTGCCAGGACCCAAGTTTTCTTTTAGGATTGCATTATAGTTTCCTTTTTTTTCTACATTGTTTGTAGTTGCATTGTTGCTAATCTTAAGGGGAGATGTTAAAATAAAGCATTAACTTTATTTTATTTATTAAATTACCTTTACTCCCTTCTTAAGATTTCACTTTGTGCACTTTGTATTTCCATTTAATAATTACATAGTAATTATTAAATTTCATTTACCTCTTAGGGTTTCCCTTTTAGGTTTTTTGATATCCTTCTATAAGGATTGATCTTTGTAAATATCTCTCATTCTTTTTAGTATAATAATACAGTTTGTATATTCTTCAAGCAAAACCCTTGCCTCTTCCTTTCTTTTTCTTCTCTATGATAGGTTCTTGCATGCAGATATTCTTTGGGCTTTGTTGATTTGTATATCTCAAATCCTTTAGAGGACATATATATGGCCCCTCCTTAGGATGACTATTTAGCCATAAAAAATGTAAGGAATAGAATCAAGGATAACTAATTCTATCAACAAGGAGATATCCTTTAACTATAATGTATACCATAAACTTAGAAAAGAGAACTAACTCTTATAAGCTAAGAATGTAGATAAAATATGAAAGGATATGTCACAAATGAGAAGAGACCTTGAAAATAAGAGATCATGTGTACATGACATCTACCTTCAAGATGAATGACATGATAAAAGGTACAACTTCAAGACAGGAAGAAGAATAAGAATGTGCCTATTTTGTCCCATGTGTATAGGTGGAATAGGGATTTTTAGAAGAAGGATGACAAACTAAAACACATGGTAAGGGTAAATGCTAACTATTAACATAGGTTTGCAAATAAAGAAAGGGTGATAATCAAGGACATTCACCTCTTGTAAGAGAGAATCATGATCAAGGCACCATTCCTTATAGGAAAAGAATGTCACATAATAAACAAATGCCATTGCACTAAGGAAACAGAGAGAAAGAATATATAAAAGACCTTGCCCCCAAAACATGAGACAAGAGAGAAATTCTATGATAAGATTATGCCATAATATCTCATGAGATATAAAGATGTAGGAAACAACCAATGGTTGGGCATAAAACATCCAATATAAACAAGAAATACTATAGAATAATTTTATAGCATAGAAGGATATAACAAGAAAACATCATAGGATAATATATTGTAAACATCATAATATTCTAAGAGAATATATCACATACAATGTTAGCTATAGATGATTACCAAATGAAAAAAAAATTATAATCTAAGGTGTAAAAAGATATTTGTTAGGAAAAAGACATGTGATTGTGCATGTAAGAAAATCTTTTGATAACCAAAGATGAAAATGTACCATAAAATAATACAATCTATAGAGAAATAAGTGAAAAGATAAAGGAGAAGAATGCTATACTTATAATAGATAACATGAAGAAAGAAGATCCATCCCAGTGAGATCCTTATAATATGCAAAATACAAAGATCAAGTGGTTCAACCAATCAATATAAACATATTAAATAATACACACCTAAAAAAGGATAACACAAGAGGTCGTGTCAATACCAAATATTTACTTTTCAAGAAAGGATATCTAGGTATCAAATAACCAAAAAAAATCCCAAGAAAGGATGATCCTTTCCCCCCAATGAAGGTGAACAAGGAAAAAGGCCTATTTTACCACTCCTAAACATATTATGGGAAAATAATAGGGAGTGCTGACAATAGGGATTAGAAATGCTAAGTATTTCTATGAAGAAGAGAATAAATATCTTTTGTATAAGAAATTTTACCATTTTCAACATTACCATGAATGTAGTTGATAAATTCTATATAATCATGAAGAGAATGTTCATTAATATATAAAGAAGGAATTTTAAATATAATAATTGAATTTAGAATCAATGGTTGATATTTTAAGGAAGGAGCTTGCAATAGGTGATGATAAACCCTTAAGGCTAAAGCTTCCCTAGTATCAATAGGAGAAAGATGTGGAATTAGAAGAAGGTGTAAAGGAGGTTAGGGTGGAGAATAAGAAGAAGAAGAAAAAGGATCATGAGAATAAGGAACATGGAAAAGACCTCTCTTATGATGTTGTGTAGGAGGGTCAATAGGGTTCTTAATACCAAGTCCTAAACCCTTATAACCTTGTCAAGTAATAATGTTATAACTCATAGTATAAGTACAAAAAAAGGGTAGGAGAGAGTGTGATATCAAGATAATTATAATAAAATTTACTATAAGGAGAAATTATAGGAAAAGTAGGAGGAGGTGAAGGAGAAGATGGTTCATTTAAGAACTGAGAAATATCAAGATCATGAACCATACCTTGAATATTTTGGAATGTAGATGGGGTTTCATCATTAGGAATAGAAGGGATACGATTAGGATTACAATTAGGAGGATCACTAATGAAATCTCTAATGACATATAAAAGATAAATAAGAAAGCCGCATAAATATTCTAATGATAATCTTGAGATATGTCCTATCCAAAACCTTGTGTTAGTTAACCATAAAAGAAAAAAATCCAAGAAGAGCATGTAAAGACATGAATAACATAAAGTGATAGAAACTTTCATAAGCATCATAGCTATGATAAATAAATTTGAAAAGAGTATTAACCATGAAAAAAATTAAAGACCAAAATAATGACATGTTTGAAATCCAAAAGGAAACTAGGCTCACCACAAGAAAGATGATAAGAAAGTCGAGTTCACCAAAATAAGGTAAACATCCAATGAAATAAAAAGGGGTGATATAAAACCATAACATAAAGAGTTAATAGAGTTGGGTTCAGCAAAAATTTTAGGGGAAAAATGAAGACACTTTAATAGGATTGTAGATATCCACTTTTATGGGCCACTGAGCCACTCAAATATGTATGTGAGGGAAAGAGGGGAATTTCCTAATATGATTCCACTTATGATCCAAATTAGATTAGCTAGAACCCAAAGGAATAAGGGTTCCAATACCAAATTTGAATTATGAAGGAGAATACAATACAATGAAATACACTCTTTAGCCCTTACATGATAATGTATATGCAAAATTGAACCAATTGATTGAATAATGAAGATCTAGATGCTATGCATATACAATCAACCCAATTAAGAGATAGATCTAAGATAAAGATATGAAAGGAAATGAAATATGAAATATTACCTTGAAATAAATATAGGAAGAAGTATTTTAGCTTTGAAAGTCATAGATCTGAGCCTATTTTAGAATATCCAACTACAAATTCTCAAATGTATTGATGAAAGGAACAAAACCCAATGTTAAGAAAGAAGAGACTAGGTTGAATTAAGGAAAGAAGTATTTCCATGAGTTGACATATTTTGAAGACACTATAATAAAATTGAACTAACTTCTCCAAAAATATTCTGTGGAATTATTTCTATATCTAGATTGGAAATTCTTCCATCATGCTCCTACACATAGAAATTGAAGGGTTTCTGTTGTTGGGTTGGGTGAATGATTGCCTTAATGAAATATAATTGATAAAGGAAATTATTTCATGTAGTAGATCTAAACAATACCAAATGGTAGATATAATTACCTTCAAAGATGCAACTACATTTGATATGTTATAAAGTATGTAAGTGTAATAGCCTTGACTCCAAGAAACCTTAAAGACATCAAAGAAACCAAAACCTTATGTATGGAAATTGATGTGGCATGCCATGGGTGAATAATAGAAGAAATTGAATGGATTGGAATGATGAATCTTCTCCTTAATCTCCACTACCACCTTGAAGGAAGAAGTTCAATTTAAGAAGGAGATGCTTGGACTTGAATGTTTGAATATTCTTGAAGAAGAATGCCTTGATTACTTGCTTATGGAGACTAGATAACTTGAGAATATTTAATATTAAAATGAATCCCCCAAGCCTCCTTATATACTAGTTTTCAAGTAGGAAAACAACTCAGGCCAATTAGGGACTAAATTAAATTAATTGGCAACCTCGAGGACTTTTGGGCCCCAAACCCCACAACCACTAGGGACTAGATCAACCTATTTCCAAAGCATAGGAAAAGAGGGCTTCAAAAAGACCAAGGAGGTATAGATGAAACTAGGATATAATAGGTTGTTCAAGAGATATGGACAAAAGGGTAGCAAGGTGACACTAGAAGACCATTTCAAAACGAAAGAGATGATGAAGAAGCATAAGATGGAAGGAGAGAGGAGAAAAAGAGACCAAAACCATGCTAATGAGGGATAAAAGGTCTCTAAATTAAGTGTGTTCATTTTAAGATGGTACAATTAGCATTGTTTCTTTGAGGATTATTATTTCATTAATGGTGTTATTTCCTTGGTTGTTGTCAATATTGGCATTGTTTACTTTCTTTTTATTGCATGCAACATGAAAAGTGTCTTCCCAAGAACCTTTGTTGCCCATTTTTACACAAAAGGATTAAGAAGAGGTTTGTCTTATTCACGAGGAAACTTTTTTCTAATGTATATACCATCTTCTTGCAATATTAATTTGACATACTAGGATCTAGTAAGAAATGTCATTAACAAGATTTAAGGTTTCAAATTTAATCCTCTTGGTGACAAGTATATTTGAATGTTTGAAAATATAAATTTTATGGATTCTAATATTGGATCTCAATAGGAATACATAGTAATCTATAAAGGGTATCTTGAATAGTGTTCAAATTTGGGAGATAAATTCTGTAAATGCTCTCTATTTGAGGATCCCAATTGTAGGCATCAAAACAATATTTATAAGTGTTATAGAGTTGTGTACAAGAACTAAGGGAATGTTGGTATGCATTATTGACAGGTATCATAGGATTGATTGTAGGCATTAAAGAACCTTTTATAGGCATTACAATTGTAGGCATTGTAGAGTATCTTACAAACTATTGATTGGCAATTTTGATTACAAATTTGGTTAATGTTGAAGGATTTTAACAAAATTTTAGATTATGATGGATGTTGTCTATTTGTAATCATGAACCTTGAAACTCAACAAGAAAATAACACTTAATGTATCCCTATTTCCTAAACATCAAGTGTATATTCAATATTGTTTTCATCGGTCTTCACAATGCAATCACTTCAAGAAATCTACCTAAGGTCAAAATTCACTTTTAACAAGGCTCTAAAAGGCATGCATTTCTAGATTAACCTAATTTTAGTAAAAGATGCAAATAAAAAGATTAAATGAGTCATACAAAGAGTACATAGTCACACACACACACACACACACACACACATGATTAAGGCCTTTATCCCTACATACTTAGGCATTTGATAGTTTTCCCTCCAAATTTTTCACTTCAAAGGAGGTATTTATGTATAGTGGATGGAGTAAGGTGGATTCACCTTTTTTCTACTTTAGTTGTCCCTCTCACCAGATTTACTAAAATCTCTTAGGAGTCAATCCCACTAAAGCTCTAACATTTGCATATGAAAGAAAGAAAATTTAAATAAGAAAAAAGTCTAGTAAATTGCTCCACGAAAAGGTGAAGAGAATATCCCCATTTTTCTTACCTCACAAATACCATTAACATTGTAAATTTCAAATCCTTTTAAACTAATGGTGTATTGGTTAATAAGTTCTTTTCCTTGACTTGGTTTATACCCTAACTCTTAATGTGTCCAATTTGGTGAAAGACAAAGTATTTAGCGAAAGAATGGGTCAATGTAGGTGTTCTATCAAGGACCCCTAAATTGAAAAGGTACAGCTTCCTTATATGAAAAGGTTTGCAATGAATGTTATTTTTAGTAGATCAAAAAGACTCAGGGGCATGCTCTTAACTAGAAAGTAGAAGAGGTATGACCAAATCACCGAAAACTATAAATAAACTAGGTGGATTTTAGATGATGACTCACAAAGCTCCATAATTATGAATGCACACCAATCAATTTTAATTTCTCCTAACACTTAGATGTAGTCTATTCAATCTACTTGAATGCAAGATGCAACAATGACAAACTATTTATAATACATATTACATAAGAAGAGAGATTACTATTAACTAAGCAATACCCATGTTGCCCAAGTTAGTGAGATTTCACAACAACTACTCGCTTCCTACTCATTAGCTGACATTAACTAAACCTAAATTTCTCACATAGTCATGAAAATTCACATGAGATAACTTGCATAGAACAAAGGAAATGAGACAATATTGTAAATGAGGGAAATAAAGCTTATAACAATTGAAAAGAAAGAAACAAAACCCAGCTTATTTGCAATCCCATGACTTTTATTAATATCACATTTCATTCCAAGCACCATACAAGAACAAAAAAATAGACTAACATGAATGAAAGAATCAAAATGTGGGTGTAAAGTCTCACACACTAGTCCTAGCTATAGGGGTTCACCCTCATCAAAATTTTGTAGATCTTATTTACTTCTCAAAAAGTTACATTTATAAGCCCTTTTAGAATTGGTCAATTAAATTTGATGATTACTTAATAAAGCATATTTGAATAGATACATTCCAAGAATAGGATTGACTAGTAAGTCATCCATTACAAATTTTTAGCCTATAAGGAGAATGTCAAATATGAATACAATATTAGAAAGTGAGAGAAAGAAGGGGTGACACTTATCATATCTTGCAGGGAGAATGTAATACTTTGTCAAAGAATAAATTTTTTGTTGGAGTTACAACTTTGGCTCTATAGGCCTTCATTGCATCAGTTACATTCTTTGGCTCATAGATACTTCGGATGAGAATATTTTCAGCTCTGATCATCTAGTAATCATGCATTTCTATCAGTTCTTCCACTTTGGAGATCAATGATTGGAGCTTCTCTATTGCACACCTTAGAACACAATCCACTACTGAAAGTTCTGGGATCTTGGCCACTTGGAATTTTGATGGTTCAATAGCATCTTTAATGAATGTTAGAAACTTATCCTTCATTCATTTGATGTCTACCAATTGGCCATTATTGGTGACATATGATTCAATGTGAAAAACCCTTAAATGCTCAAATATATCGTCCATTACTTTCTTTACTAAATCATATGCATCTTTCAATTCATGCTCAAACTTCAGTGAGCTCTCAATTTTGAATTCCAATGATTTCTTCCAATGAAGAAATGGTTCTTGACCTAACTTGAGTATCACATGGGTTACAACAACATTCATCTTCATGTCAATCACCTCTTGCAATAGCATCAATTGCTCTATTAGTCTCTCTGATGCTTCGTGCATTGAAGTCTGGTGACTTGACACTGCTTCTCTCAATTTTTTGGTGTCTCACAGTAGATTGCCAAGGTTCTTGATGAGAGGGGGACCTTGGGCCTTTATTTCACCTATCTAAGCATGACAAACTTGTTGATATCAGATTGGTTTTGATAAGTGAGTGTCAACACACTTAAGTTATTTGCTTATTCATGTCGAACTAGTAGTACATGTCAACCACAAAATATAAATAATACACTATGCCAAGTCATAGTGAGTGTCGAGCCACTCATGTGTTGAGTCACTCAAGTGCTGAGCAGATAGTATATGTTGATTGACATAGGAGATAAGTAAATAGTGGATGTCAAGTGTTATAAATGTCAAGTCACGGTAGAAAGATTAGTGTATGTTGAGCATCAGAGACTTCAGATGCCAAGTAAGATAGTTTTGACATATTTGTTTGTAAAGGCACAAACAAATATGTAAACCATTTTTTGAGTTGATTTAAAATTGAATTTTGATATTTTGGGGATAAGGACAAATCTCTAGTTGGATTCCCTATGCAATTACATGTAACCAATCAAAAAATGGGAAGGATTAAGCAACAAAATGGACGAATCTCAGTCATAGATTCATACCTAACCCTAAGTCACCAAGGTCTTCTTAAGGAGGAAAAACCCTAAAATTTCTAAGAGTATTGAAGGAATGAAGAGGATAATTTCATGTGAAAATAGAGCATTCATGGTGGCTTAGAAGTTATGAAGTGAAACTACATTGCAAAATCTTAGAGCAGAACAAAGGATAGAGAAAAGGATATAGCAAAGAGACATCTGATCAAGAAGGATCAAGAAGACATTGTTTAGAGGTGATCTGTTATTAGGAAAGAAAGTGTTAACCACGGGATCTATGCTAAGACATTCTAACAGGTGATTTTAGTCAAAATCTCTTAATAGATTAGTCCCAACAAGCTGTATGAAATCCTTTAACATGGTGCTTACTTAGTTGTAAGTTAAAGTCCTCTAACTAGGCACACTTCTAATAGGGTGTTGAAATCCTCTAACAAGGTGAGACCTAATAGTCTTTGTAAGCCTTTAATAAAGTAGACCTTGTTGGATACAATTGTCTAATTATGTGTTGTCTTTGATGTCACACAAATGTCATATCAGTTGTTAGTTAGTGCTTATTGAGCTCACTTGGTCAGCAAGACAATTTTCTTTGTCTACTGAGGGTTCACAAGTTTACTTTGAATAGATGATAGTGTCTACCAAGCTCACTTGGGCATAAAAGGAATTGAGGTAGAAAAGAATGTTAACCAAGCTTACATGGTTAACAAAGGAAAGTTGGATAGAGTTAGTGCTAACCAAGTTCACTCGGTTACCAAACGATTTTTGCAAGTTCATAGTATTAACTGAGCTTCTATTGGTTAACATAGGAAATCATCTCATAACCAGTATTTACTGAGTAGGGTCAGCTAATAAAGGATTTTGTTGCTTTGGCATGAGAAGCTTGATTATTTTAAGTATTGGTGCTGACTATGGTAATGATTAGTGGTCATTCTAATTTGTATTGAGCTGACTTGCAATTTGGATGATATAAATATAAGGTCAAGTTGTGGTTTTTAAGTGTGTGCAAGTGTGTTGATTGAATTGTGAAGAAAAGAGAGGGAGAAAACTTGAAGGATAAATAGGTATCCTTGTGAAGCAGAAAAGTAATATTTGATCAAGAAGGATTAATTTTAAGTAGAAAAGAGATCTAGATTCAGCAATTTAGTTGCATCACAATCAAGTCATTTCATTGTTACTCTCTAACCATTGTAGCAGTGATCTTATAAAATCTCTTAATAGAGTTGGTTTAATAGCCAATTGTAAATCTCCTAACAAGGTGGAAATTCTATTAAATTTTTTTAAGACCTCTTGCAAGGCCACTCATAATAGGGTGATTAAATCCTCTAACAAGGTCACACCTAACAGTGTGTTTTGTAACCTTTAATAGGGTTGGCTCCTAACAAGGCTCACTTCAGAAGAGTGAAAAATAGTAACTAGTTACAGTGGAAGTTTTCCCAAATTGGGTTTCCATGTTAAATCCTGGTGTCTCATGTGTTCATGTTATTTTTCTTATGCTTGCAAATTAATTATTGTTAATGTTTTAAGATCTGGTAAAAGCAATTCACACTCTACATTTACCAAGTAATAGTAGCAATCAATTTTCTTAGTCTAAATTTTATTGTTAACATCTAAGGGATCTAGGATTTATTTTAGTAGTAACTGATTCCCCCCTCTTAGTTACTCCTTTAATATTTCCAAGAATTGGTATTAGAGCTTTTGGTGTTTGCAGGAAAGGTTTCAAGGACCTAAGCTAAAGATCAAGATGTCTTACAAGAGAGAGATTCCAAAGCTAAATAGAGATAACTTTTCAGCATGGCAGGGACTCATGAGACTTCATCTAGCCACAATTAGTGATTTAGGCTACAATTACCTTGATGAAGAATAAAAAACTCCTATTGGTACATTAGCTATTGGAGATCTTACTGAGAAAAAGAACCATAACATCATGATGATTGATATTGCATCTGCTCTCAACTATGATGAATTCGATGAGATCAAAGACTATAAAACTACTTTTGATATGTGGAACAAGCTAAAGGAAATCTATGGTGGTGATGAAAATGTAAGGAGAGCCAAAGAAAAAAGCCTTAGAGAGCAGTTTGATTAGATGAGAATGAGAGAAAATGAAAATGTTGCCAAATATGTGGAAAGAATCAAAGCTAGTGTCAGTGTAGTTAGAGCTTCTAGAGGAGAAATCAAGGAAGAAACTATTGTAAGAAAAGTTCTTAGAAAATTTCTTCCTATCTATGCAATTAGAGTATTTTCTATTCAAGAAAAGAGGTGTGATCCAAATCACAAGTTAAGTTTGGATGCCTTAGTAGGAAGATTGATAGCTTTTGAGTTAGACAACTTTGACAATTATGTTCCAACTTCCAAAGATATTGAATCTACATTTGAGGCCAAAATTTCACTCAAAGAAAAAGGTAAGAAGATAAAGGACGTTTAGTCAGAAAATGAAGAAGAAATAGAGGAAAGTTTTGATAGTGATCTTGAAGTCATTGAAGCTTTACTTACAAAGAAACATTCTAGAAGTAGAAGAAAATACAAAGGTAAAGTTCCCCTAATTGGTTTTTAATGTGAAGAGATTGGTCATATTGATGTTAGGTGCTCAAACAAACAAACAAAGGATGAAAAGAAGAGCCACAAGTACAAAGGCAAGAAGGAATCAAAAAGTCACAAGTCCTTCAAAGACAAAGGTAAGAAGACTTGTTTTATGGCTAAAGATTCTAATAAGAGTGAAGATGAGATAGTATACATTGCTATAAAAGATGAATCTGATGAAGAAGAAGATAAGATGGCACTTATCTCTCATGTTAGTGAAAATGATACATGGATCATTGATAGTGGATGTTCACATCATATGACTAGAGACAAAACAAAATTTGAACACTTTGAATGCTATGATGAAGGTAGTGTAAGGTTTGGAAACAATGAACCTTGTTGCATAAAAGGGAAAGGGAAAGGTTGTATATCATTAACCAATGAAATTGTATGTGACAATGCCTATTGGGTTGAAGGACTAAAACATAACCTACCAAGTGTAGCACAACTAATCAACATTGGATTCAAGGTAGAATTCATGCATGGCAAGGCAAGACTATTGGATGACAAAGGAAATCTGATTGGATCAGATAAACAAACAAGAGGTAACCTATTTTATCTTGATATTGGTGATTGCTCATGTTTTATTGCTCAAAAGGAAGAAAGTTGATTATGGCACAAAATACTATGTCATGTAAACTTTGATAATATGGTCAAGATAAGAAAATTCAGAAAAGTAAGAGGTATCCCTAGTTTGAAGAAACCAGATGTTGGATTATGCAAAAAATATCAAATTGGAAAAATGGGAAAGACTAGTTTTAAGAGCAAAAACTACCAATCTAAAGATGTCTTAGAAATTGTGCATACTGACCTATGTGGACCAATTGGAATAGAAAGTTATAGTGGTGAAAAAAAAATTATTCTTTTTATTGATGACTATTCTAGAATGATGACTATCATGTATCTTAGAGAAAAGTTAGAAGCATTTGAGAAATTCAAATGGTATCTAGAAAGAGTGGAAAAAGAAATAGGAAAGATATTGAAATACTTAAGATCAGTCAGAGATGGTGAATTCATCTCTAGTGAATTCAATAATTTGTGCATTGAAAGAAGAATCAAAAGGCAAGTATCAGCCCCTGGCACTCCCAAGTAGAATGGAATAGTTGAAAGAAGAAATAGATCTATCATGGATTGTGCAAGGACTCTAATAATTGAAAAGAATGTTGCTATCAAATACTGGAAGGAGGCCATCAACATTGCAGTTCATACTCTGAACCAAGTCTAGTTGAAGCACTCACATAAAACTCCCTATGAATTATGGTATGGCTACAAACCCAATGTAAGTTACTTAAAAGTATTTGATAGTAAATGTTATATCTTGAAAGAGTCTAGAAAAGGAAAATTTGATGTGAAAGGTGATGAAGGTATATTCTTAGGACATTCTTGCAGAAGTAAGGCATATAAATGTTTGAATTTGTCTACTCATAAAATTCTAGAAAGTGCACATGTGAGAATTAATGATTTTGAAGAAAAGACAGAAGAAGAAAGCAAAAGGGAACCAAAAGATTACAAAAGATTTTCTTACTTTGAACCTGATACATTTCCAGGCACATCTAATAATAAGGAGACTTCACCTCCTGAGTCTTCCTCAGCTATCAAGTTGCAAGAAGAAAAAACTGAGTCACATTCTTGAGCTACTGAGCCAATGCCTACCGAGTCTGAACAACTTGAGCCAGAAGTTAAGACTCAAAATGAAGACAATGAAATTCATTCAAAAGGCAAAGAACCTGTATTGGCCAAGTATGTCAGAAGGCATCATACACCTGATCAGATTATTGGAGATAAATCAAAAGATGCTATGACAAAAAGAAAATTGAAAGGTACATGTTTACTTGCTGATTTTGAACCTAGAAGTGTTAAGGATGCTATAGAAAATGAAAGTTGGATTGAGGAAATGAACGAAGAAATAGAACAGATAGAAAAGAACAAAAGTTGGACCCTTGATCCTAGGCCTAAAGATAAAAATGTGATTGGAAAAAAATGGATATTCAGAAATAAGTTGAATGAAGATGGACAAGTATCAAGAAACAAATCCAAATAAGTATATAAAGGCTATTCTGAAGAAGGAATTGATTATGGTAAGACTTTTGCTCCTGTTGTAATATTAGAAGGTGTTAGGACCCTACTTGGATATTTTTCTCACAAAGGATTCAAAGTATATCAAATGGATGTTAAACCTACATTTTTGGATGGAATTCTTGATGAATAGGTCTTCATTAAACAACCAGAAGGTTTTGTTGATCTTGACAAAAGGGACATGGTTTGAAAATTACACAAAGCACTATGTGGTCTGAAACAAGCTCCTAGAGCATGGTATGAAAGACTACATAACTACTTGATACAGATTAGTTTTCAGAGAACTAATGATAACAGTAGTTTGTATATCAAGGAAGGACCATACTAATGATTAGTTTTCAGAGAACTAATGATAACAAGATTGTATTGGTAGAGATATTTTTCGATGATACTCTATTTATAGGGAATGATGATCTATGCAAAGAATTTGAAATTTCCATGTTTGGTGAGATAAAATTCTTTGTTGGATTACAAATACAACAAAACAAGAATGGTATCTACATTACTCAATCTAAGTATATCAAGGAGATACTCAAGAAATTTGGAATGGAAGATTCAAAACCAGATGGAAACCCCATGTGTACTAAACTAAAGCTTACAAAAGATGATGACTCCAAAGAGGTAGACAAGACCTTATACAGATCAGTGATTGGTTAAATTGTAGTATGTAGTTCATATAAGACCTAACATTTGCTTATCAGTTAGAATAGTGGCAAGATTCTTGGCAAAACCCAGAGAAAATCATGTGATGGCAATCAAGAGAATATTGAGATGTCTAAAAGGTACTAAAGACTATGGTTTATGGTACAAACTTGCAGGAAAAACTTAGACCTAAAGGTATTCATTGATGCTGATTGGGCAGGAAATCTTGATGATAGAAAAAGTACAAGTGGTGGAGCTTTCTTTCTTGGTAAAAGGTTGGCATCTTGGACAAGCAAGAAGAAAAACTACACATCCCAATCTACAACAAAAGCATAATATGTTGCAGCAACGGTGAATCATTCTAACATTGTTTGGTTCAAACAATTGTTGGAAGGAATGAAGGTTGAAATCAAAGAGCTAGTAGTCATGTATTGTGATAACACTAGCACAATTAACATATCAAAGAACCCAATGATGCATTCCAAAACAAAGCACATTGCTATAAAATATCACTTTGTCAAAGAAGTGGTGTAGGACAAAGAAATTAGATCAGAATATGTTCATACAAAAGAACAAATTGCAGACGTATTCACCAAGCTATTACCTAAGGATGCATTCTTGTATCTAAGAGGTAAGCTAGGGGCCATTCCCCTATCTAAAGCTCACTAAATAAATTTCTATTGATGCATAAACAAGAACCAAGTTAAAGATCAATCAGTTGATGCAACATAGTCAAGAGAATATTGCATATGAATCAATACTCAAGGTACATTGATACAAATTTGGCATGTGTTGTCAAAGAGGGAGAAGATTACTGTCATATCTTTCTTAAAAAAATTGTCATTTCAAGAGGGAGAAGTTAGGTAATTCCTTTATAGAGGGAGATTACTACATGAAAGAAGAAGTTTTTTGTGAAAAATCTAAGAGGGAAAAACTTTCTATCAGAGAAATTCTTGTTCTCAAATTTCATTGTGCTATGACATGTTGTGTTGACATCAATGCAAAAGAGGGAGATTGTTGGATAAAATTATCTAATTGTGTGTTTGCTTTGATGTCACACAAATGTCATATCAGTTGTCAATTAGTTCTTACTCAGCTCACTTGGTCAACAAGATAGTTTTCCTTGTCTACCAAGCATTCATAGGTTTACTCTAAACAGATACCAGTGTCTACCGAGCTCACTCAGGCATCAAAGGAATTGAGGTAGAAAAGAGTTTTAATCGAGATCACATCATTAATGAAGGAAAGTTGAATAGAGTTAGTCCTAACTAAGTTCACTCAGTTACCAAAGGATTTCTACAAGTTTATAGTGTTAATCGAGCTTCTATTGGTTAACATAGGAAATCATCTCAAAACCAGTGTTTACTGAGCAAGGTTAGCTAATAAAGGATTTTGTTTCTTTGGCATAAGAAGCTTAATTATTTTAAGTATTGGTTCTAGCTGAATATGGTAATGATTAGTGGTCACTCTAATTTGTATTGAGTTGACTTGACAATCTAGATTATATAAATATAAGGTCAAGTTTTGGTTTTTAAGTGTGTGCAAGTGTGTTGAATGAATTAAGAAGAAAAGAGAGGGAGCAAACTTGAAGGATAAGCAAGTATCTTTGTGAAGCAAAAAATTAATATTTGATCAAGAAGGATCAAGTTTAAGCAGAAAAGAGATCTAGCATCATCAATTCAGTTGCATCACAATCAGGTCATTTCATTATTACTCTCTTACCATTGTAGCAGTGATCTAAAATTTCTTAACAAAGTTGGTTTAATAGCCAGTTGTAAATCCTCTAACAAGGTGGCAATTCCATTGAATTGTTTTAAGACTCCTTGCAAGGCCACTCCTAATAAGGTGATTAAATCCTCTCACAAGGTCACACCTAACAATGTGTTTTGTAACCTTTAACAGGGTTGACTCCTAACAGGGCTCACTTCAGAAGAGTAAAAAAAAGTAACTAGTTACATTGGTGGTTTTTCCCAAATTGGGTTTCCAAGTTAAATCCTAGTGTCTCATGTGTTCATGTTATTTCTCTTATGCTTAAAAATTAATTACTGTTAATGTTTTAAGATCTACTAAAAGTAATTCACACTACATTTATCGAGTTACAGCATTTTTAGTGTGTTTACCAAGTAACAATAGCAATCAATTTTCTCAATTTAAATTTTATTGTTGACATCTAAGATATCTAGGTTTTACTTTAGTAGTAACTGATTCCCCCCTCCCCCCTCTCAGTTACTCCTTCTATATTTCCAATAGACCTTTCATAGGGTAGATCATATTTCATGGTCAAAACATTGTAACCTTCATTGGATACACTTTATTACTACAGTAGTGAAGATTTGTGGGTGTCATCTCCAACCCAGTTTCACCTTCTCACTTGGAGGGTTCTAGGTAATCTTATCTAGTGTCATATATGTGTGAATTCCATAAAAAAATTCCCAAATTGCCTCTCCTACTACAACTTAAGTAGAAAATTATTGTTCTCCTCTTCACTTGGGTTGAATGTGCTTGTAGAGGTACTTCCAAGTGAAACTCTGATGTAATCCATCAACCCCTTATTTAAGGCTTTGAGTACCTCTTTGATGTAACTCCATGGGTAGTTTCTTTTCGTTAGTCCTATTCTCCACTAGGACTTTCCTATGCTCACACCAAGCCTCCTAGGGTTCACTTTGGTGCCCTATCCACTAGAGGATTTCTCTCCTATCCTCCCACACTTCACCACTAAGTTACACCATTTAGTTAAGCTCTCAAATTCACCAAATGTATCCTTCTTGCTTTCTTGCTAATCTTTGATCTTGGTCAAACTTGACCATTAGTCTATCCATGAGGAGTGAGAGAGTTCTCCATGAATTATATGCATCATTGCAACCTTCTAAACCTAAGACCAATTAGGTTTCCAACCAATCTTAACCAAACCATTAATTGCTCATTTAGGCCTAATTGAATTAGCCCTCCAACTTGAGGTTTTAGGACCTTAGTTCTAATATTTCCCCAAAAATACCCCAAAAAACTATAGATTCAGGCACCCTTTTGGAAAATCAAAAGGATTTTTTAGATTTTAGGTCCCCACCTTGTCCATACGTAGGAAAGCTACATTCAAGCCTAAAAATAAGGGTTTTGGGGTGAAATAGTAGCATTCACTAGGTTCAATTCAAAAGGACTGCAAAACTAAAAGTGAAAAATTATCCACTTCACCAAGTCAACTTCATACATCCCTCTATCAAATCCATACACTAGGTTGAACAATCCAATACATTCAATCCCTCATTTGCCTCTTGCAATGACTAAATTTTGCCTAGCCAAGTACATAGTTTCACCTAGGGCATCAATTTTAAGTTTCTTGCACTTCTTTCTAGGGCCCCAAAAGCTATATACAATATATAAATAGGCTTCTCTCCCATTTCCCAAAATTCCATGAAGAAATCATAATGGGAATTCATGGGGGAGCAATGTTAGCAAAAATTGTCAAACTTGGGACAGTGAACTGTGCTTGTTCAAATGATTTTCAAAATCTTGCTGAATGAAATCCTACCAAGAAACTATCTAAATGGAAAAAAAAAAAAAAAAAACTAGAACTACAACAATCCAAGATAAAACTAGCAGCTTCAATCTATTAATGCATTCAAGAGTTTCATACACAAGTCAAATGGAAAAGATGCACAATAAGAACATTGTTTTCAGGACAAAATTGATTCAAAATTACCAACCAACCTTGGGAAAATTTCTTTCTTGAGGTTTTATAGGTCTTCCATAGGTATGTAGGTAGTTAGCATAACTATCCTAGTCCTATTATGTGACATGCAGTCCTTAGGACAAGGTTGTCATGCAACTTTTAAAAAGTTGTCATGACAACTTTTTGCTACATTGCCCAAATCTAGCCAAATGGACTTGGAAACTTCCAAGTAAGGTATAAATGGTCCAACTATACCATGTATATATTAAGCATCCTTTTCCAAACTCCTTTACATATTTTTTTCCTCATTTTTGCACTCCTAGGCCAAGTTGACAAATTTTACAATATTTAGTATTTCTGACCTAGATGATGATGTATGACCTTTCCCCTATAGATTCTTGTGTAAAGACATCCTTAGCATCCAAATAACTATCCATGCCAACTTTACATGTCATTTTTGGTATAAAACTCAAAAGTCCTAGTCCTAAGAGCTAGGAAACAACACAATTCAAAGCAACATAAACAACATGGATTGAACTAATCAATTCTATTTTCACACAAACACTACAAACCAACTAGGGTCCAAAACAAGAAAGAAAGACTTGGCTAGAGTCTATAAAATACAAGACCAAAAATTGAATTTCTTTCCATTAGGTGCTCTTGCACCACTATTTTTGTGACCTTAACTCCTCCAATCTATCCTCAATCTACATATTTGTTGATTTCCAAATGTTGATCATAGAATCATGCACTAGAATTCCTATGTGAACCATTCTAATTTGAAAATCATAAGGAGTTAGCTCATTAAATTTTTCCTCCTTTTGAGGTTTTGTAATCTCCACTAGCATGTAACCAGTAGAAGAATCCATGGCCATTATTGTTATAGTCTTCTACTTCTTTACCTTCTTTGATGTTGGTTGAGCTAAAGTTACTTATACAATAAGGTCCTTAGATAGAAAACTTTCCTCACATCTTCTCTTCTTTCGATCAATAGTCTCTTTCAACCAAGATTTAGTTGAAAGGACATTAAGTGTTGACTGCAATGCTATAGGATCAAAAAGCTTCCTCGCAACTGGAGGTGTTACTTTTATTTGGTTGGAAATAGGAAAGGAAGATGCTTTAGTAATAGAGAGGGCTAGAGAGTTACCTTGCTAGGATGCTTCCTATTCTTGGCCATCTAAAGGGAAATTTTCACCATCAAGGTTGATGACTCACACAGGGGAGGAGACCTTCTCTAATGATTTCTCCTTTTCCTTTTCTTTGTCTTTATCTTTCTTTTCTCCAACCTTTCCAGTATCTAGTAGAGATCCTTCTCCACAAGTTGGACTAATTTGAACATTATTCTCAAGAGGTTGGTCTCCTCCTCCACCAATGTATTGTGTTAGTCCAGCTAGTGTCAATGTTGTAGTAGTAGTAGAAGTAGCAACAGATGATTAGGCAATTCTGGCAACTAGTCCAATAGTAGATCTCACAGCTCCATATCTCTTTTTCCTCACTCTAGTCCACTTCACCCATTTTTTCATCCTCTTGATGACACCAGGCATTAGGATTTCCATTGTATCAATAACAAGACTATCAAGTAGAGTTGACATTGTAGGAGTGTTCTTGACTTGCTCATAAGTTGAGGGAAACATGTAAGAGACATTATCTGCAGATCACTAACATCAACAATGTCATTATACAACTTAATATCATCCAATGTCAACCTAGACTAGTACCATTCTCTATTTTTCTACTCATCATAACATCCATCCTAATAGTCTTCAATAGCTAGCATATGCCTATGAGTGTACCCTAACTTTAGATGATCTTCTACAAAGTTAACAGGGTCATATTAGGGTCTTATCACCTCATAATCAATCAATTTAATTATGTTCTCAAACACTTTAACTAAATTCTAGGCATTGGATCTTGAGGAACAAGAATAAGGTCCTACCATAATTGGAAAAGGAACCTCAGCTATTTTCTTCACATTTGAACATAATGTATTCACCTCTAGTATTTGTCTACACAACTAAATAAGAACTAACTTATCTTTGGGATATCTAGGGGGCATCTTTAGGAAACCATCGAATGCACCAATCCTTAGGTAGGAGAAAGATGGAAATTGGATGAAATAGCATCCAAACTGGCTAACCATTAATATGGCTTCTAGTGAAAACCTTCACTCAGGGAACCCTTGCAATTCCTAGCACAACCTCATTGTGAAGGCATCATTTACCTTTACACACTCCTCAAAACTCCTTTGAAATTATAGGTGGGGATAGAATTCAAACACCTTAGTGTTCTCATAAAAATATTTGATACTCGAAAGATCAAGCCAGAGATGATGTATGGCTAAGATGTATATCAAATATTAACACTTAAAGAACTTTTTAAATACCTTGGCCAAATTTATCCAGGAGGAAAGATCATCACATATAATCTAAGCCCAGTCAATTTGCAGTCCTTAAGCACAAATGACCTGGACAAAGTAGAAGTGATGCTTGATATAATCCAGGATCTCCTCTTTTCCTTTTAATCTTAGCAACAGTACTAAGATATTCATAATTTCCCTCTTTAGATTGGTTCCAAAAATAGTCCTTGGCATCTTACTCTTTTTTCCATGAGGGGTCTAAAACCATGTTCTCTGCATGTCTTCTCTCCTCAAAGTCTATTTCTCATTAAACATTAATGTAGACAAAGAGAAATCGATGTCATAATACTCTTCCTTCACTGGGATTCCAAAGGCAAACTACCTCAATTCCTTGTTCATAGAAAAAAGAATAGATTGGTTAGGAAATAACATCTACTTCATCTCCATATTGTATCTTTCAGTACATTTTTTTACCAACTCTCACACTTGCACAACCATGGGGAATCTGACAGCTTTAACTAATCCACTTTCTTTTAGTTTCCATGTAATTGGATGGATGGGCTTGGTATTAAGTCTTTTGTGCAAATCAGCCAGATCATAAAACTTGAAGGAAGTATTAGAAAGGTACTTTAACTCACTCTCTAATCTAATTAGACAAGCATACCCTAATTCTTTAATTGTCATTATCTTATAGTTTTACACTAAGAAGACAAATTACTTTGACAAAATAATTGTTATGACATGAGAAACTTCGTTTGGTAGAAATTCGATCATATAGACTCGTGAATTTGAATGTTGGTGCCACATGAATGAAATAACTCGCAACCAACAATCATAATAGTTGGATTCATAATAAATAAGGTAGATTAATGAATCTTTAAATTATTTTACTTCTACCCATATGATGATTCATAAATTTGATGAAAATAAAATTCACTTATATCTCCTATAGTAGCAAGATTATTCACTTACCAAATCGATTGGTTCTAGCTTACTAGTAGCTACCCTTTTAACTTCAGAATTTAGCACAAGGGTTTCCACTACAATTCTTTATGTGTAGGGAAGGAAACATAAATTTATCTTTCTATAAGCTTTCCTTTTCCTTTGATTCAAGATTGCATCATGAGAAATACTCCTTTAGTGCCTTCAAATATTCCCTTCAATATTTATCTCTTAACTTGGAGAAGCTATGAAATGAATTTTTTGTCTTGAGTGTTTGAACAATTATTTTCTTTACAACGAGTTTGCACTTCACTAACTACTTCATCATAAACAACTTTGTGGTATCTCCAAAGAATGTCTTTGCATTTGGATTTAGTATTTTTACATCTTCCAAAATGAAAGCTTCATATTCTCCTTTTAGGCAGAAAGTATGATCAAGACATATCTTTTCCAAAGAAAAGAAAAAAGTGGAAATATTTCTATTTATTTGGTCACTATTCCACTTTTTTTCCCAACTTTACTTCAAAAATGAACTTGAAGGCATTCTCTTCCAAAGGGGAAGCATTCATATTGATGGAATTTTATTCCCCTACACATAATCAGATTCTGACTTTGGATCTTTACTTTGAGAATTCCATAGCTGTAGAATTTTTTCCTTTAGATCTTCTCACTATAAATCAATCTTCAAATAAGCTTGGAGATTTCACCATTATTTTTGGTCCTCAAGATCTCATCTAATGAAGTGCACTGTTAATGGGAATCCAACCGTAGGGGCCAGAATCTAGAAGAAACACCTTGCTAATGATAGGAACAAATTGCATAGAAAATAGAATCTTCCTTCGAATCAAGAAGATGCTAAGACAAAAACCCACCCAAACCTAGATCACCTAAGACCTTGATGCATAGAAAAATAAAGAATCCCACATAAAGACATAGGTTGGAGTGGAGCAAGGAAAACTTGGAAATACCCCTAAGGAAAGACTTGAGGATGCTTGATGAGAAGAGAGCCATCTAGGGGCTACCTAGACAAAGACTCAAACATAAGTGCAATGAAAACTGACCAAGCTAGAATCTTAAAAAAGGATGGACTAAAAGTTGGCAACATGGTACTAGAGAATTTTTGACTTTTTGACTCACCTAAAAGGTGAAAATAATATACCCAATACTTTTTTCCACAAATAAGAAGGCTTTTTATAGATGAGCCTCAATGGGAGCTTTGCAACCGTATGGCTTCTACAACCATACTTGCATGCTCCTTGATCTATTTACATACTTCATATGTGTCCATCTATTTCCTTGAGATTTTTATGGTGTTTTCATGGATTTTTTTCCTTATCATTACTTTTAACCCCTTTATTTTTTCCTTTCCTTATCATCATTATTTTTACTCCTCCAGTGTATCGATTTAAAGTTACAAATTATTCCTCTAGAGTAGGGATCAAGTTCTCCAAGCCTATTTCACCCATGCAAGAAGAGAATACATTGAGGAGAGATGATAGTTTAATGGTATGGAGATTGATTTCAATGAAAATGGAAATGGTGTGTAAACATTATTTGAAGAAAAGGATAATACTTGTTCTAGACCTACCTATAGTGTAGTCATGGTAGAACAATCTCAAATAGAGTGTTCTTCTTTGAAAACCTTTAATGGAGTCTTTAGAAAGAGTATTGGGGAAAGTGGAGGGCCCTTAATTAATGGAAATAGACTTGGTAGGAGTGGAACTAGAGAATCTAGAAGCACAAAAACCCTGGAACTGGTAACAATGCTCCCCATGACCAGAAGACTCTCTCCCTATCCCCAAATGAAGAAATGATTAAAGAAATTAGGAGATAATAATAACATATGAAGGATATCACAATTTTTTTTTCACTAATAAAGATTTCCTTTCATCTCATAAATTCTTTGAGGATTGGATTTCTAATATTTGGGGTAGAAATCTTGGTATTCAAGTTAGTTTTTGTAGGATGGTAGTAAAAGGATTATTTTTTGTTTTCTTTAAAACTCATGTAATGCAGGAAAGAGTGCTATAAAAAGGTTGTTGGAGTTTTGGTAAATCCTATTTAAAGTTTTTCAGTGGTTAGCTAAAGGTGACTTTGATCAAGTCATTACACACTCTTCCCCACATTGGATAGAAATTTGTAATTTGTAGCTAGAATTATGGCCATTTATTCCCTAGATTGTCCATCCACTCAGCTCTATTTTACAAGTTAAGGAGTCAAAAACCATGTTTCCTCATTTGAATGCTAGGGTTTTGATTTCCCTAGCCCCAGATATAGAGTTTCCTAGGTTTATTTTAATGAAATTAGAGGAAGAAATTTATCTGTAGGATATCTCCCTATTGCAAAATTTAGGGTCATGTTTAAATTGCAAAAAAATGGGCATACAAAGAAGGAGTTTCCATCTCTTAAAAATGTGCAAAACTTTAAATTTGATATCAGTAATAAGGATAAGGATGTTGAGAAACCAAGGATAGAGAAAGAAATTGTGGATAAAAATGTTAACTCACAATTGAAGTAGGTAGGTAATGATAATAAAGAACCTTGTAAAGACACTCCAGAAGGTGAAAATAATAGGAAAGCCCTAGGAATTGAATCTGTCAATAGTGGAAAATTTATAAGTCTTCATAATCCTCTATTTGAGGGAGATTTTGAAGTGGTGTTAGCTCTTGCTAGTGGCATCAAAAAAACTCAACCCTTAGCCAATTGTCGAGTTGATAACTAGAACTTAGTGATTAATGGAGAGGATGTTGATTTACCCTCACTCCCACCTAGGTGAAATGCTCATAAAATTGCATTAAACTCCATTAAAGAGAAGGTTGAGAATATGAGGAATATCTTTAATGTTTCCCTAGAAACTGATAGATCACTAATTGGGACTTTAAAAGCTACTATTGCGTTGAGAGAAACTAATAATTTAGTTGGAAGTTTTATGGTTGAAGAACAATTCACTAAATTAGTAAAAAAATACTCTAAGAAAAAGAGGAAAATTGTGGAGAGACGATATTTTCTAGTGATAGTAAAAAGGAAAGAAAGAATATTCCTGACTAATTTAATAGGCTTTATAATAATTCTAAACCCCATCAACCTAGATGATGACACACATGCATAGATGGAATGTGAGAGGCATAGAGATGCTAGACATAAAATATATGGTTAGGAAATAGTGTAACAAACTTAAAATGAAGGACATCATTTGTCTTCAAGAGATAAAGATTGTGGGTTTACAAGTATGCACCATAATGAAATTCTTAAGGGCCCAAGCTACTAGTTTTTACTCCAACCACACTAGAGGTAAAGGAGGTGTTGCTATTTTTTTTGGCCCATAGTGGGTTTACAAGATTATTGCTAATGATATATCTCAGTGCCAAAGAGATCTTTGGAATACTTTTAATATTCAAGGCATTATTATTGGAACTTTTAATATCTATGCTCCAAATGACTATAGGGAGAAAGAGCAAGTTTATAGGAATGGTTGACATCAGGGCTCCCTAAAGTACATAGGATCTTTGTAGGATGTTTTAACATGGTGGAATATAAAGAGGATAAATGTGGAGGAATCTCACATAGTTGGAAGGGTAATGAGCACTTCTTTTGGTCTAATTTCAAGAGGAAATTCAAAATTGTTTATCCCCTTGAATTTAAGAAAGGCATCTTTTCTAACATCTGGTGTACTTGGTGCAATAACCAAGGAGACAGATAAAGAGTTTATTGTAGACTAGAAAAGGTTTATGTGGAGAAATCTACTTGCTCTATTGAAGCTAAGGCTAGACATGGATCTGTGTGTGTCCCCTATTTCGATTTTGGATCATTACCCAATGCATATCAAGGTTTGTATGGATTATGCTATAGATAATAGAGGTATGAGAAGGGGTAATGGTTACTTTAAATTAAACACATCCCTTCTTAAGGATGAGGATAATCTTGAAGCCATTCAAATGGTTACTAGTCTTTGTAAGTTCTATTATCAAGGTTTGAGGCCTAGAGAGATGCATAATTGCCTAGTGGAATCTTGGAAGGTAGTGTTTCATATTATTGGGAAAAAAGGAGCTATTAATAGAAGATTCGAGGAACTAGAATTACAAGGTAATCTAAACTATATTGAAATGGAATTGCAATCTAAAGGAGTCAATCCTAGACTTCAGGAATAGTTGGTTGGGGCTAAATGTGAATAAGGAAAATTCAATAGTATAAGATCAAAGGGCAAAAAATAAGAGCAAGAATGAATTGGAAGAAGAAGGGTGATAAGGGAACTAAATATTTTTTTAATATCATTAGAGATAAGTATGAGGGAGATTTAATAGAAGGTATTAAAATCAATGGGGATCTTTCAGGTGACCCATGTGACATTAAGAAAGCCTTCTACAGATTCTATAAAGGTCTCCTTACTTCTAACTTTGGTGAGTAAAACTTTTTGCCCTTAGCAATTTCCTCAAGCTTATCCTTGAGAAGATTAAAGATTCTGAAGCAATTAAAGTAAATAATCCTATAAATCTAAATGAGATAAATGAGAAATTCTAACCCTTACTAATGATAAATCACCTCACTCTAATGGCCTTCTAGAAAAATTCTATAAACAAAATGTGGATTGGCTTGGACCTAAACTGTTGAATCTCTATGAAGGTTTTTATGAACAAGGATCCCTAGGAGTTGACAATAATAAGGGGATTATTAAACTCTTACCCAAGGGTGGAGATAAGACCCAAGTTAAAGATTGTCCACCTATAGCTCTACTAAACCTCTTGTACAAGATTATTGCCAAGGTTTTAGCCAGAAAAATTAAAGGGCTTCTAAATGAATTCATCTCCCCAACCCAGACTAGTTTTATCAAAGGGAGATTTATTCTTAAGAATCTAATCACTAGCTAGGAAGATATGCATTGGGATAAGTGTGAGAGAAAATATGTAGTCATGATTCTATTAGACTTTGAGAAGGCATATGACCAGATAGAATGGCCATTTGTGATAAGTATGCTACAAGCCTTTGGCTTTCCTCCTTATTTTTGTAACTGGATTAGTATTCTTCTTAAGGACTTATCTACTGATATTGATGTCAATGGTCAATTCACTAAGGTTATTGCCCTTTAAATATGTATAAGACAAGGTTTTCTAATTGCTCCATTATTGTTTGTAATTATAGTTGAGGTATTATCCTATGATCTCATAGCCAATCAGCTAGGACCCCCAATAAAAGGGATTACTCTACCTAATTAGGAGATGCTTCTTAATGCTTAGTTTGTAGATGATACTACTATTTTCATTGAAATAGAAGAAACTAACTTTTATAATATGTTTGATAGACTCCAATTCTTATGTCAAGTATTAGGAGCTAAGATTGCTACTCAAAAGTTAGTCATACTTGGTTGGCATTCTACCCCTACATTTTAGGTTGTGAATAAAGGATGGCAATCATGTGGTCCAAGTTCTATTATGAGATACATGTGGATTCCATTCTCAATTTATCCCTCACTCAAAGATATGTGGAATTGGTTGTTTGTGAAGATTGAAAAAAAGTATTTGAAATGGAAAACTCATCTCCTTTCCTTAACAGGGAGAGTTCAAGTGGTTCAAAAGGTATTATCTACTCACCATATATACTTTTCTTTTGCTTGGCTCTTTTCCAATTATTAGTCCAATAGTATGGAAAATATTATGATAGACTTTTTTATGGTCTGATAGATTGGGTAATAAGAAGACACATTGTGTTAAATGGGATAGTGTTGCTTGCCAAAAAGAAAAGGAGGGTTAGACATGCAAGACTTAAAATATCATGGAGTTTCTTTGGCCTCAAAATGGACCATCCAAGCGCTTTATGGTAATGAACCATGGAAAGTACTAATGAGAAACAAAATTTTCAGATCTAATATCAAAAAAGGTAAAAACTAGTCTAATGTGCCTCTATATGAAAAAGTTTCTAGGAACTTCTAGTTATCTATTTTTGGTTCTAAGGTTTTCCAATCTATATGAAAAGAATAATCACATGTTAGAGATCTATTGTTGTTTATGAAAACATGTGGAGGTTACCCCTCATATTTAGTTATAGATAGATCCTTATGGTGGGGAGTTGAGGCTAATGGGAAGCCTCTTGCATTAACTCAAATTTTCTCACAAAAAATTGGCATAAATATGGCATTTCATTGATTAAGGATATTATGATAGATAAGTGGTTGGGGTGTTGGGATGAACTATCAACCTCATATAACATTGTGTACTCATAAGAAGACATTTTCTATTATTTCAAAGGTTGTTGATAGATTCTTTCCTAGCCATATCCTAAATTCTAAGGAATTCTTTCAGTGGATTAAATGGAAAAATGGTTCAATTTTGTTCAAAGTCTCTACCAAGGATTTTATTTCTCAAGAAAATTGAATTTGGATTTATAGTACCTCATGATAAAAGTAATCCTATTATGTGTGAGATTTTTCCTGTGCATGAAACTTATGAGCATCTTTTTCTTTGAGGTGTTTATGTTGGAAATATTTGGTCTATTTTTCTTGGTGCTCCCATTACTTGGAACACTTATCTAGGTTTATCTTGGAGTGAAATCCTTGCTAGCTTCATTGACTCATTTTATTTGAAAACTAATTTTTTTTGTTTTTCCTAACTTGTGAGATCCTACAGATTCTCTAAAGGATAAAAATGGAGATATTTTTCAAAGGAGAAGGAGACGTCTTGATTATTTTGGCTGCAAATTACTCATACATTTTCAAATTATGTCACACATTGTTGTTGCATTAGAGATTTCCAAAGATAGGTTCATGATGGTGATGAGGGAGGGCTAGTTGTTGATTCATGAGGAGGGTGTGATTTCCTACCAACACTTTACCATCCAAAAGGATATGTTGACTCAAAGGGAAGTTGGTAACATGAACCAACCTATCAAAAATCTTAGGATTGACAATTTGTATATAGTTCCTAGAAATAATATGTTGGAGTTTCAAGTGAGTGACATAAATGTTCATGTAGGAAGACATGTGCTTCACAGCTGAACATATGTTGTATAATATTTTTGTATATTTTTTGGTATCCTCCTTGTAATGCAAATAAAATGTAAAAGCTCTTATATATATATATATATATATATATATATATATATATATATATATATATATATATATATATATATATATATATATATATATATCATTCAATAGATTATAGTTGCCATAATTGTTTAAGTATGCTTCATTTTCAAGCAATTTTGTAAACTAAAACTTCAACTATTTTAATATCAAACAAGAAGGTTTTATTAAATTGTTTGGCTCATTTTAATCTAAAGATTAGCATTTCAAGGAATTTGATTCGCCTAAAAGGTGAAGATAACATCCCTAATGCTTCACTCAAAATTCCAAACTCCTTCTCTAACTTATGCTATTTAAAAAAGAAAAAATCCACAATCTAAGAAAGTGCAAAAGGATTTAGGAATACCTTAGTTGATACTAGCAAAGCTAGGTACATTTTTCAGTATTTGCATTTTTTTTATTTTTACTCACCTAAGCAATTTTATCTAGCTTATTATCATCCCCTTCCACAAACATTAGTTCAACACGCTTGGATCAAAGTGATCAAATAATAAAATACAAAGTAAATTAGAGCTTCCTTAAAATATGTGAATTGAAATTTTATGGAGTGAAGATCCAATTTAGAGAAGAATATTTGACTTATAAGAGTTCACAACCTTGACATAATGTGCATAAACTTTTTCTTCTTTACTCAAACTTTTAATTAAATTCATATATTTCAATATTTGTTCATACATTTCAATTCTCTTCTCTTATTTATTCTTGTAGTGTTTAGGCAACTTTAGAGTAGGCTTCTTGACCTTCTCGTGTTTGACCATCTACAAAATGGAGCATGATCTATATTAGTTTTTTCAAAAATTTCAAAATCGGGTCTTTTAGTAATAGGTGCTATAATATTCCTCATAAGCAATATAAAACTATTTGTAATTTCTATAAGGAATCTTATAGGTGCTATAGAATAGATTAAAGGCACTATCATAAAGCTTATAGGAATTAAAAGAATCTACAACTTCTTACAATGCCTATAAGACTTCTTAGAAAACCTATGGATAATATTCCCCTTTGTGTCTAAATTAAGCTTTTAAGATTCCTCATAGGTATTATAGAGCTTTCTATAGGGATAGTAAGATTCTACAAACATGCTCTTGTACCTACAGAAGTGTAAAATATTCAACAAAAACACTTCAATGTTGCAAATAAACATCAATTTTAGTAAGATTGAGGAGTGAGACCTATGGTGGGTGTCATTTTGTATACTAAATAAATTATATTAATGAAACTTTAACTTGTTTACTCAATTTTAATATAATTAATAACAAAGCATGATCAAACTTCTCAAATTAAGATATATAAAAGAATATCATGTCTCTTTAACTAAAAAACTAAGGAGGCTCCTATAATTACAATAAATCATAACTGACAGTTCCTAGAATGAGATGAAAAGCTTGATTTAAATCATGATGAAATGATGAGAAAATAGATTTTCATTATGATAACAACACACATTAACTAAATATTCTTAAAATGTTGAATACAAATGTATATAATGTGGATACAAATAATAATGAATGACAATGGGTGATTTATTCTAAAAATTTATTAATATTTATAGATAAACCCCAAGGGAAGGGGATAGAGTTAAGAAACTACGAATAGATTAGATTTTGAAAAGATGTTTTAGATTATCAGACAAAGAGATACCGCGCTTGTGCAAGATGACAAGATTGCAAAGGCAAATAGGATGGCGGAGATAGAAACATTTTAGTGTTCCATGTGAGTTTCATTATTTTATGTTATTATTTGATAGGTAATCCAATAAACCCTTTATTATTTACTATTCATGTATTATTATTATTAAGATTGGTTATTATTATGTGTTAATTTAGAGTAGATTCAAGCTAAATAGCTCCTCAATGAGAGACTCACAATTTACCATTGTGTTGTAGGCTCTTGTCATGTGAGTTTCATTCTTATTTCCCATTGGTTGAATTTAATTTTTCCTATGTGGTTGGTGAGGGAAAATAGAATTAATAATGAAATTAATTGATTTAATTTATCCATGTGTATCCCTTGAATGGGTCCAATTTTGGAATAATTATTTGATTGAACTACACAATTAATTGAATCAATTACATAATTGTTTGAATTTTTTTTTTATTGAATCCAATTAGCTTTGATTTTCAATTAACAAGTGTTGAATATTTGATTGCTTTTCATTGAGTATATTTGACCACTTACATTAAGGTTGACCAATATAGGATGTCTTCAACTAGTAATATATTTATTCTAATTTATATTATTTCTCTATGTTTCCATATATATCTCCCTTTCTATCTCTTCCCCCTCCAATACTTTTCTCTAACACCTCTTGTATATCTCACTCTTATGCACTATAAGTCAATTTCTTCCCTCTTACATCTCATCTCTCTTACACTCTCTTTGTATGTGTATATGAATATGTATATACATGCATATATTTATATGTATATATATCTACTTATGTATCTATATCTGCATATATATACATGCATAGATACATACTAAGTACTTATATAACTTATGATGGTACATTAATATCAACAAAAACTTGGTACATCCAATGATTTATAACTATTTCCCTTTGCACCCACAAAGCTAGTAAAAGGGGTAAGTAACAACCTTCCTAAATACTACCTACACAATGCCAATAGCTTTCCATCTTATTGTACTTCCCAGTTTCCCCTACATGAAAAATCCTTGTAATAAATCCCTTCTCGAGGTTTAGGGAAACTGGAAGTAGTATTGCAATAATAACTACCCAAAATATGTCTTGGTGTATTGAATGTGTCGTCTTAGCTCCCAAATTGTGCAAACATGTTGCTTTAACTATTGTGATAAAAACCACTTTCCAACACTTCTTCATCATGCTTATGATTATTCTAATTAAATTTTTAATGCAACACACTCTTCAACACTAGAAGAAAAAAATTATCCTCTTCAATAAATAACCTTTTTGTATGTCTATATGTGTCCTGTTCTACACACATGAGCCACTCTAAAACATACCATTCCTTCCTTAATCAGCTTCTTGTCTACAAATCTATGTAAAATATTACACAGTAAAGAATTGATTTATTATTTTTAAGTCCTTCAAACTTTTTAGATGATGAGATTTAACCCTACTTACTTAGGGCTCTTTATTTAGTCTTTTGGATCAAGAACACCTTTTGGTTCAAACACAATAAATTCATTTTTTTTTTTAATCTTCAATATTATGTCACATACATACTATTTCTTATTTTAGACACCAGTAAATAAAATTTTAACATACATTCTCCTATTATTTTAATGCCCAATAAAGCCTGCTCTTCTATCTTGTCAGTCTTGATTGTTTTAAGTTCCTTGAAAAATAACCCTTCAAAGCCATCTCCAAACCAAATGTTTTCTTTGAAAATTTAGCTCTATTCCAAAATTATCCAATCTATTAGCTACCCTATTAGCCTATTGATATGTATGTGATAAGGAATATTATTACATAAAATTTAAACTGGAACTGATAATTTTTAACTCCTAATTTCATTCATATTGACTTTGTTATTCAAAATGAGTGAATCCCTTTCAATATTTTATTGGAAATCTAATGGGAAAGTGAGATGCTGAGAGGGGGGGTGAATTAGAATCTCTAAAACTTTTACCACTTCAAATACAAACCATATATAACTTAATTCACCTACTCCTCATTAACCTTAATCATGCAACATAATGTAATACCAGATCTAACATCTACTAGCATGAATAAAATACATAAAAAGTAATCAACACTTGACACAAGATTTACTTACAGAAAAACCCTCCAAGATGAAGGTAAAATTGTAGTGGGGATGGCACCCACAAAATATTTCCTACTATAGTAACAAAGAGCTTGTTAGGGATATAATTTTATCACTTATAATTATCTACCTTATGAGGGGTCTCCTTTGTTAAAAGCTTATAAGACTGTTAGGTCTACCTTTACAAAATGATTTAACTTCATAATTAGGTTAGTAACTTGTTAGGAGATTTACAATAGGCCTATTATGACTACTCTATTAAGAGATTCACTTGATACACTTGTTAAAATGTAACAGTGTCTTGATCCTTTGGTTTGCCCTAAAATGTTGATCACAGATCTTCTCCTTCTAATATATAATCACCTCAATGTGACTAATCTTCAATATCTCCTCACTACATTGCTCGGTTTCCTTACTCCTTCAACTCACTAATTCTTCTTCATCTTCCTTCAACTCGCTCATACACAACCTTTAACTCACAACAATATTTTATATCTTGAAACCCTTCTTTTATAACCATCTTATGAAGTTTTTAGATCATAATCAATGATCCACATTCATCCTTTTTGCCACTTGACCTTTCCAATTTTTTGATTGGCTCATCATACTACATTGGGATTAATGATGTAAATTTATAGGCATAGTTACCTCCTTGATTATCTCATCAAACTTAGAAACATGATTCATGCTTTATAAAATGGTTTATATAGGATTTTGTGTTATTCCAAACTCATATACTCAAACTATATAACTTTGCACATATTGTCTATGATGCTCAGCCATGCTTGGTTCTTCATCTTGATCCTTGACATAGTCTTAGCTCACCATAAACTATCTTCTCTCTAAAATGATGAGCTTAAGTATCACTCAGCTTATATGATGTGTTTCCCTCTTGATAGCTCAAAAATAACTAACTTCTCAACAACTATATGCTTCTTGGCACAAACTGAACTTGTGAACTACATCTCCTTGTTGCTCAAACTCTACTATGGATTGGTCCAAGTGTTGAATGACCAACTCTACCTTATGAATGAATAAGTGTTTTGCACTAATAGAAAATACTAAGACTACTTTAGGGTCAAAAATATCCCCCTTTGGCATTAGTGGAAAAAACACTTATCATGCTTAAAATAGGGCATAACAAAAACTTCAAAATTGTATCCCCCCTTAGGGTGTACTCCATACCTATAGTTTGGCCTAAAACTTATATTTTTAAAATCTTTTTGAAAATCTTTATGTATACTCTATCTCCTTATTAATTCATTTCCTCCTTTCAAAATATTCATACATATTTCCCCCTTGATACTTGATCATATACTTGATCATACTCATTTCCCCCTTGATACTTGATCATATACTTGATCATACTCATTTCCCCCTTGTTTTTTTCACTTATGCCAAGTAATGACATTCAATTGTGGACTGAGGCATATACCAAATTCATTCAAAAATGGGTGGTGCAATCTCATAATAATAGCCTTTTTTTTATCCCAATTTTTCTTGAGTGTCTCAAGAACTTGTCTCTCAACCTCTAGTTAGGTTGTGAGATCCACCATATTGTCTGTTATAGACAATTTTTGGCTCTATATGAGATCCTTGACAATTTGTAAGTTCATTTGTGTCACTTCTAATTGAGGTAATAAAAAATCTTGTATAGAAGTGACCTCAGGTCTAATATTTCACTCCTCATGCAATAACTCTAATTACTTACCCTACAAAACTCTGATCTTAGAAAAATATATTGAATTGGAATTGGGATCAATGTTCAGATCCAAACCATGCTTATGTAGGTTTTCATCAATTTCATCCATCTTCTCCTTTACTTTTTTGTAAATTCTAGGACATTACATATTTTGGAAAATAATGTATTTGCATTATTCACTAATTGCTCCAAATCAATAATAAGTGTGGAAAATTCAACCTTCTTAACTATAATCTCAGTTACAACTTTCTCCAATACTTTGTACTCAAACATCCTTTCTATCCATTGCATAAATTTCTCTTGTGTGTTTATGTTAGGGTCATTTAGTTTCCCTACAATCTTGATCAACCACTCAATTATGGGGGTCTTCTCATCTAGGTTATCAACACAAACATTATCAAGAAATATATATTTGATGTCATATAATACCTATCTTTGTTGATGTTATTTTCTCATCTCCTCTTGCTTAGCCTTCCTATCTAGCAAGTCATTTAGTGTTCTCATTTTCTCAAAATTCAATTTAGATTTTTCCTAGGTAAGAATCACAATCTCTTCATCAAGAGTAACTAATTTACCCTTCATGGCTTGTGGTGACTACTTCACCGCATTCTTTCCTTTATAATCTAGTGTATATGTGGAAAACCCACCTATTAGGAGCACACTCAAACAAGGAAAATTTAGTTGTACATGTTCATATAAGAAATATTCAAACAAATAAAATAACTAAATCACTTGTATTTTACTAAGCAAAACAACAAACAAATATAGTTTTCACACAACCTTGGAGCAGCTCAACAAGGGCAGCCAATGTGAACCTTGTTGTTTTGCTCTAGTTGGAGGGATGTGAATGTGCTCTCCCAAACACAACTATTGAATCCCAATATGCTTTAAATGAAATACAAAGTTTATAAATTAACTAGATATGAAGACAATGTTTCAAACAATGGCTATGGATACAACCATGTTCAAAGCACTCAAAGAAGGTGAATGTGAATGCAAGAAATCAAACTAAGTTAACAATGCAAATGAAAATGAACTAGCAACAGCCAAAGATTAGTAAAAATGCATAAAAATCACTAAAATCTCTAGAACTATACTAGCATGATAACAATGCAAATGAGGGAGATTGGAAATGCTTAAGATAAGGGCTCTATTTATAGGTTTGAGAGAGGCCTTGGGGAGGTGGCATCTATATGGCATCCACATAGATGCCACAAGGGAGACACATGGACTAAGGGGAAAAGCCATGCAAAGTTCAAAATAAGCCTTTTGGTTGAAAGGGATGGCTCCAAGTTTTCTCACACATGTGTGAGCAACCTTGGAGAAAGGAAAGGGGGAAAAGTGTGTAAGAGTGTAAGACTTTTTGGATAAAATAATAAAATAGAAGCTTTCTTGGATCTTGAGCTTCTCACACATGTGTGAGAAAATACTTAAGGAATAATATGTGTTTAGAAAGGTGTTTAGGATTAGTTAAGTGGGATTAATTAATGGGTAGGCTTAGAAGGATGAGAGTGATGAGTATAGACTAGGTTTTAGGATGGGATTAGGATTAAATTAAATAGGATTTAATTTTATCATGGGATTAAAGAATTTAATAAAATGAAGGGAATTAAATAAATTGAGATTTATTTAGAAGGGGATTTTATGGAGCACTGTGTATTAAATAAATTTAATACATTAGGGGGATATATGTAAATTAAATGTAAATACATTAGGGAAATGAACCTATTTAATTAAACAAGTAGAAGAATATGACAAATATAATTAATTAATTAATAATTAATTATAATGTCAAAGAAATTATTAAATAAATTAATATAGTGTTTGGGATGATTTTAAGCATCTACATTTTGCCCCTCTTTGATGTGATGTCGGGACAACATTATATCAAAGAAAAGAAAATATAGGTTTCCCTAGAGAGGATAAGAACCCTAGGAGTTGTGTTGTAGCGATGATAGGGGAGGAGGGTGCCCCTTGTGAAAATAAATCAAAAAATGAATTTTACACAATTTTCACTAAAAGGACTCTAGAAAAAAAGAAATGGGAGGAAAAAGGCATAGATGAATATTTTGCATGAATTGGGGATAAATAGGGGTAGACATGGCCAAGGAAATGGTACGGGCCCACCAAGGACCTCAAAAGACCTATATAAGCCTCCAAGGGCCACATGGAAGAGTTATTTACACACCTAGAGAGCATAGAACCAAAGCGAAGGATGGATCTGATCGAGAGACTATAGCTTGGAGAGGAGTCCAGGAGCACTAGAGGTCAGCTAACATGGGACCACTGATAAGTTGACTATCCCTTCTTGTCAAAGTTTTAATTACACATTTGATTTGGAATTTATTGCACAATAAATGGTGAAAAAGTACGATCAGGGTGGAGATGATAGTTCTCCACTCTATCATCTTTGTAGATGATAAACTAGGGAAAGGGGGTCTATGGAGATGACATGATACATCCTATTATCTTTGAAGATGATAGGGTTCATCCTATTATCTATGTAGACAATTAAAGGGGGAAATAGTAGGTTAGAGATGGGGTCAGAGATGAGAATCTCCATTTCTTCATCTTTGTAGACAAAAGTGTAGCATCCACCACTAGGAAAATTGACATCTACGTAGCTGCTAGAGATGCCAAATCAGCGTCTTTGTGGTTTGTCATCTTTGTTAATCCACATCTACGTGGATTGATGTCTCAACTAATTTGGACTAATCATTGGATGTGAGTGATGGGGAGGGGGGGTGGGGATAGAGCATAATGCCCCATGCTTAGATAAGAAAAAATAGCAAAAAAAAAAAATGGTAAATTGATTATTGCATGTCTATGTTGCAGATGGTGATGGTGACATTTTGATAATGGGAGCACTATCCACTGATGATGGTGCTAGCAGAGAGACTCACAGAGGTGGAATGGGGACATGTTTGAATATGTAGACTAGAGCATGTCTACAAGTGTCCAAATCTAAGGGCACAATCAGCATAGTTGTCAACACTGATAGAGCAATGGCATACACCAACCTCTAGCTTCCATCTACCTATGGCAGAGATGACAATTACCTTATTGGTTGTATGGTGGATAGTAAGTGTGTTGATCTATGAAAGATATGTAGGCTATGTGTTAGAGGGTGCAGATCCATATTTGTGACAGTGCTTTGGGTGGTGGCAACAGAGACTACTGATACAACAATCATGGCTAATATGGAGGGAGGCATTAGACCATGGGTTGTCATGACTGGCTTTGTACTTGGCCTCACTCATATGGAGGATGGTACTAGACCATGCTAGGCATGGATTTCCAATCTGGTGGATGTGAGTGCTAAGTGCTTTACTATAAGATGATGGCATGGTGTCTTTTTGGGGTCAGACCATCTTGGCCAAGCTTTATTATGATCTACATATGTGTGCATATAGGATAGAGTGGACCATAAGTCTAGGGCTGACTCTGCTAATGGTATGGTCATGGAATCATATAGGTATTACCTGGTCTATTACTAGACAAGAGACACAACTTCTTGGGGAACTTTATGCATGTCAGTATAGGCCACCAATTCAGTACACATCTACCAAGTTGGTAAGATTCTAGAGGAGGTTCCTAGACAAGATTATCATGTTTGACTCAACACCATATGTAGGCAGTGAGCGGTGGGGGACCATATTGCTAGTAGGGGAGAGGATGACACTAAGGATTAGCTTTATCTCTAGTACACACAAATAAACTATTGGTTGATCGATCAGATGGTACACATTAAAATAAGATATATGCCCTCTAGGGTATAGTGATAATTCAGTCAAATTTAGGATGCAATACCAGATAGGTTCTTATATCCAGTGGTATCCTAGGAGTATGGCATATTATGGGGACATAGGACCACTCTAAGATAGGTGAGGGCTTCATGGCATCGCATGCATCCAGTGCCATGGGTACATGGACAAGATATGGGAGATATAGGTATGACACCCACATATACACAATGGTGGGAAGCTCATTAGCCCTTGAGACTGACAGTGCGAAGAGTGCCTCCACCAGTAGAGCATCCATGAGGTAGGAGAGATGGAGTTAGAGGTAGAGATGGGAGATAGGTAGTAGCAGGGACACTACCAAGGTAGGTACCATAGTAGGGGCTATAAGGACAATGAGTGTGCCAGTGGAGAGTGCCACCACCAATAGGGCCACTACTAGGGCAAGGATCGTAGCTGGTTCTATAGGTATAGGAGCCATAGGTAAAGGTACCACGAAGGCCACCTCAACCAAGGGATGCAGATATAGTGAGGGATGAATGGGATAGCCTCCAGACTGAGGTGGCTCATCTACAAGGGAGATAGCAACTGAGAGTGCCCAAGCTGCAAGTGCACATGTAGAGATTTCTTGGCTATAGGCAGAGTGGGCCAGGATAGATAGTGCACAAGAGGCCTTGGTAGCAATATAGGTGAGGGTGGACATTGGTGATTTTAGTAATCTTAACTTGCAAGTAGAGATAGATGAGCTAGCTGCGATAGATATTCTTTAGAAGGAAGGCCACCTTATGAGTAGAGAGGGAGACTTTTTAGAGGTAGGTGGATTAGTATCATGGCCAATGCAATATTGCCAGGTAGATGGTGCAAGTTTTGGGTATGGTTACCATGATACAAGAGGCTCTGAATACACATTGGCATGAGGCATGAGTTGTGCAAGAGGTAGCCTACTATAGGTCATTGTATATTGAGGTTCTGCCCACAGATCAGTGACAACTAGATTTCCAAGATGCATCTAGCTCATGGGACACAAGGGGTTGTAAGAGGTCAAAGCCATCAATGGGACAAGGTAGGCCTCCATGAGGAAGGGAGATAGGAGGGGTAGGGCCCTCATAGCCATCCACATGATACCTAGAGCTTTCAATTTTTTGACAAAGTGATGCAAATGCAGAAAGTTTTTTGATGATGCATTATACACAATGTACTAAATGATTCTTTAGTATACATACTATACATGGACACTTATTCTTTTGATATATAACATAATTCAATGAGCCTATATATATATATATATGGATGATGTTTATGGCATTTATGATGGTTTATGAGTACTGTATGTGATGCATGATGTTATGATATTGTTACTAACATTGTGATGCAGGATATGTGTGATGTTATGTTTCCTATGATGCATATATGATGACTAAAATTGTGGATGATGTAGGTCCTATGGCGATATATGAGATGTATGCATTTTTTTATTTCACATGTATGGATTTAGTATATGCTTTCTTTAGATGTATCATGATGCATATGTCACTAAATGTAATGATTATGATATATGATGGATTAATGTAATGAAAAAATAATGTGACCTAATGATAAATAAAAAATGAGATGCCTAATATAATATGTAATGAATACAATAATATGAACAATGAATGTATCCTAAACAAAAATGTCAATATCATACTAGGCATAAATGGCCTAAAAATGAAAAATGAAATGATGTAAGCACATAGTGTAAATGAAAGTGCATAAATGAATGAGACCTAAATAGTGGACTTGTGTCAAACTTGTTAACTTGTAGGAATCAAGTAGCCTAGCATAGGAGGGGGGAATAAATAGAACCTTTGTCTCAAGAAGAGTGCAATGAAAGCCTATACTACATGATACCAAGGGATTCAATTATGTTTATATGGGAGAGCATACCCTGATTTAATTTTGCAAAAGGAATTATGCACCCAATGCTATAGAAGCATATATGACAAGGTTCTTTTACATAGACTAGACTCTCAAAAATAGAAACTTTAGGACAATAGACATAGTTTTCATAGTCATGATGGAAAAAATGTCATATACACACTGGAGAGGTCTAGGCACACCCAAATTCTTTTTAAGGATCTTGGAGGAAAGTGTGATAATTTGTTGCCCCCAATGAGAAATGTATAACCATAACTTGGAACTAACATAGATGTACTAAAGAATCATGAAAATAGATCATATCACAAATGACACATGTAGTTAGTTGGAACCATTTAGGTGATACCAAGATATAGAAGATCAAGGCACATTGTAAAAGGCCACTACTAACATAGAAAGATAAAATCAAACAAAAGAAACCTCATGACCAAGTAGTCATTCAGTCCACATTTCCTGCCAAGAACATTAAGTCCCAAACGTGGAGGTTGTAGTGCTATGTGTAGGAAGGATTCATCCTATGAAAGTTTGTTTGTTTGATTTTTTTTGTTGCAAATGATTTTTGGAAAGGGCTATGAAAAGAACAATTTTCTCAAATTTTTAAGTCTCAAATGATGACTTGTTTAAGTTCTATTGCAATCACTATTGTGGTAAAAAGCTCAGTGTAATGGGAGTAGGACAAACATTCGATGGGAAAGTACCTTGCAAACTAGAGGTCTTTTGAAAGGTTAAAGTGAATGGATGCCTCACAAACAAGAGCTATTTTATTTAGATACATGAAAAGTGCAAGTTAGATAGGACTACTACACAAAGATGGGATGAAATGGGGGTCTTTTTTTTTAGGAACTTTTTTCTCTTTTTAGTCAATTTCTTCAAGAACGTTTTACATTTTTTTTTGGAGTTTTTTTATTTTTTGATTTATGTTGGAGTTTTGTGGAACTATAAAAACACTATATAGGAACTGCAGAACTCAAGCATAGAACCACTTCAGGTGTTGGATATTTACAGGTTTAAGGAGTGGATCTCCATCTGAAGTGGCAATCTGATATGCCCTAGAATTATATTTGGTTGTAATGATAAATGGACCAAGCCAATTAACTTCAAATTTTCTTTTCTTTTCATGGTTTTTGAGATTCCTCATGTTATGCTAAAAAACTAAGTCACCCACCTCAAATTCCTGAGGTCTAACTTCTTTGTGAAACTAGAGTTGAAGGTGATTTTGATACAAATGGAGATGGTTTAGGGCATTGAGCATCTCTCATTGAAGAGTTGCAAATCTTGTAAGTGAGCAACTTGATATTCTTCTTCAGACATTAGATTCTTGAGAGAGATTTTGAGGGAAGGGAGCTCAATTTTGATGGGTCAAATAGCTTCAGAACCATAAATAAGGGGAAATGGGGTGGCTCCTATGGGGGTATAGATGGAGGTGTGGTAGGCCCAAAGGGTGGGAGAAATTTAGAGGTACCAGTTAGAGCCAGCTACATCAAAGGTTTTCTTTAGGATTTTCAAAATAGTTTTATTAGTGGCTTTAGCTTGGTTATTGCCCTGGGGGAAGTATTTGGTGGAAAATTTTTGGGTGATTCTAAATTTTCTACACAATGTGGCAACTTCCTAATTTTTGAAAGGAGTTTCATTATCAGTTATGATGTCTTGAGGGATACCAAAATGATAGATAATGTAGTTCAAGATGAACTTTGAAACCTATTTTCTAGTGGTGTAGGTTAAAGGGATAGCCTCGACCCACTTTGTGAAGTACTTAGTGGCAGAAATAGTATACTTGTGGCCATTTGAAAAATTTGGATATAATTGACCAACAAGATCAAATCCCCAATGGGAATAGGGACATGGTGTAATGGTAAGTTGAAGATCTTGGGTGAGAGTGTGTATCAAATCTCCATGTTGCTGACAAGGAACATAATGTTTCACAAAATGATAGGCAATAACCTCCATAGTAGGCCAATAGTAACCCATTCTAAGGGGCTTTTTTGCTAATGTAAGGCCACTGGAATGGGCACCACAAATTACTTGGTGAACCTCTTCTAACTTCATTCTAGCTTTATCTAAACTGAGACATCAAAAGAGGGTTCAATCAAAGTGTTTTTAGAAAAGTGTATCACCTAGGATAGTATATTGGGCAATGTGACAGATGAGGTTTTTCTTTGGTTCATGGAAAGGACTATGGATATTATTTTGTAATAAAGGTAGGTGAAAATGTCAAAGTACAATGGAGACTCAAGACCAACAATTTCACACACCAACTCTAATTCAGGTTTCTCATAAGCAGGAAGAAAAAGATTCTCAACAAGAAACTCACACTTAGGACTACATTTAGGCATGGTGATCATAGAGGCTATGGTAGCCATGGCATCTGCTACTTTGTTATGAGTCCTTTGTATAAGTTGAAAGACTATCTTAGTGAATTGTTGTTTAAGATCTTCTACTATCTAGTGATATGGCAACAACTTTTCATCCTTTATTTGGTATTCATCTATGACTTTCCTAATGACCAATTGGGAGTCTTCAAAGACAAGTAGGCTTTTAATATTCCATTTGATAGCTTGACACAGCCCTGTTACTAATCCTTCATACTTAGTTATGTTGTTTGTGCAAGGGAATGAAATTTTATAAGACTTGGGAACAAGGTCTCCTTGCAGTGTAATAAATAAAATTCCTACCCCCAATCCCTTTTGTGTGAAAGAACCATCAAAATATAGTCTCCATTGTGTACTAGGGGTAATAGTCATAATTGTGTCATTTGAAAAATTTGCTATGATAGGATGGTCTCCTTGAAAAGGAGCTTATGCAAGTTGGTCTATAATGATTTGTCCCTTAATGGCCTTGCAATCTTTATAGATAATGTCAAATTCACTTAAAATCAAGACCCATTTTGTAGCACAACTAGTGAGGGAAGCTTTTGATAGAAAATACTTGAGGGAATCTATCTTAGCAATGAGGTGTGTAGTTTGATTAAGCATATAATGGCATAGTTTATGAGTGCAAAAGATTACAGCCAAACAAGATCGCTCCATAGCAGTGTAGTTCAACTCATAGCCAACTAATGTTCAACTGAGATAGTATATAGCTTGCTTATTACTTTTGTCATCTAGTTGTGCCAAAAGGGCACCTAGGGAAACTGAAGTGGAAGAAATGTAGAGAATAAATGGTCATCCTACAATTGGAAGGACTAGTACTGGTGGATTAGCCAAGTAGACTTTAACTTGCTCAAATGCTTTTTGACATAGGCAATTCCATTGAAACTTGGTGTCTTTTCGAAGCAAGTGTTGAAGGGGATGAACTTTATCTGCTAACTAGGACATAAACTATCTGATGGAATGTAACCACCCTTGAGAACTGTGGAGTTGTTTCAATGTAGTAGGTGGAGGCATTTCCACGATGTCTTTCACTTTGGTGGGATCTGCCTCAATACCTCTTCTTAACACTATGTAACCTAACAACTTTCCAAATTGGACCCCAAAATCACACTTCTTCAGATTAAGGAACACTTTTTATTTCTCCAACCTTTCAATGATCGTGATAAGTACAATAATGCAGGAATCACATGTCTTAGATTTTCCTAGAATATCATCAACATAGTCCTCCATTATGACATGTAGAAGATCATGGAATATTGTGGTCATTATGCATTAATATGTCGAACCAACATTCTTCAAACCAAAAGGCATGACTTGGCAACAAAAGGTTCCTCATGGGATAGTAAATGTCATTTTGGGTTGATCTTCTTCTGTAATTTATATCTGATTGTAACCAAAAAAACCATCCATTAAAGACAACATTTCATGTCTAACAGTCAAATCCACTATGATGTTTATGTTAGGAAGTGGAAAATCATCCTTAGGGAATGCGAGATTTAAATCTCAAAAATTTGAACAAATGCAGATAACCCCAGATGCTTTACCTACAAGAACAATGTTGGAAACCCACTCAAGATAATCAATAGGTTGGATGAATTTCTCCTCTAGTATTTTCTATAATTTTGGTTTGACCCAAAGTGCTACCTTAGGATGCATCTTGTGTAACTTTTGCTTCACAGGTTTAATCTTGTGATCTACTGCTAAGGGATGCACAACCAAATCTGTGTCTAAACTAGGCATGTCTTTTTATGTCCATGCAAAATTGATTTTGCCTTTCTGTAGGAAGTCAGTCATCACATTTTTTTCTTTGGGACTTAGGGTAGTAGTAATGTAGGTGATTTTTGGATTATCTACCGTGCCCAAGTTAACTAGAATTGTATCTTCATCCAATATAGATAACTTTTATGGTGGTAAAGATTTGAATGGCAAGTCAGTCTCTCCCTCTTTTGGCACCTCTAGGAGGTTTTCATCAGAAGATGCATCCTTTATTTTGTCTTTTTCTTCATCCAAGAGTGCTCCAAAATAATTTTAACTAGAGAATGTTTCTTCTATTTTTTTATTTTTCTTTTCTTTTTCACTTCTGCAACTAAGACAATTGACTTGGCTACCAAAGTAGGCTTCCTCATTGTATTAAATCTCATGTTTTTAATCTTGGAGATTCTTATGGCCAAAGAGTGCCATCACTTCTTCATTAGAGTTACATATATCAAGAGCTGGTGGTGTGTCCCAAACGCCCCAGTCTATCATGTCAGAGTTGGTGAGGGGTAAGTTAGTGGATGAAAGGTTGGCTATAGTAATGGCATGGATGTAGTTATCTAGGTCATCTTCAATATATTGGAAGGGGATTTTGAAGAATTCCTCCTCCTCCATCTTAGAATCAAATTTAGTCATACAATAGTTGTCAAAAAAGGAAACCTTCAGTTTAATGGAGCCCAAACCATGTCCTTTAGGATAGCTATTAGCCTCAAGGGGTTGTTTGATTCCATCTTATTTAGGTCTAAGGCCAGTGTCATGATATCCCATCTGTTCAATGATGGGAGGATCCTCGACATACTTATCTTTAGGGAATTCCATAGGATCATCTTTTCTATCAAAATATGGCCAATCTAAGATATTAGACTCCATGTGTTCATCACTAAGTGAACCCCAATGTTTGAAGGTTCTTTTATTAACATGCATAGTACCCTTATTTGTAGAAGGTGGTATTTAAGAAGGTTTTCCTAAGGATTGAGGGAAGAGTGGTAGTTCTCCAACACACAAGGTATTGTCAAACTTATACTCTCCCATTCCTTGATCGGCAAAAGTAACCTTCTTCAATGTAGTATTGATCTTAATATCCTCAACCTTCTCTTTTCCTATATAGGAATTGGAACCAATATTAGATAACTCTAGTATTGTTTTTTGTGGAAGGTGATTCTAATATGGTGAGAGATCTAGGTATAACCTTAGAAAACTCATTGACTAGAAAAAAATTTGTTGGGGCACCTTCCAATCTTTTACAAAAAGAAAAAGGAAAAGGATTAGCTGGAATTGTTACCTCTCTTCCCTAGCAAGGAAATTTCAAGCATTGATGATATGTAGATGGGACCTCCTTTAGTGTATATATCTAGGGTCAATTGAGCAAGTTTTTATATGGCAAGTCCAAATCTAGGACATGACATTCAGTATTAATTATAGCTGGACCAACCTTTAGTGGTAGCATGATAACTCCTTTTGATTCTCTTTCTCTTTCATCATATGCTTTAATTGTTATCCTTTTATTGATATCTAAAAGGTCTTTTGGAAGCCCAAGAAATAGATCTTCAATGTTCAAAGTTTCAAACTAGACCTATTATCTATAAGGACTCAGTTTATTCTATGTCATTATATAAGGAATTCAATGTGGAGTGACAAATTGCAGTGTTGATCAGGACCTTGGAAATCCTTGTCTATAAAGACAAGGTGTTTTTGTGTGGAGAGATTTCTAATCATGGTAATGAATTGGGATGCATTAATATTTTTAGGAATACGAGACTCTAAAAGAGTAGTCTCTAGAATTTCCTTATGGATAGGTGAGGTGATGAGAAGCTCTAGAATGGATATCTATGCAAGAGTCTTCCCTAACTAAGAGAGGACATCATAGTGAGAAGTAGGTCTTTGTGAAGTGGATGGCATAGTAGGCGCATGTGGAACTAATGGATTAGTGGGATTGGGAGTGGAAGCTTACAAATTAATTCCTCACCACGAGTGGTTGCACCATAATCAGCTACTTGTAGGATAAGGGTATTTATGCAAGTGTCTACTTCTTCAATGTGGCCACACATGGAGTCAAAACCATGTATAACATTTATTTCTATTTTACCACACAAGGAGTCAAATCCTGATATGTATTTAGTAGAATAGTCATAAAGTAGTGTGTTAGACATGGAAGCTCAATTGACATTGTTTCCATTGTTTTTATTGTCATTATTGTGGTTGGGGAATGACTTTTGAAATATCTTCAGTTTAGCATTTTTAGAGGGTGGTCCTCCTTGAACCTCAATTTCACCATCATCAACAAGATTTTTAATGAAGACTTTGAGTTTGATGCACTTATTTTTGTAATGTCCTTTGATGCAATGGTATTTGCAATATTCATTTTCCCTATACCATTTGGATTTGGGTTGATTTTTTGTCAAAGGGTCGTGTGTTGGGAAAAATCATCAAATGGTGATTCACTAGCTTTTGAAATATGGCATCTAAAGGTTCACAAAAGCTAGTGAACTTTTGATTTCAGTCATAGGTATGATTGTAGTTGTTATTTTTTTTTTTATGAGGAAAGAATTGTGTTTGATTGCAAGATTGTTGGTTGTTTTGATTTTGATTATGATTTTCATGGTTTGAATTGTTGCTTTTTTGGTTGTGATAGTTGTTGTTGTTGTTGTTTCCACATTGAAGATTTTGTACACTTTTGACATTGGTGACACCATCGTGGGTAACACCCCTATTTTTGGACCAAAACTTTGGTTTTCTATTTTTTTTTGTATCATTATTTGAGGATAACGAGCTATAATTTTTAATGAAACCCTTACCTAAGAGTCCATTTTCAATGTTCTTGGCTTTCTTTAATAATGTGGCAAAGTCCTCAGGACTAGCCATCTTCATTTGGAAAGATAACTCTTGGATCAAATTCATGATAAATATGTCTACAAGGTGGGAATCTTCAATTTTGTATGGCATGTGATTAGTAAGATGTCACCACCATTGTAGAAAATTGGAAAATGTTTCATCGTTTCATTATTTTGTGTTGCAAAAATCACTAAATAAGGTATGATGTTCAATGTTGTAAGAATATTGTGCTACAAAATTCCCTGTCAAGTCATTGAAAGAGGTGATGGAACCTCTAGGCAAGTTCATTAGCCATTCAAGTGCAAGGCCACCAAGGCTTCTTGTGAAGAGCCTCTTAAGATAATCCTCATTGTAGGCCTCTTCTTGACATGTGTGATGGGAAGACGAAAAATTCTTTGAGATGTGTGATGGGACATGTTTCTCTCATGTATTTGTCAAATTTAGGAATCTTAAAGTTTGGTGGAAATGGTATCATGTTGATGGATTTGTCAAATGAAAAGGGACAAATTTCTTCAAGAGAGAAATCCTCCACCCCTTTGTTGTTCATATTGTGGACAAAATTTTGAAGTTCATGCAACTTCTAGGCTAGATCTTGGTTTGGTTGCATTTGTGATTTTTGGCAATTTATGAACCCACCTCCAAAGTTGTATGAATTCCCAAATGTATTATGAAGTGGTGGAGGTGGTGTTGCACCACTTTGGCCAATGTATTGATACATAGTCATTGGAATTAGTATAGATGTTTTCATCATAATTGTTGGCATTTGTAAATAAGAAGAATACATTGGTTGTGGGGATTGCCATTTGTTGTATAGGTACTTGCCCAATATTTAAGCATCCTATAGCTAGACTTATCAAGATTCATTAAGGAATACTAGCATGTGTAGTCATGTTCGGCATAGCACTAATGATTTGTTGAATATATTTTGCACTTCATTCAAATATTGGTTGTGTTGAAGCACTTGACATAGGTATGAAACTAGTTCTCACCACAAGTTCTTTTTTCTTGCCAGATGTTTGGGCTATGTTTAAAGCTGGAAACATGGAAGCACCATCCTCGGTAATTTTTCTAAACCAAGTGCTCTCATCAAAACTCATAGGGACATTAATACCATCTTTAACTAGGTTTAGGAAGATCTTAGTCTTGTTTGCCCTAACAGATTTTTCCAACATTTCCAAGTTGTATGGATCTGCAAGAATTGTTTGGACATCACTAGGGATGTTATTATTGTCAATGGGATCTTCATCTTGGTACACTTATTCCTCATCATTTGTGTTACTCCCTAGAGTGGTGTTTCGAAAAGGGGTCTCTAATTCTTGTGTGGATGTTGAGCTAGGCCTGTCAAAGTTCATACTAGGGGGAAATGTTTCCCAATGAGGTTGATCATGGAGGAAAAGGATTCTTCATCTCTTTTTATCTTAGTGATTCCAATAAATGAGACATAGGGTTAAATGTGAGTCTATCAGATCATGTTTGTACCATACAATTGTGACCAAACCAATGGGTGGAAGATTGTGGAAGAAAGAGAAGATGTGAGAGAGCAACTAAACCTTATATGATAAAAGGGAAAATAACTAAATATAAACAAAAGACCTTGTTGATTTGGCAAAAGAAGTGTGATATAAGATAAAAGTATCTTTCTCCTACCAAAGATGGACAAGTGATCTTTGGGCAAGATAGGACACCAAATAGATTACTCACTATTTGGAGATGGACTTGTGATCCCAAATGAGTGAGTAAAATATGATAATGTTTTCTTGTGGATAAAGGTCTAGTGTTGTAATCTTGAAAGTTTTGTAACTAAGATGTTCTTAGGCCAAAATATTAAGGTCTAGATGATCAAGATCTCTAGAAGATATTTTTCAAATGGAAGACTAGAAATTTTGAAAATGGATTGATGTGGAAAATGAGGGTGATATGGTCACTATGCATAAAATAACTCAATCTTCTCTCACTGGAAACAAAAATATAGGGAAAGCAAACTAATTTTGAAGTTTATCATTGCATAAGATTCTATCATAACAATCTTGTTCAACTTCTTCCTTCTTGATGTCTTTGATAGCATATCAAAATTGTTTATCACTATGTGCTATGATTTTTCTTTCCTTGTAGGAAAATGGTTTGAATAAATTCACCTTCTTAAGTTTGACTTTGTTGGACATGGCAGGAATAAAATAACCCAAATTACAATACCAAGAACAAGAACCTTACAAAAAATATTGTGAGTAATAAGACCCAATGAATTTCAAATGCTAGACTAACTATAAAGACTCATGAAAATAACCATAGGTCAAGAGGACCCACTTACAACCATTTTGTTCATTGAATGTTTAGCTCACCATTTCACTCATTTTAGACTTGTTTGATGTTTGGTATTGGTTTTGGATGTTTAAACACTCAAGCATGCTGAACACATCAACAATCCTAATAAGGTTGCAACTAGGATGTACAAAGATCAACTAGAGGGTGTCCTCAATATATGCAAGGTACATGAGGCCCAAATTCATAGATGAAATAAAACACTACCACATAGCTAGGAGGAGATGGTAACCCAAATCTCCACCTTCACTTCCTAAAGGTATAAAGTTCTTTGGAGCTTAGCTAAGAGTGACAATATTTTGCTTCCAAGAGAGGTGTATTTTGATTCACCTCCTGATATTTATACTCCACCAGTACACTAAAGTTGAGGTCATCCCAAGGGGTGATGAAATCCCCAAGTAGGCCTCCTAAAAATAAAAATAAGACCACTTATTTCTTGTGCACTCAAGATCACCTGAAGGCACGAGAGGAGAGAATGCGTAAGTGGCCTCATGGTTTAAAAGACACTTGTTCTTTTTTTATCAAGCTTTAGATTTTCTATCTAGTCTTGAAGACACTCATGTTTAAGCATAAATTATTCTTTCCAACTTGATAGCATCATCAACATAATAAAAAGTGAGGATTCATCAACAAAAGTAAATCTATCATCTTCAACATAAGCAAATTGATGGAAATGAAACAAATTCCCTTAATTCATTCAAGATTGAGTGTGTTCATTTTAAGCACCAAGTCCAAATATTTCATAGCAAGCTTCTTTGTCCCTTAAGGATTCAAGATTGTATGAGCATATTTTAAACCCAAATTGAAATATTTCATCTCATTCTTCTTTGAACCTTAAGCATTCAAGAGTGTGTTTGCTATCTAACCATTCATTCCAATAAAATGCATGTCAATTCCTTAAGGCACTCAAGATTTCATTTTGCTACTCTACACATTCATTCCAAAGAAAAATTTGTTCATTCATTAAGGCATTCAAGAGTGTGTTTGAACAACATTCATTCCAATAAAATGTGTGTAAATTCCCTTAAAACATTCAAGAGTATATGTGCAATGTTTACCTTAAATGCATTCAAGAGTTTTTTTGGTTTATGTTTTAGTTGCAACATACATTCCAAGGACAAGTGATTAATTCATACAAGTTTATCTGTCACTAAAATTGTACAAGTGATTAAAATCACTATAAATTTTTCAAGTGATTAAAATCATTATAAATCTCTAAGGTTTGTCTCCTACAATAAAAATCAGATTACAAAATCCTACATATCAAGTCATTAGTGAGTTAGGCATTAAAAATATAACTCAATCTGCAAATATTTAGAGACAATAGACAACAAGCATACACGATAGAATGGTAGAGATAATAAAACTCTTAAATGATAGAACACAAAGTAGTACGGTCTATTTTTCATTAACACCTAGCAGTTGCAAACAACTGAACAATATCAAAGATGCCAGAATATCACAGATGAAAGTATACAAAAATGTTGACTTTCACCACCCACAACACAAATGATAAAACTCTAGCAGTAGAGATGATAGTTTAACAAAATTACAAGCTCATGTCCATCCACAACACAGATGATAGTTTACAGCTAATCTTCAAAGATGATACTTTGAGATCTTGTAGATATTAGTCCACCCACAATAGAGATGATAGACCAAATAAAATAACACAAATGATAAAGAAATCTGTGGAGATGTCAATATGTATTAGAGACGACAAAATTGATAGGTTTACAAAATGAAAAAAATGGTTTTGAAATGATGTTGTGAGCGGAGATGCCAAATAGCAGAGATGACGATGCATCTGTGCAGATGACATTGCATCCTAATATAGATGACAATGCACAGTTTTTGACAAGAAGTTTTGAGTTTTGACTAAATTCAAAAATGGAAGAGAGACATGGGTCCCACTGTGCATGCCAAAAGGTATACATGAAAAACCTACCTATCGAGAGCACACTCAGACAAGAAAAAGTTAGTTGTACATGTTCATATAAGAAAGACTCAAGCAAGTAAAAAAACTAAATCACTTGTATTTTACTAAGTGAAACAACTAACAAATATAGTTCACACACAACCTTGAAGTAGCTCAACAAGGGCACCTAATGTGAGCCTTATTGGTGTGCTCTAGTTGGAGGGATGTGAATGTGCTCTCCCAAACACAATTATTGAATCCCAATATGCTTGAAATGAAATGCAAAGTGCATAAACTAACTATATATTGTTGGCTGTTCATTTTGCACAAGGTCAACGGCAGGAATCCATAGTGTAATTCCTCTCTTGAAAAGCAAATCTTTTAAGGATCCACTCCAAGGTTTAGTATTTGTCTTGCAACGTACCAAAATCCACTCAGTAGAAGATAAATGTGAATGTTCACGAGGAGGCCTTTGCTGGTTCCAAAAACTATTTTACCTTGGAATCAAGTAAAATCTATTCGCTGTCTCAAAATATCACACCAAAAGAACAATATTTTTTGTATTTTCTATTTTTCAATGAATGCAACTCTAACAATGCAACTACTATCAGGTCCTATTCTAATAGAGGGTTAGCAAAGCAAATAATGAAACTGAAAGCAAATAACTTGAAATTAAAATTCCTAAACGGACATACGCTACAGAATACAACACGCTGCGAGTTAAACCTTTGAAGAAATCGGTAGGAAACGAATAAAAATAGGAGTAGCACTTCCTAGAATCCACTGATGCAATCGTCAGTGAGAATCTTTAACAAATTGAATGATATTTCACTCTTCATCAAATCAGAAGGCCACGGAAAGTGCGCTCATGCGAGACAAAAAGCTATGTAGACACAATCGGGTGATCTCTTCTCAAGCTCGTTACATCAACATAATTCATATAGTTGTAGCAAACACTAGAACTAAATGAACACACAACTAGAAACAACACAATAAACCTTTGGCTCAATCAAAATCTCATCAATAAAACTCACAAAACAATGACACATTCGGGCAAGAATAGCTACACTCTGAATGCTAGCACCAAAAGCTTAATTTTATTGCATAATAACGACGACCCTTGTTACATTTTACAATGGGGTATTTATAAGAAATTATCTCCTCAATTTTTGTTGAGAGTGAGAGATATCTTAATGCAAAAAAATGCTTTTAAAACATTAAAACAAACTAAATATATACAAACTAACAATCTAACTGGTGCTTAGAGGGACTCCATCCATATTTTATTCATTAATTGGATGCATGAGCCCTTTACATGTCAAAAAAATGAAAGCATGAGAGAGAAAGTAGGAGGAAGCCATCAGTCAAAGTAGAAGTGCATGGAGACACCAAAAATAGAAGCTGGCCCTTCACTTGAAGTGTGATGGAGTTAACTTGCCATCAAAATGTGCTCCCAATGCATGGAAAGTGTTATTTTTGGAACTGACGGGCACCTTTGAATTGTGGAGCTACATGAAAATGCAAAGCTATGGACCTATATAGCTGTGGACCTGCGGACCTATGAAGCTGCGGAGCTGCAGAGCTCAATTCGCCAAAAAATCAAAGTTCTCAATTTTGAAAACAGTTTTTGGGTTTTGCTCAAATGAGGTTTTAGATCACTTTTTGTATACGCTCCATGCCCCTTTTTGATGATTTACACCCTCTTTATAGCCAATTATTTTCATAAACTTGCACTCCCTCCACTTCTTCAATCAAAAATCTCAAGGCACCTGTGTTGAATCTTGTCCCCAATAGCTGCATAAGATGAGGAACCTAATTTTCTTTACGTGTCCAACCTCTATATCTTTGACCTTTGTCTTCTCTCCACTTGTCCAATCCTTTCTAGTGAGAAACAAAGTGATCCAAATTATCCAAGATGATCAAATGTTTGCAACTTTTCACATTTTTTCACAAATTTTTCTAGGTGTTTTTAAATGACTTTTTTGGAGGTCTTTTGCTCAAAATTTCAAGTCAAAACTTTTGTCGGTCCCTAAAATTGGACAAACGAAGGCTCACTATTTTAGGGACTAAAATTAGATCTTCAGTTCTTCTTTCCAAGAGTGTAAGTGATTCTGAATTTCGAGGCCCGAGTCAAAAGTTATGATCTCAATAAGTTGAGGATGCCATTTTTACCTACAAAAGAAGCAAACATTAGTCCGTAGAATTAACAATGCATAGTAAAGACACTAGCTACTCAAACAAAACTGGAGGTGAATCCTGAAATCTGGCTAAGTTTGAAATCCTAAGGCCCTAAAATTTGGCTAAGTCTAGATTCCTGAAGCCCTGAAATTTGGCTAAGTCTAGATTTCTGAAGCCCTGAAATTTCCTAGAATCTTTACCTTATCTCAGGGAGGTCTGAAACCTATCTCAAAAGATTCGTCACATAAACGATATATTTTAAACCCCTCTTATGGCTATTTTAAACCCCTCTTATGGCTATTTTAAACCCCTCTTATGCCTACTCAAAAAAAATTGGAGGTGAAAAGGTGGCTTGACAAGCACGCATGATGTCTTGGAAGTGTAATGGCACCAACATGTACTAGGCACGCGGCCCTTTGTGGCGGGGTGCACGTGCTTGAGATGCATAGCCCTTTGGGCATGCACGCACTCCCCTCGGTGGCATGCATATTTTAAACCCCTCCTATGGCTATTTTAAACCCCTCTTATGCCTACTCAGACAAAATTGGAGGTGAAAAGGTAGCTTGACAAGCATGCACAGTGTCTTAGAAGTGCGATGGTGCCAACGTACACTAGGCGTGCGGCCCTTTGTGGTGACGCGGGTGTGCTTGAGATACGTGGCCCTTTGGGTGGGCGCGCACTCCCCTTGGTGGCACGCATATTTTAAACCCCTCTTATGGCTATTTTAAACCCCTCTTATGCCTACTCAAACAAAATTGGAGGTGAAAAGGCGGCTTGACAAGCATGCACAGTGTCTTGGAAGTGCGACGGCGCCAACATGCACTAGACACATGGCCCTTTGTGGCGGTGCGTGCACACTTAAAATGCACAGCCCTTTGGGTGTGTGCATGCTCCCCTTGGTGGCACGCACGTGTGGCCTTTGGGGGTTCACACGCTCCTCTTGGCGATGTGCACTACCTTTAGGGGCGTGCACATGCAGCCCTTGGCGGTGCGCATGTGCCCTCCCTAGTAGCGTGCAAATGCTACCATTAGAGGTGCACATCTGACCTTTGGGACATGCTCACTCCCCTTGGTATTGCACGCACACTTGGGGCGCACGGCCCTTGGTGGCGCACGCGCCCTCAGCGACGCGTTTGAATTTTTTATTATTATTTTTTTTTTCAAATTTTTTAAATTTTTGTGTTTTTTGATTTATTTATTTATTTGTGTTTTTCAATTTTTTTATTTTTTTGTGATTTTTGGGCTCAACTTTCAAACAAAAATTCTTCTCCTGACTCGAATTGTGAGTTCGAAAGTCAAAAAAAGTAGGGGGTCCCCATTCCTCACTAGGAATGGGGTGTGTGTTGTGGAGACCACAACATATATGAAGATAGTGTTTCAAACAATGGCTATGGACACAACCATGTTCAAAGCACTCAAGGAAGGTGAATGTGGATGCAAGAAATCAAATAAAGTTAACAATGCAAATGAAAATAAACTAGCAACTACCAAATCTTAGTAACAATGCATAAAAATAACTAAAAGCTCTAGAACTATACTAACTATTAGGATTCAAAAAATTTGGAATAATATATGAATAAATAGTTAAATGTAGAAATAAAAGAAGAAAACCATAAGAACATAGATAACACAAAGATTTAACATGGTTCACCCAAAACTTGGGATAAGTCCACCTACATATCCATCCAACCTTTTTTATTATTAAGTGATTAGAGTACAAACCCTTACAGTTCAATATCACAGCAAGAACAACCTAGCTCATTATACATTGCATTACTATAATCCCTAACCATAAGCTATCTTATATAATATATTCTTGCTTTAGGGTTACAATATGCCTATCTAAATAAGGCGTGAAAAAATAAGAGTGGAATTTTTTTTAAGAATTATGAAGTATGTACAGTACTTCTCTGATTAGTCACCACAAACTAACAATATCCTACTTGGGGACTGATTAGACTCTACCCTAGACAACAATCTCCCACTTGGAGACTAATCATGTAGCAATACTACTACCATATGGGGCTCCCACTAGATAAATTTCTTTGTTGTGTATTAACTCCATGATCATTAGTCAAGAAGCCCAATAGAAGCTAAGGAAGAAACTAGCTTATCCTTGGAGACTATCTGTTGGCATTAAGTAAGGTTTTTTATTAATGACAACACTTATTCAAGTTCTGTATGGTTATCAAGCTCTTTGATTAGTCTCCAATTTTTTCCATGTAATTCAATGGTTAATAAGCTTCATAGTTTCTACTGAGCATTCCAGTGGTTTCCAAGTGGATTCAGGCAATGTGAAGTCCAACAGTTCAGCCCCAGTAGTTCAGTGTTCACCAAGCTTTGCAGTTTCTACCAAGTTAACAACTTAAGTCAAGCGAAGCCAATGTTAACCAAGTTGAATGAGAATAGTGTCTAATGAGCATAGTTGTGGTAAACAGAGAATTTAGTTTACACTGAGTTACACAGTGTCTACTGAGTCACCAATGTACACCGAGTTTGAAACTTTGTTGAAGTGATTAGTATGAATCGAGCCTCTACTTATACCAAGTGCATGATGATTCCAATTAATGACAGTGGATGTCATGTATCAAAAATTCACCAAGTTAGTTTTTAGAACCTGATTATCTACATCTAGGTTAACTTTGTAATATTGGTATTAACTTGTGTATTGGCCAACCTTGCAATTATGTGAATTGGGTTGGTATATATGTAATGTGTTGTATCATACCCAAGTGTAGTGATTTTATATATGATATTATGCAAAAAAAATGCAAGCATGCGAATGTGAATCAGTAGCAGATCAAAGTGTATTGCGAGGCCATATTAGGAGTAGCAAAGTTACATCTATCACATAGAGGTGATTAGTATTTCAAGGATCTCAATCAGCAATTCAATTGTAAGTCAGAGATCTATTGTTTCATCCTAACAGATGAATTAGCTTCAAATCCTCTAACAAGGTAGACTTAATAGTCTTTTCTTTAAATCTCTTTATCAAGTGCATACTTTATTGTATGTAAAACCTCTAACAAGGTGGACCTAGCAGTCCTAATTGCTCCTAATAGGGTAGATCATTAGAAGTGATAATTATAAGCCTTAATAGGCCAACTTTATGCTATAGTACTGAAGTTTTGTGGGTATCATCCCCACCCCAATTTTACTTTCTATTTGGAAGGTTTCTTGGTCACCAAATATTTTGTTCAAAGTGTTTTATGCTTTCAATTTCTCATGCATGCAGTAGATTAGATCTATTAATGGTAATTGGATTATGCTATTAAATTCTAAATTTGTTAAAAGTTTTGAGGTTACTAATTCACCCCTCCCCTCTTAATAACCTAGCTAGTCTAGAATATTTTCAACAATTAGTATTAGAGCATTGTGGTTCTTAGGACAAAGTTTGACAGCTTAAGCAAAGATCAAGGAAAATGGAGATATTTAGACTTGACAAAGCTATTGGAAATGAAAAGTTAGATCTAGAGATGACCATAGCTCAACTCAAGAAAGAAAAAGAGCATCTTTGCCAACCCTTAAAAAGAAGAAAGGAACTTGCAAATCAGATGAATGACCACCAATATGTTGAAGAAAAGATTATAGATTTTTTCCCCTCAAGCAGTTCAGATGAAGCAAATGATGCAATCAAAGAACTCCTAGAAAAGAATGTCTCCTTGCAAGAAGAAGTAAGAAAATTGAAAAGAGAATAAGAAATTTAGTCAATAAGATTGTGTTAAATTTTAGAATAGAGAAATAAAGCAAAAGAAGACTTGGAGGTAAGGAGCAATGAAATTCAAAATCAATCCCTTCAGCAAGGAAATCTTATTAATCAGCTCTCCAATGCAAATGAAGAAATCATGAGTCTGAGATCTAAAAATGAAAGGCTTAGAAGTGACTTAAACTCTAAAAGAAAAATCAATAAAAGGATGAAAATTGATCTAGATTCTAAAAAGAAGCTTAATGAAAGAATGATGAAATCCCAACTAGACATGGATCAATTGAATCAAAAAAATGAGTAGAATCTTTATAGGCAAAAGGGTAAAGTAGGACTTGGATATAAAGAAGAAGGTGAATCCTCCAAACAAGGTGCTCAAAGGAATCAAAGACCTACTTGCAATTACTATGGTAAGATAGGTTATACATCAAATAAATTTTGGAGTAATGGAAAGGAAAAATTCAATGGAAAATGTTGCAATTGCAGTCAGCATGGTCATAAGGCTAATGAATGCAAAGAGAAACCAAAGTTTGTGGGTAAGTGTCACAAATGTAAGAAACAAGGTCATAAGCCATCTGAATGCAAATCTAAGTTATTCAATCCAGCTAAACAATTAGTGAAGGCAATATTTGGTTGGGACTACAAAACTTGGTGTAGATGTCATTACTATGGAGAATATAGACACATTGGCATAAATTGTGTTAAACATCACATGAGAAGAAAGGACACCACCATAACATGTTACACATGTATTGAACTTGGTTGTATAGCTAAGAATTGCATGAATACAAGTAGAATTGAAGATGAAAAGAAAGCAAAAGCTGATAGCACCAGGAAGCAGATGAGATAGTAGTGGATTCCCAAATCTACTGAGCAAGCTAGTTCAAGCGATGATAATCATGTCACTCAAGAAGTGGGTGACTCCACCATTTCTAATTAAGTTCTTAAGGAAGAACTAGAACTGTGCTACCAAGGTCACATCTTAAATAGTTCCAATTGAAAGAAAGTAGAGATTCATAATTGTATTCAAGATACAGAAGAATCATCAGTAAGATCAACAATAATTATCACCAAATTGACTTCTCTATCGAGCAAGGTTAGGGTCATGGACTCTACCGAGTGAAGTTAGGAGAAACATGGTTATGTTTGGTTTTTGAGTCACAAGCTTTCATTGAGCAATCTATATAGATAGTGGATGATAAATTATCATGCACTATGTCATTATGGTTCTCATCATACCAAGAATTAATGGGAAGTTTTTATCAAAAGGCAGGAAATTGACTTCATTTTCACTGTGAATTTAGTATATTGAGAATAGAGTGATTTTTAGAGCATCCCAATGATCTTGAGTAGAATTTGCAGCAAAAGTTTTTCAAAGAATTTTCTCAGCTTACCGAGTTATCATGGCATCTAATAGTAGCATCAAGGCAAAGAAAGGATCTAAAATGTTGGTGTGAGGTGTTGAATGGAAAGCCCCTAACTTCAAATTGGTGTCAATGATCCCTGAAACCCTCAACCCGAATGGAGCTCAGTCGCAGATACCACCTAAGGTACTTCTCATAAATGACATTCGAACTCATTTTAAATGTGCAGTTTAGGATATAGGAACCCTTGAAATGGATAATGTCCTAAGTAAACTCTGTGTGGATGGAATTCTCAAACCTGAGCATAAACATTTGGAAGAGAAAGGTTTAACTCATATTCCTCACTTGCCTTGAAACTTTCAAATTAAATGGATTAGATATATATTAACCAAGTTCATAATGGTCAAATGTGATTAGAGCAACCAATTTTAATTACAAAGAAAATGATTCATCACATTACTGGTCTCTCCATGCTCACCAAAGCTAAAGTCACTAAAACCCTAGGTCAGGATGAGTTACAGAAGAAACCCCTAGCTGAGTGGGATGGTAGAGAAATGAAAATTAGAAGTGTATCTAAAACAGAACTGAAATTTGGCATTCATGTGATAGCACATAAGATTTATAGCTCAAGTCAACTCAATAGTGTGTCATGTGAAGTAGTTGACTTAGCTTATAATGTTGTAAAGAACAATTTGTCATATGAACTAGTAGATTTGTTGTTGAAGCAGTTGAACAAAAATATGGAAAGCATTAGAACCTCAAAGAATAATCCATGCAAATTTGGTTCATTGTTGACATGTTTGTTTTACTATGTTCAAAAGTTTTTCCCCTCTAAAGGCATGGTTGTATGGAGAAAAGACACGCCAGTTTTATATCAGATCAATGAGTACATTGCTGAAATGGGTGAAAATTTTGACAATATCATGGATAATTATTTTGAAACTTTCAAAGAAAAGATGAATAAAAAATTTAGGATACCAAAGAAGCTGGTTGAAGATTATAAAGATGATGTTTGTTTTATGGTTGATAGTGATAGAGTATACATTCAGGCAGTAAGGCCCAGAGTTGTGTAGGTAAAACCTCTTCTATATGAGGTTAACATTGATGAGGCAAAGGAAATTATTGAAGCCATGGTAAATGAGCCTGTAGATCCAAAGGCGCCACTCTTTGGAACCTATGATGAGGCTAAAGCAAGAATTGAACTTGAGATCAAGCTTCCACAGGTGGTAAACGAAGGAAAGAGGAGGATATCAAAATTGAAAACAGCAAACACCCCTCTTATAATTACCAAAGGAAAAGGAGAAGATGTGGAAGAATCTAAAAATGAAGAGGAATCAGAAAAGGAAAAGAGCCTGCAAGAAAGAAAGGCAAGGTGATTATCACCAAGCCACCCAAGCCATCCACTATAGTATTTACAAGAAGATCCAAGAAGAAATCAGGAAAAGGTGGTAGTGAAGTTGTGTTTAGTAAAACTCCTCTCACCTTCTAGGAAAGACTAAAACAAATGGAAGAAGGTGCAGGTATAACCCATTTAAAATCATTAAAGTATGAAACCAAGATAGAGGCTGAGAAGAAGTAGATTGAGGAATTGGTACTAACCAAGATGGGAAAATGGAAGTATCCGCCTAATCAGATAGCACCTCAGATTTCTAATGATCTATTAGAAAGATTGAAGCCAAGATGAGACTCAACCATGTAGAAAGAAAAAGACATATATGAACAAACTCTAAGACAGTTGTTACCGAACATTACCAATGTTGAGGTAAAAGAATCTATGAAGAGAAATGAAGACAAGGTGACTATTAGATTTCATACTTGTTTAATTTTGTTAAAAGACATAGAGCATGTAGTCAAGGATGTGACAACTATGTGGAAGAATATTTATCACCTACATAAACCAAGTGAAAATCCTATTGAAATCAAAGATGAGGATGATGACAGTGACAAGGATGAAGAAAATGAAGAAGACTCCACTCCATTTGTTACAATTGATGCTGAAGAATATTAGGAATTGATGAAGGATGATGAAGAAGAAAAAGAGGAAGAAGTTGAAGAGGAAGCCAAGAAAGAAGAAGAAGAGATTGACCGAGTCAAGATAGTTGTGACTATCATAGCCTCCCTTCCTCACTCTCTAAAAAAAACTACAACATCATTAAGCATGGAGATAGCTTCAACAACTTTGATTGTGACAACCATTGATACATCAAATGTCCAATCACTCCCTATTACCTCTTATCTCAACACATCACAGATAGTAGTGTCTACCACTTCATCCACCGAGCTACATAATCCTTCAATTATCAAGCTAGTCTCAACAATGGATACAGAGTGTTCTAAAATTTTAAGTTCTTTAGTAGTAAGTATAGTTTTGGATTCTTCAGTTTTTTACTACTTCAGTTGTAAATACTCCTGTCAGTACTTCACTTGTAAACACCTCAATTTTGGAAAGTTTGGTAAATACATTAGTTTTGGATTCTATAAGTATTCCAGTAAGTATTCCTCTAATAGGCACTATACAAATGTTCACTACTAGTCCTACTATTTCCACTATTGTTTCTATTCTAAATCCTAAAGCATTATCTTCAAAGATAGTTGAGTAAAGACTCAACCAAGACTTTTGATTAGTGGAAAGGAAATAGATATAGATTTGGATGAGGATATTGAAATTCCCAAATCGGATTTTGACAATGCCATTGTAGATCAAATGAGATTAGTTAGTCAGCTCCTCCAAAAGAAAGCCAAGCAGAAGTAATTAAGAGAAGAAAGAGACAGAGAATATAGGATTATTAAGGATGCAAAGAATATTTTGACAGAAGCTATAGGTGTTGAAGTTGACTCTTCTCAACACATTTTGATGCAATTAGAAGAGGCAGTCAGCAAATTCAATGAAGATTCTAGTGGCCACGATAAGCTAAAGGAGAAAGCAGGAAAGAAATTTGATAACAAAGTGCTTGAGCACATTGCTCAACAAATAGCTATCCAGTAGGTAGAGCTTTCTTCACTTTTGACAAATCTTGAAACTGCTTACACAAATGTGACATCTCTTTTTGCAAAGTTATGTGATGTTATCGAGCATACTAAGGAAATAAAGAGAAAATTAAATAAAATTGATGAAGATCTAATGGCTAGTGCAAAGCAGTTGCAACTTGACCCCAGTTCAAGCTCTGCACATCATATGAAGATCAAATTCTTATTACATATGTAGGCATAATTATTGAGAGAGGAAGCAAGGATCTATTGTACACTCATAGACATCCAAAACATGATCCTTCTCATCATGGATATAATGCAAAAGCACATTGCTTATTCCAAAACATTGATCCATGACAATAATTTCTCAATTGTAGATCACAGGATTGAGCTTTCTGTAGAAGTACAAGTTGCTCTTCAAACCTACAAAGTTTTGCAAGATAACTAGGACAAGACCTTAACTCTTATTCTTAAGGTATATTTTGAATTTCTCTCACATTTTGGTGTCTCTATATAAGTAGATTGTGTATAAATCTTTGGTATTATTGTCAAAAAGGGGGAGAGACATGTATATATTTAAGGAGGAGAGATATTTGTATATATCATGAGAGAAAGATACCATACCAGGAGATACACTCAATATGTTATTAAGCCTAATGTGATATGCATATTGTATGGGGGAGATATATGCAAAGAAAATGTATATATAATAGAGTTACAAAGACAAATTTTGAAAAATCTCAAAAAAAATCAGCATGCCATACCAAGCTAAGCATCATACTACATTGTATAGAAGTGTTAGTTGATAAGTGTTTTTGTCACTAATGCCAAAGGGGGAGAGTTTTGGCATTAAGTCAAGTTTTTTATTAGTGACAACACTTATTTAGATTCTATATGGTTACTGAGCTCTTTGATCAGTCTCCAATGTCTGCCATGTAATTTAGTGGTTACCAAGCTTCACAATTCCTATCGAGCATTTCAGTGGTTACCAAGTGGATTCAGACAGTGTGAAGTTTAGTAGTTCAGCTTGAGAAATTCAGTGTTTACCAAGCAGTTTAGTGTTTTCTGAGATTTTCAATTTCTATTGAGTTAACAACTTAATTCAAATGAAGCCAATGTTAACTAATTTGAATGAGAATAGTGTCTACTAAGCATAGTTGTGGTAAACAAAGAATGCAGTTTACACCGAGTTACACGATATCTATCGAGTCACTAATGTACACCAAGTTCAAAACTATGTTAAAGTGATTAGTATGAACTGAGCATCTACTTCTACTGAGTGCGTGACAATGTCAAGTAATGATAGTAGATGTCGTGTATCAAAAATTCACCAAGTCTATTTTTAGAACCCAAGTATCTACATCTGGGCCAACTTTGTAATATTGATGTTAACTTGTGTATTGGCCAACCTTGCAATTATGTGAATTGGGTTGGTATATATGTAATGTATTGTATCATACCCAAGTGTAGTGATTTGATGTATGAGATTATGTGAATGAAATGCAAGCATGCAAATGTGAATCAGTAGTAGATCAAAGTGTATTGCAAGGCCATATCAGGAGCAACAGAGTTACATCTATCACATAGAGGTGATCAGTATTTCAAGGATCTCAACCAGCAATTTAGTCATAAGTTAGAGATCTAATGTTTCATCCTAATAGGTGAATCAACTTCAAATCCTTTAACAGGGTAGACTTAATAGTCTTTTCTTTAAATCTCTTTACCGAGTGCATACTTCATTATATGTAAAACCTCTAACAAGGTGGACCTAGCTGTCCTAATTGCTCCTAATAGGGCACATCATTACAAGTGATCATTGTAAGCCTTAACAAGCCAACTTTATGCTATAGTATTGAAGTTTTGTGGGTATCATCCCCACCTGAGTTTTACTTTCTATTTGGAAGGTTTCTAGGTCACCAAATATTGTGTTCAAAGTGTTTTATGCTTTCAGTTTCTCATGCATGCAATAGATTAGATCTATTAATGGTAATTGGATTATGCTATTAAGTTTTGAATTTGTTAAAAAATTTGAGGTTACTGATTCACCCCTCCCCTCTCAGTAACCTAGCTAGTCTAGAATATTTCCAACACTATCTTCATGAACATGTCTGTAGGATTATCACTTGTGTGAATCTTTTCAAGCCATAATTGGTCATCCTCCAAAATAGACCATATAAAATGGTACTTGAGATGTATGTGCTTTGTCCTTGAATGAAAAGAAGAATTCTTTGCAAGATGAATGACACTTTGGCTATCACTGTATAATGGGTGATCTTCCTACTTCCCAATTCCTCTAGAAAACATTGTAACCAAATCATCTCCTTGCTAGCTTTTGTAGCAGCTACATACTCAACTTCAGTGCTTGAAAGTGCATTAACCTTCTGCAATCTAGAAATCCAACTGACTACAGTACCCTTGCAATAAAAGCATACCCTATAGTACTCATCCTTGTATCAATATCTCCTACCAAATAAAAGTCAACAAATCCACTCAAAGAAAAACTGGATCCTATGAAACATAATTCCTTTGTAGTAGTACCTCTCAAATATTGAAGTATCTATTTGACTGCACTCCAATGTTCCATACTTGGATTACTCATATACCTACTGATGACTCCCACTAAATGAGCAATATCTGGCTATATGCATACCATTGCATACATCAAACTACCAACTATTGATGAATATGGGATGTTAGACATTTTATCTACCTCTTCCTGTATCTTTGGGTACATTTCCTTAGTCAATCTAAAATGACTATCCAAAGGTGTACTGATAGCTTTTGCATCCTGCATATTAAATATTTTCAACACCTTCTTTATATACTCACTTTGTGACAAATTTAGGGTTCTATTTTTCTTGTCCTGTGTGATTGTCATACCAAGGATTTTCTTAGCAACACCCAAATCTATCATAGCAAATGACCTTTCTAATTTTTGTTTAAGGTCATTTGTCTATTACATATTAGACCCAGCAACAAGCACATCATCACCATAGAGTAATAGAATAATGTAACTCGCATTATCCAATCTCTTAAAATATACACAATGATCAGAATGGCATCTATGGTAACCTTGTTCAGCCATGAAACTATCAAATTTTAAATACCATTGTCAGAGTGCCTGCTTTAAGCCATACAAAATCTTCCTTAAACTACACACCAAGTTCTCCCTATCCTTGACCTCACATCCCTTTGGTTGCTACATGTAAATTTCCTCCTCCAAGTCTCCATGGAGAAAGGTTGTTTTCACATCTAGATGTTCAAGATGCAAGTCATCTATAGCAACAAGACTTAGTATAGTTCTAATTGAAATCATTTTTACAATAGGGGAGAATATTTCATCAAAATCTATACCATTTTTCTATGCAAAACCTTTTACCACAAGTTTTCCCTTATACCTTTTCTTTCCTCCATCTTCCTCCTCTAGCCTATAAACCCATTTGTTAGGCAAGGCTCTTTTTCCTTCAGGTAAAGGGAATAAGTCCCAAGTCTTATTTTTTAACAAGGAGTCCATCTCCTTTTTAATGCCCAATTTCCACTATTGTTTGGCATCTACCTGTATTGCCTTTTTATACTCCTCTGGTTCACCAAAATTAGTCAATTAAAAAGAGTATGAAGACGGAGAAAAGATTTCATGAGGTCTACTCAATCGAGTAGAATGTCTAACACTTATAAGAGTTTGTGGGATAACCTGTTGTTGTTGAGCATCAAATACCAATGGCATTTCTTTTTCAGGAGTCTTATCCAAAACCACATAGTCTTCTTTGACATGTTCATGCTTCTTTTCCTACATTTTTTCTTTGTACATGCCTTCTCATTGAATATAACATCTCTACTTCTAATTATTTTTAGATTTTCAAAATCCCATAACTGATAAACATAGTCATCTATTCCATATCCAATGAAGGTACATTTCTAAGATTTAGCATCAAGCTTGGTTCTATTTTCTTTATCAACATGGACAAAAGCTTCACAACTACAAGTTTTTAGAAATGATTAATTTAACTTTTTTACCAATTAATGCTTCCTCTAGAATACCACCATCCAAAGGAGTTGAAGGTCCTCTATTTATCAAATAGACAGTAGTTTTTGCAACATCTATCCAAAAATGAGGTGGCAACCCAACATATAATCTTATACTCCTTGTACATGCCATGATTGTCCTATTCATCCTCTCAGACACACCATTTTCTTGTGGAGTTCCTAGAATAGTCTTTAGCCTTCTGATTCCATTAACATAATAGTAATCTTCAAAGGACTTTCTACAATACTCACCTCCATTATCTGATCTAAGACACTTTTGCTTCTTTCCTATCTTATTTTGAACCAAAGCTTTCCATTTCTTGAAAGTTTCAAAGACATCAAATTTTGCTTCAGAAAATACACCCATGTCTTTCAAGTTAATTCATCAATGAAAATAACATAGTAACAAGATCCACCAAGAGATGATACCTGAGCCAGTCCCCACACATCCGAGTGCACTAGCTCTAACTTCTCACTCTTCTTCTCTTTTCCAACTTTGAGAAATCTCACTCTTCTCTATTTACCATAAACACATTTTTCACGGAACTCTAAATCAATATTTTTAGCCTTGGCAATAGATATTTAGAGTGAAGGATTTTCATACCTTTCTCACTCATGTGCCCAAGCCTATGGTGCTAGACAACTGAATATGTTCTTGCACCATTTACAGTAGCTTTCCCTACATTATCAATATCAATAGCAACTAAAGTGGAATAAGTGTTCCTAGTACACAAGTACAATGTGCCAACCTTTTCACCTTTAGCTAATACTAATGAGCCTTTGGTTACCTTCCATACATTTTCTATAAACATGACTACACAACCTTCACTACCCAATTGTCCTACGGAAATTAAATTTCTTCTTATATTAGGGACATGCCTTACCTCTTGCAACATCCAGCCATTTTAGTTTGGAAACTTGATCTTTATTTTTCCTTTTCCAACAATAGGATAGGGCTCATCATCAACCAAATATACCTATTCAAAATTATCTTGAACATAATCTTGAAATATTTCCTATGGGGTGTAGCATGGAATGAGGCCCCAAAATCTATTACCTAGGAATCATTAGAATTGTCTAAATATAAGATTTAAGCATCCTATAAATCATTACTTGAAACATTAGCTTCCTTCCTCTCATCTTCATTTTTGTCTCCTTGTTTATATTTTTGAGACCAGTAATCTTTCTTCAAGTGACCAAGTTTTCCAAAGCACCAGCAATCTTTCCTTCCTTTAGATTGAGAACATCCTTTCTTTGACTTCCCTCGTGACTTGTCATGTGAAAGGTCTTTTCTTCTTTGACTTATTCTTCCTCTATTCTCCACATTCAATATGGAACCTAAGGAGGTTGAAGTTTCACCTGTGCTTTTTTGTTGCATTTCCTCACTTCAAATAACACCAACAACTTCATCGAATTTCAAAGTATTTGAACTAGAGATAGAGTTACTTACAGCCATAACCAAGCTATTCTAGCTTTTTGGCAAAGAACATAAAATTAAGAGAGCCCTAACCTCTTCATCGAATGAAATTTGTATGGACAACAATTAACAGGTGACTGCATTAAACTCATTTAAATGATTTTTTATAGATCCTCCCTCACCCATTTTCATATTAAATAAACACTTCATAAGAAATACCTTATCCAAAGCTAAGGGTTCCGCATATAGCTTAGCCAATGTCTCCATCAACTCTATAGTCATTTTTGCCTTTGATATATTGAATGTTATAGATGGTGCAAGGCACAATCGAATAGATTCCAGTGCCTTCCTATCCAAGATCTCCCAATCTTCATCTATGATCATTCCTTGTATCTTAGCTTTCCCTTCTAATGGCTTCCACAGATCCTTCTCATATAGATAATCTTCCATCTACATTTTCCATAACTTAAAATTTTGGCCATTGAATTTTTCAATCTTGAATTTGGAATCCTCCATTGCTCCTACTCAAATATGAAAGTCTTGTCAATCTACAACAACAAACCTTGCTCTAATACTAATTGTTAGGATTCGACAAATCCAGAACAATACACAAATAAATAGTTAAATGTAGAAACAAAAGAAGAAATCCATAAGAATATAGATAACACACATATTTAGCATGGTTCACCCAAAACCTAGGCTATGTCTACCTATATAGTCATGCAACCTTTCTTATTATCTAGTGATTATAGTACAAACCCTTATAGATCAATACCAGTACAAGAACAACCTATCTCATTATAGATCACATTACCACAATCCCTAACCCTAAGCTATCTTACATAATATATTCCCACTTTAGGGTTACAATATGCCAATCTAAATAAGGCGCGATAAAATAGGAGTAGATTTTTTTAAGAATTATGAAGTATGTACAGTACTTCTTTGATAAGTCAGCACAAACTAACACTAGCATGATAACTATTCAAATGAGGGAGATGAGAAATGCTTGAGACAAGGGCTCTATTTATAGGTTTGAGAGAGGCCTTGGGGAGGTGGCATTCACATAGGTGCCACAAGGGAGACACATGGACTAAGGGGACAATCCATGCAAAGGTCATCATAAGCCTTTTGGGTGAAAGGGATGGCTCAAGGTTTTCTCACACATGTGTGAGCAACCTTGGAGAAAGGAAAGGGGGACAAGTGTGTAAGAGTGTAAGACTTTTTGGATTAAATAATAAAATGGAAGCTTTCTTGGATCTTGAGTTTCTCACACATGTGTGAGCAAATACTTAGGGACTAAGATGTGTTTAGAAAGGTGTTTAGGATTAGTTAAGTGGGATTAATTAATGGGTAGGCTTAGAATGATGAGAGTGATGGGTGTAGAATAGGTTTTAGGATGGGATTAGGATTAAATTAAATAGGATTTAATTTAATCATTGGATTAAAGAATTTAATAAAGTGGAGGGAATTAAATAAATTGAGATTTATTTAAAAGAGGATTTTATGGAGCACTATGTATTAAAAAGATTTAATACATTAGGGGGATGTATTTAAATTAAATTTAAATACATTAGGGAAATGGACCTATTTAATTAAATAAGTATAAGAATATGAAAAATATAATTAATTAATTAATTAATAATTATAATGCCAAAGGAAATATTAAATAAACTAATATAGTGATTGGGATGATTTTAAGCATCTACATCTAGTGTGTTGGAGCTAGGCACTATGTGATGTTCTTGTTTAGGAGCTTCCAAATTCAACCTTTTGGGCTCCTCTTTTGTCTCCTCAGCCTTCTAAGGCTCAACATCTCACTTTTTCTCCTTAGGTTTTAAATCTTGTCATACAGATTCATATTTATTTTTCTTATCATCACCACATTTGAGTTCACTGGTTGAACTCTACTTTTTGGCCTCCTATTCTCCCTCCTACAGAGGTCTTGAGGCACTCAATCTTTCACTAGTAGTAGATTGATCTACTTTATCTTCTTTACTCTTTTTAGTCTTCTCACCCTCTACATTTGCATTGTCATTTCCTTCTTTAGCATCATTTGTTCTTGTCCTTGGGTGTTTACACCTTCATTAGTCAGCTCACTCTATTTCTTAGCTTAACTAATATTTACAACTCCTTGACTAACATCTAATTATAATCAAATAATAGGAATATTATAAATAATAGGTGTTGAATCTACCTTTTGAGTGCTTACCAATGTGTCAATCTTAGTATAACCCTTCACTTGTTATAGCACAAGGTTAGGATTTAACAAAATTTCATGTGTTTTCTTTGATTGTGAAGCATCCTCCTTCTATGGCTTGGTCAACATACATTTTTTTTTTGGTTTAGCCTTGAAATTATCTTCATCCATCACATCTTTTGTCAGGATGGCCTATGGCTCATCCTCAATTGTAACTATATCAATTTGTTCTCCACCTTGTTAAATAGAATCATCATTAAAAATTTCTATGTTATCCAACTCAACGTTTTTAAGTGTATCTTGCTCATTCTAATCCTTGTTTTCATCATCAACCATTAACCCATAGATATTTTTCCATATGATCTTGCTTTCTTCTACTACATTCTCTATTTTACTTTTCAAAATAAAAAATGCTCTTCTCTTAGGAATAAAATTACTATTATACTCACTCATGACTTTATAAATTTTCTTTCTGCTCAACTTTAGCAAGACAATGGAAAGTGTACATTCTCTTATTTGTCTCTCAGTCTTCAATGCATATTATCATATTTTATCAATCTTATTATACAATTCATTAGGTATCAAATTACCTAGCTCCAATGGATTATGTTTGAAATTAGCCATCATGTCCAGAACTTCCTGTTCAACCTTGGCTTTATCTGTAGTGTCCAATGTATCATACTTAATAAATTTGAAACCTACCATGTCTACACTCCCCTTCATATTTTTACAAAATTCATCTACAGTTTGGGGTAGCTTGTGCACTACAATTATGAATTGATGAGAATCCTCTAATTTGGTATTTTCTTCATCATCTTTAGACATTATGACCTTTCTTCTTTGTTTCTTTTTACCTTTTCTTGACTTATCTTCTTCTATGGAATTCTTCATTTTTGTCAAGATTTTTCTTTAAGAAGGCCTTTTAGCTTTAACTATTTATTTCTTAGACATAGTCTCTACTATAGTAGTTGCCCTTGTCCTCTGTCTTGTCACTTTTTGTGTTGTAGGGATTGGCTTGGTGACCTTCTTTGTGCTTTTTCTTTTCTAAGGCTTGGCAACCACTATCTCTTTACCTTTTCCTTCCACTTCTTCTTCTTCATTTCCTTCTTCCTCTTCACTATATGTTTCTTCACCTTTACCCTTAGTGATCTATAATGGTCATTCTTGTTCATCTCCTTCATCTTACTTGGCCAATACCATGACTTGGTCATCATTAATCAATCTTATTTGGCCACTTAATACTTTTATCCTTCAATACTAACACTCAGTCATCACTGACTTTGTAACTTAGTATCAAAACATTTACGCAGTTGATATTTCCAATTCCTCCTTATACTACAAATTTATCCTCTTGCATCTAATCTTATACTTATTTGGACTTTTACACTTACCATCTTAGGAACTGATGTATGATTTGATAGTTTGAAATATATTTCTACTCATACATGTTTATCTTAGTTTGTGGTGTTGGAATCATCAAATCCATTGGATTGGGTGATCACAACTTCATCATTTGCACTCTTGTCTTCTTTCTAGATTTCTTCTTCCATGTTTGATTTATCTACCTTCTTACTTCTTCATCATTAACTTTTTTTTTCCATTTTTCTCTTCATCATTTGATGGTGGTGCTTGGTCCTATAGTGTCTACTTAGGTGGCTGACTTTTTGATAGTGATAATGTAATGGACCAAAGTTTTTCTAGTTTCCATATCTTCCTTTAATCTGTATTCTTGCAAAATTTTCTACAATATATCCATACTTGTCACATAATTGGCAAGTGGCCCAAGTATTGTAGTCCCAATTTATCGCATTATCTTGCCTAGTTACATTGCCTTGACTTTTAGGTGTCCAATTGTGTTTTGCATTAGATCTATAATCTTGTGCCTTATGATGATACTTCTAACATGTATAGAAATAACATTAAAATCTAGATGTAGTTGGTCTCTTACTGATATTTGATCTACACTCATATGCTTGGTGTTAATACTTGTTTCAATTAAAGTAATAACTATGAAACTTAGGTTTAGGATTGGACTTACTAGTTTTGCTCCTACAAATATTTGTTGTATGACCTAGTTTTCCATAGTGATAGCATGTAGGCTTCTTTCTCTTGTTGGAATGTTCAAAAATGGGAAGAGTACTTCTAAGAGAGGGGGGTGAATCAGAAGTATCACACTTTTAACCTTTTTCAACCCTTTAAACATATAACTAAAAAGCAAATTACATGCAAGTAAACATATAAATGAACATGAAGTAAACACATGCAATAACACATAACACCAAATTTGGTAACCTAGAAACCCTCCAAGAATAAGAAGGTAAAATTGGGGTGGGGATGATACCCACAAAAATTACTACAACAATAAATGTTTAACCAATTCTGATGGTCTGCCCTATGAAAGGCCTGCCCTATCAAAGGCTTTACACTGTGTCAATAGTGACCTGATTAGAGGATTTACAAAAACTTTACATGAAGTGTCACCCTGTTAAAGGATTTATAATAGGCTGTTAAACCCACCTAATACAATAGGATTTTAATCACCTTCTCCAAAGGTTCTTCTACCTAGTTGTTAAGCTAACCTATCAATATAGGATTTCCATCTTCTAATACAATGGCAAGAAAGTATTAGAATAATGAACCTGATAGTATGAAATCTCTAATTGTTGGATTTGAGCACTTGATCTACTCTCTATAATCTTGATCCTCTGAGATCTAATATCTAATTGTGTCCCATGTTCCTTGTGTTATTCTGATCAACTAAATATGAAATTGTTGCTCTATTCCTCTAAGTCTTACTCTCTTCACATTGAATTTCACTATAATTTTCCCATAAATTGTTCTCTACCACATATGCAATGGAGTTTTCAACCTCCTTTTAAAGATTGCGAAGAATGTCTTCTTCATTTTTTTATTGGCTACATGCTGATCGCATAGGGAATGTAAAAGATTCATCCTTATCCTTTTTCTCCTTCGAAATCCTTCTATGTCAGCTCCAAAAATGGTTTACATTTGAGTTTGTGAGGGCACAAACTCATATGTTGATTCTGTGTTACTTAGCTCATACTGGACTACTGGTGCTCGACACATATATTATCTTGGATTGCTCAGCACCTATTACCTCTATCTTGCTTGGCACATATATGATTCTAACTCACTCGACATATGAAGCATTCTGACTTGCTCGACATCAACTATGACTCGGCACCTATATGTTACTCGGCACTTATATACTACTTGGCACCTGAAGTCACTTGGCACCTGTTGAAAACCTAACTTAGCACACATTGTGGCTCGGCATACATAGTGTACTCAACATTAATGTAGAAAGTGATTAAGTGTGTTGACACTCAAATGTCAAAACCATCTAAGGACCAACAATCTTCCCCTTTGACATGAGTGTCAAAAACACTTAACTAAACATTACTAATCTATCCTTATGAGCACCTTATCCACAAATTTTCAAAATTGTTCAAAATTTGTTCAAAATACCTTAACTCCCCCTAAGTTGATTGTACCTTAACATTCTTGAAACCAAAATTCTATGTTGAATGTGCCTATTGTCCTTTCTTTTTTGTTTCTATATTTTATACCTGTGATCTATATCTTGCCAAAATTGTGTATCTCCCCCTCTTGGCTATCACAACTGATAGGTATTCTGCCCCTTAGATATTTCAAACTATATCTTGAAAAAATTGTGTATCTCCCCCTTTCCTTATTATTATTTCTCCCCCTTTTTGACATTTAGCCAAAAAAATACTATTTACCTCCATTATTGTTTTTAGAGTTGCATCCCAATTCTCCAAAGCAATGTCAAGTGACTTGTGTTGGATGGTAGTCTCTGCAGCAAGTGGTACAAGTCCATCAAGTGTAGAAAGATTTGGATCTTTCTTTAAGACTGTTTCAGCATACACTTTCTCCTTATGGAGGAGTTCTAAATGATGGGTTATGGAGGATTTAATTTGCATTAGTTTGGCCTTAATATTAGCTTCCTCTATTGTAAGTATAGTTAACTCCCTTTGAGTGTGAAGCAATTATGCAAAATGCTTCTCACTTTGAGTTGGATCTCTAGGTAATTACATGCTAGAGATTTTCAAATTTCTTTCCAAGCTCATTATTCTTTGATTTGTTTCTTGTGTGAAATTGGAAAAATCACACAACTTCTTATACAATGAAAAAAAAATTTCAAGGACAATTTTGACCTTATCTATTTTCTTGGCCAACTCTACCTATTCAAGTGTTATGCCACTTGATATCTTTTCATTTACCTTTCCTTGAAATTTTCTCTCTGACCATTCCATGAATTTGACATTGGTACCATGGTCTTCATTTGTCACTTGGTCAACTATGTTTGATAGTTTCTATATTATTGGCTTTGCTTCATCTGGTGACTACAAGCTGAAGGCATCCATGAAGATGTCCTTGATTTCATGAAGTACTTGCTTATGTTTGAATTCTTTCCTCATTATTTCCTGCCTCATCCTTTTGTCTAATTTATTTTTCATTTTAGTCATTTGTGCCATTGTGATGGTCTTGGAATCATAGGAAGGAATCACAATATCTTCATCTAGTTCAGGGTCTCCATAATGAAGTACCCCTACCACTCTAGTTGAACTTAAGCCTAGAGTTGAGCATTGCAAAGGAATGGCTTCAATGCTCAGCTTCTGAATGGTCTTTGTAGGAGTGCCAGTCTTTGGTAATTCTACCAATATCTAAATGGTGACCTTCTCCTTTTCTTTTGAGGTATCCTCATTTCATCTAACTTCCTTTCCTCTGCACTCAGCATCTAAATAGTATCACTTGTTGCACTTGGTGGAGGTGGTGGTGGAAGCATCAAAATCTTTGTGGTAGTAGCTTTATAGGTGAAAGGTGGTTCTTGTGTTTTCACCTTTACTTTTTGTGGTCCAGCTACTACCTTTTGTAACTCATCAACACTCACCAATACAGGGCTTCTGCATAACTATGCCTATAAAGTAGATTGGTGAAGGATCTTGAAGAGATCATCTACAGTAAGGGGATTGATGTTCTGAGTAGAGTTGTCAAGAACATCATTAATGATTACTATTTTTACAGGTGTGATGGTTGTATGAGGTGGACTAGGAGGTGGCATTTGTGTGTCTTGCACACTCTATTCATCTTTCTCCTCTTATTGTTTAGTTGTTGCCATGTCTTCTCCTTTAGCTGATTCCTCCTCTTCTTTCTCCTTATTCTCTTCCTCTCCTTTTTCTTCCTCACTTTTCTTTTCCTCCTCTTTCTTTTCTTCTTCCTTCTTCTCTATTTCCTTTGCTTCTACCTCTCCTTTCTGCTCTTCTACTTTATTTTCCTCTACCTTCTCTTTGGCACTGGTTTCTACCTTATTTGCTTCCTCCACCTTGTCATCAGTTATCTTATATATTGTTTTCCACAATTGTGTGGATTTATTTACAACATCCTCAATCTTGTTTTGAAAGATGTAGAAGGCTCTGTACTTGGGTGCAAACTTGCCACTATGTTTCTTGTTTGCATTTTTTATTTGAGCCTTTGTCATATTAGGCTTTACTTGTGCTAGGGTAGATTCTCTAATCTCCCTTTCCATCTTTACACAATAATGCCACTTATTCTCAATTATTTCATATAGTTCCTTTGGCATGGTATTGTCAAGTTCTAGAGGTATGTTTTTAAATTTTTCCATCATGGCATACACAAATTCCTCCACTTTATTCTACTCTTCCCTAATAAGCTTATTGAAATTAAGAGACTTTAAATCATTAAAATCTACATTTTTAATCTTATTGCAAAGTTTGTTAATTGCAAATTTGGGAGGATGGCTTACCACTTTAAATCGGCTGATGTCTTCTGATTTTTTTCTCTCTTCATCATATATATCTAGCTATGCCACATACCTTCTTCTCTTCTTGGGCTCTTCAATAGACTAATCAATGGCTTTCTTCTTCTCTTTTGATACCTATTTGGCCTTTTGAGTGGTTGCACTTGTAGTGGCCCTTGTTGTTGTTGGCTTACTTTGAGCTGGCTTGGTGACCTTTTTGGGCTTGGGCTGATCTATAGGCTAAGTTTTTGCCTCTCTCTTCTACTTGATAGGTGTAGGTGCTTCCTTGGCTTCTTCTCCCTTGGCACTTTCCTCCCTTTCTTCCCCTAAGCCTTGTGTCAGCTCTATTGGGCCTTGCCCTTTCTCTCCTTCTTCTTCACTATCTCCTTTTGCTTGTTCTTCTTCTTCTTCTTCACCTACTTCTCCCTCAAAGATTGCTCCAAATGTCTTCTTTGTGTTCCTTACCATTTTATCTTTCTTCTTAATGACAGAAGTTGTTTTCAATTCAATCTCAACTTTGGACACTACAACATCATATGTCCCAAAGTGAAGAGCTACCTTATCAATTTCTTCTGCAAGCAATGTTGTGATTGTTGCTGAAGCTTCATCTACATCAAGCTCATATCCTAATGGCCATAACCATCTTATTCTTGGTATTGTTGCATGAATGTAGGTGTAATCAATGTCAACCAAGAAGCATATGTCATTGACATGTTTCTCTACTAATGAGACTGGTATTCTCATTCTCTGCTTCATAGACTTCTTAAAGTCTTCAAAATAACCAGTCATCTGAGCCTCAAAATTGTCACCCATTTGATCAATGAACTCATTGATTTGTGTATAGCAGTTTTGTTGGGGTTCCAATTCACCTTTCCTATAGAAGGAAATTCTTCCATAACATAAAAGAATATACATACAAGAACTGAACCAAATTTGCATTGTGCTCCCTTGGATCTTCTTATAGCTCCCAAATTTTCTTTAATTTGCTAAAGCATTAGCTCTGCCAAATCATAAGTATGATCTTTATTCACTAGTTTGTAGGCTACATCTACTACTAAACATGGCACACTATTTAATCTACTAGATCAATAGAATTTGTGAGATATTATTCTCACAGCAAAATCTAGAAGGGGATCAGTTATAGTATCAATGGTCATTCCCCTATTGTTCCATTTTGCTCTTGTATTTTTCTCAATGACCTCCTTTCTATAATTTCTCAAGGTCTTTGGCCAATCTAGGGTTGGGAATCCCATAACCCTATGAACTATTCTCTTGGTAATCTTAATGGGTCCTATCTCTAGCCATAGACATCCATCATGAATTCTACTCAAAAAAATGTGAATCCATTCAATTTTGAATCCTATAGGGTAGACTAGGGCATTGGTCAAACCCTTTTTCTCAACTATCTCGAATTCCTTTTTCAAAATCTTATTCTCACATTTTTTCATAAGCTTGAAATATTTCAAAATCACCTATGGCACCAATTTTGTAGTTGTAACATTTTCTCACATCTTGCACCATGACTACTTTAGGTAGAATGATGGATAATGCACCAACTAGGTCGTTTCTATAGGAAACTTTGGGGATTGGCCTAAATTTGGGTTATTTTACCTCATTGCTGACTAAATGAATCTCATGACCTTCCTTTGCTTTGGAGTTTCTTGAACTAGAGGCCATTTTACCGAACTAGGGTTTTATATGTATTAAAATTTTAACTTCTATGTAGCTCGGCACTTGATAAATACCTTTAGATTGATGAGTTCATGCTGAATTGTTGTTGGAATCCATGCAAATGGCTATTAGGTTGCTACTTGATCACTTCTTTGCTCTTCTCATCTGTTCTCTTCATTTGAATGGCATGAAAATGAAATAAATTTGACCTTATACCTATCAAAGATCTAGCATTAAATGCTTCAAGCATATAGCTGTAAACTTGGCACTTTAAGGATTCAATATGACTCAGCTCCCATAGTCTTTCATTTACTCGGCCTTCACTAGACTTTTACTTCACTCATCTTCAACTAATAGCTCAGTTGCTATTAGAAACTCAGCATCCATTGGAACTTTACTCGACATCTGAGGACAGTTCAACAATATTTGGCAAAAACTTTAGATTTTAACCTAGCATCTTTGCTCATGCAGATTTCTTCCTTATAATGCCCTTTTGTTCTTTGGAACTGATGTATGATTTTAACTTTGTATATTAGTCCCATACACTTTTCTTTTGCTTAGTTTGATTAAGTGTGATCACTTGGCCTCTTGGGTGAAGTGATCTCTCCATTTGATGTGCTACGCTCCTCTTTCTTCTTCCATGTCTTGTTCATTTGCCCTCTTATTTTTTCAACATCAACCTTCTCTTTTCCTTTGTTGACTTCTACCTTGGGTGGTTTTGAATTTTTTGGGCAATTTCTGCCGATATGACCAGTCTTCAAGCAACTTAAACATGTAGTTTGGCTTACCCATTTGTTGTAACTCCCTCTAAAATGTGTCCTTATGCAATTTTCAGGAATGTGTCCATACTCTTGACAATAGTGATAGCTATACCTAGTATTGTAATCCTAGTTGTAGTGATGTGCATGGTTGGTTCCTCTTGTAGGCTAATTAGGTGTCCATATTGGCTTTGATCTACATTCAAATGCTCTATGTCCATATTTTTTGTAGTTGTAGCAATGACCTTCAAACCTTGGAGTCCTCATAGTTTTGGTTCTACATTCATGTGTTTGATGTCCTTTTTTTTTGCACTTGTGACAAAAGCTTGCATTGGTAGACTTATCATGCTAATGATTGTTCTTGCTCTTGTGCACATTAGAGGTATGTCCCTTTTTACCATAGAAATGACAAGTAGGTTTTGTGTTTTTACCTTTTTTATTCCTTTCTTCTATAGTCTTTGATGATTCTCCTTGTTTAGTGCTGGTGTAACCAAGTCCTAAAGTATCATTACTAGCCTTTGGTGATTTCAGTAGTTGCTCAAAGTACTTGATAGCCTCATTGGGTTTTTTTAAGATTTTTACTATCTCCTTTTCTCTTTTCAATTCATTTTGCAATTGTTCATTCTGAATTCTCAGAGTGGAGATCTCAATGTCCTTCATGTTTAGCTCATGATGAGCATTCATCATCTGGCTTAAAGTGTCTAGTTGCATGTTTGAGATCCTTTCAAACTCAATTGTCTTCTCCTCCAGTCTATTGGTAAGATTTCTCTTGTCATCTTCTATCATGGCCTTGTCTTCAATAGTTCTCTTCTTTTGTTTAGTCACTTCACAAAGCATTATGACTTGTGATTCTTGTTCAAGCTTGAGTAATCTGATTTCTTTAGCTTGTGCTCTATTTTTATCCATTAGTTTCGCTATTGCTGCATCAAATTCCTTGGAATCTCCATTGGAAAACACTTGTGTGGTATCAATCTCCTTGTAGTGTATGTCATTTTCAGCTATGGCTATCTCCTTCCTTCTTTTTAAGGATTTTTTCAATTCTTCTCTGGCTTCTTCCACTTTGTGTAAAGCTAGATGCACATCAATCACTTGATTGTCTATGATATTCCCAAGTCTGAAGACTTCCATCTTTAGATCTTTTCTCTAAGCTATTAGGCTTCTCCTTGTGAGAACCTATGCTCTAATACCAATTTTTGGAATGTTAAAAAATGGGAAGAGTACTTCTAGGGGGCTAAATTAGAAGTATCACACTTTTAACCTTTTTCAACCCTTTAAACATATAACTAAAAAGCAAATTGCACACAAGTAAATATATAAATGAATATGAGGTAAACACATGCAATAAGACATAACACCAGATTTGGTAACCCAAAAACACTCCAGGAATAAGAAGGTAAAATTGGGGTGGGGATGATATCCACAAAAATTACTACAGCAATAAATGTTTAACCACTTTTGATGGTCTGCCCTATGAAAGGCCTACCCTGTTAAAGGCTTTACATTGTGTCAATAGTGACCTAATTAGAGGATTTACAAACACTTTACATGAAGTATCATCCTATTAAAGGATTTACAATAGGTTGTTAAACCCACCTAATACAATAGGATTTTAATCACCTTCTCCAAAGGTTCTTCTACCTAGCTGCTAAGCTAACCTATCAATATAGGATTTCCATCTTCTAATACAATGGAAAGAAAGTATTAGAACAATGAACCTAATAGTATGAAATCTCTAATTGTTGGATTCAAGCACTTGATCTACTCTCTCTAATCTTGATCCTCTGAGATCTGATATCTGATCATGTCCCTTGTTCCTTGTGCTATTTTGATCAACTGAATATGAAATTTTTGCTATGTTCCTTTAAGTCTTATTCTCTTCCCACTGAATTTTGCTATAGTTTTCCCATACACTATTCTCTACCACATATGCAATGGAGTTTTTGACCTCTTTTTAAAGATTGTGAAGACTTAGGATTAGGTATGGATCTATGATCCATATTGAATCTTAAATTCCCACTCATTCCTTGTATTTTCCTCATCGGTTGCATGCCTTCTCCATTTTTTTATTGGTTGCATGTTGATCACATAGGGAATGTAAAAGATTTGTCCTTATCCTTTTTCTCCTTTTAAATCCTTCTATGTCAGCTCCAAAAATGGTTTACATATGAGTTTGTGAGGGCACAAACTCATATGTTGATTCTGTGTTACTCGGCTCATACTGGACTACTGGTTCTTGGCACATATATTATCCTAGATTGCTTGGCACATATTACACTCTATCTCGCTTAGCACATATATGATTCTAACTCACTCAACATATGAAGCATTCTGACTTGCTCGGCATCAACTATGACTTGGCACCTATATGTCACTCGGCACTTATATATTGCTTGGCACCTAAAGTCACTCGGCACCTATTGAAAACCTGACTCGACACACACTGTGGCTTGACATACATAGTGTACTCAGCATAAATGTAGAAAGTGATTAAGTGTGTTGACACTCAAATGTGTAAACCATCTAAGGACCAACATCTCTTTGGTTTCCCATTCCTTTTTTATCCATGCTTTGATGAATCACCTTTCTCAATAGATGATACGAACTAAGTATTGCCTAATCTACTAGTATCATGAGGTCTTATTTTTGTTCTTAATTATTTGTCATTTTTTCTCATGGCCTATCCAAATCTATTTATTCTTTTAATAATTTATTTTTCAATTTTCAATTCATTTTTTAGTTGATCATTTTCTAATATTAGGTTTGCAATCTCTTCCACCTTGCTAAAAATTTCATGATTGACACTTACTAACTGATTAACCATGTCAAATTGATTGTGGGTTGGCCTTTTTACTTTAGTGATCCTTTCATCAATTCTTGTATTCATTTGTCTTTTATCTTCATCAACCATTGCCTTATCATCTTCAACCCTTTTCTTTTGTTCCATGAATTCACATAGTCTTACCGAGTGCATTTCATGTTCTCTGTTCAATGCTCTCACTTCTTCATTAATTTTGTTGTTCTTCTCCAATAGATCTTCTATTGTTGTATCATATATACTAGATATTCCTTCATCACATGTGTCTTCAATTCTTTATTCCTAGTATTGTATGTCATTTTGCTAGATTTCCATCTCCTTCCTTCTTTTCAAGGATTTCCTCAATTCCTTATTTATAGCCTTAACTTGTTCCAATGCAATCTATAAATAAATCTTCTTATTCTCAATCGTATTTCCTAGTTTGTAGGTTTCCATCTCCAAGACCTTTTATTACCAAGTGGTTATACTTCATACTTAGAGATTTGAGCTTTGATACTAGTTGTTGGAGATCTAATGGGAAAGTGAGATGCTAATGGGGGGGTGAATCAGAATCTCCAAAACATCTACCACATCAAACATAAACCATATAAAACGTAACTAACCTACTCCTCATGAACCTTAATCATGCAACATCATGTACTATGTAATACCAGATCTAACATCTACTAGCATGAATAAAACACATAAATAAGTAATCAACACTTGACACAAGATCTAGTAATGTAGAAACCCTCCAAGATGAAGGTACAACTATGGTGGAGATGACACCCACAAAATCTAAACTACTATAGTAACAAAGTTCCTATTAGGGTTAAAATATGATCACTTCTAATGATATACCCTATGAGGGGTCTTCTTTATTAAAATCTTATAAGACTATTAGGTCTACCTTCACAAAAGGATTTAACTTCACAACTAAGTGAGTACTATATTAGGGGATTTAAAGGCCTATTAGGACCACTCTATTAAGAGATTCACTTGATATAGTTGTTAGAATATAATGGTATGTTGATCCTTCAATTTGCACTAAAATTTTGATAACATATCTTCTCCTTCCAATATATAATCACCTCACTATTATTGATCTTCAATATGTCCTCACTGCACTTCTTGCTCACCTTATTCCTTCAACTCATCAATTCTCCTTCAGCTTCCTTTAACTCTCTTTCTTGTAACCTTTAACTCATAACAATATTTTATATTTTGAAACCCTTCTATTATATCCATCTTACAAAGTTTCTAGATTGCCAAAAATAGTCCACATTCATCCTTTTTGCTACTTGACCTTTCTAACTTTTTTATTGGTCCAACATACTAATAGGGATTAATGATGCAAAATTACAAGTGTAATTACCTCCTCAATTAGATCCTCAAACTTATAAACATGATTCATGCTTAACAAAATGATTTATATAGGATTTTGTACCATTCCAAACTCATAAACTCAAATTGCCTAACTCAGCACATATTGTCTCTAACACTCGGCCATGCTTGGTTCTTCATGCTAATCCTTAACATAGACTTTGCTTCCCTTAAAATTTCTTCTCTCTAAAATGTTTGAATTAAGGGTCACTCAGCTTATATTATGTGTTTCCCTTTAGATAGTTCAGAAATAACTAACTACTCAGTGATTATACGTTTCTCAACACAAACTAAACTTGTGCACTACTTCTCCTTATTGCTTGGCCTCTACTATGTCTCGATCATAGTGTTGATCGACCAACTCTACCTTGTGAATGACTAAGTTTTTTGTAGTAATAGAGGATACTAAGATTTCCTTTAGGGTCAACATATTTATCATTTTGATACCCTTTTTAGCTTAAAGACTTAATCCACATGCAAATCCCTCAAACCCAACTTCATTGATTGAATCCACTCTCATATTTCTTGCTAGTATCCACATACATTGTCCTTTGTCATTTTTTATAATGTTCCAAAACCTTTATTTCTTAGATTGTCTCACATTATCCTATCATAGTTTAATTTTAGTAAACCCTTCTCGAGTGACTTCCAAAAAAATAATTTTCTTGAGCCTTTCTTTATTTGGGGCCAACTTAGAAATAGGTTTAAAGATTCTTAAGTTCTTTGAATTTTGGAATCCCAAGAATTAAAGTAAAATCCCCCACTTCACATACTTCTTTTTCATTTTTTTATTTATATTTTTCACTTCTTACAATCCTTCTTTGATTTTTTTAATTACCTTTTCTATTGGAATAACTTTATCCTAAAAAATCATCCTATTTCTTTCCTTCCAAGTATGCTATATCATCATCAAATGGGATACAATCCAAATTTCACTCCAACTATTTTTTTATCTCTATTTGGCCACCCCTTCAAAATTTCTAAAATATTGTCCCATGTGACACAAATCCATCCTAAAATATTGATTGCTACTCATCCCAACACATTATGACAAAGGATAAATTTAAAACTAAATGTTGTATCATTTCACATCTTCTACACACAATTAATATCTACTTGGCCCTTGAACTTAAACCATTTGAAGATGACCTTATATTATAGTCATATTATACCATGTCAGCCATAGTGATATTCCTTCCTTTGGCACTACTTAAGACTATCAACAAAATTTCCTCCACCATACTGTATTTATTTCTTCATCATTTTGTAAAAATGCCCTAAATTATTACAATACTTTCCTTAAAATGTGATTTCCAATACCACTTAATCTTATTATTTTATTAACTTTACCCTTCCATTTTTAAGGAAGTTTCTAACCCTCTCCACTTTACTAATAATGATACCCAATCTACCAACATCTACCCATGAATATTTATCTTGGGTCTCCCTATTCCTTATAACATAATTTACCACCTCTTTTCCTAAATATCTCAAGAAAATCTTGGACCCACTCTTGGTTCTCCAATATGGTGGCTATAGAGTCTTCCCAATTCTAAGAATCTATTGACATGTTGGCTTTTCTACCATAAAACAAATTCCAAGAGATATGACTTGTAATGATTGGTTTGAACTCTAGCATAAATATCTAAATAGCAAAACCTCCATGTGAATTTTCTATCATGAGAATTTTGAATGAATCATCTTGGTCCAAATATTTTTTCATGTTTATTAATTTTAATAGTCTATTAGGTTTTTCGTATACTTTCCATATTAGTGTTTCTCTCAAGGCTCTACTTTGTTTCACCATTATTTTCAATCCTTCTCCTCCTATATCCTTTGATTTGCATGTTGTCTCTCATCTAACAAAATGTTTTTTTCCCTCCCTTGAACCTTCCCAATGAACACTTCTCATAATCCCTTCTATTTGATAGATAGCATTACATGCAATTTTTAAATTATGACATGACATAAATGGGTACCACCACCAATACAAGTCACCATCAATGTCCTCCCAATTGTTAACCATTTATTTTTCCATGATGTTCTCTTAGTTCTATAGCAATTAATTATCTCCTCCCAATGCTTAGATCAACAATCTTCCTGATTTAAATGAGACCCTAAATATTTGGATGGTAAATTAATATTTAATCATTGTAGGCTTCTTTCTAGCCTTTTTTGTTAAAATTTATTAACATTGAAACAGAAAAATTTAGACTCCTCATAATTAAGAGTTTTCCTTGACACACATATTTATCTATTGCTTCTTTGATAAACTATTTTCCCTTATTGTTGTCTCCCTATATATAATTGTATCATCTAAAAATTTTAAATGATAATCTTGTGTAACACATTTTGCATTCACTTTTTCAAAGAATAAGAGCTACTACCTTATTGATAGTAAATATTGCAAAATAATTTATTTTTCTAATATATTCAACCAACCTTAGTACTTACTTACCAATAAAGTTCCAACATTTTGATAAAAAAAATTTGGGAATCTATTAAGATGAAGAGATTTGTTTGGATCTAATTGAAAAATAGCCCTCATAATCTCCTCCAAAGAAAATTATTTAAGTAATGATCCTCTATGATATTCTTCAGTAATGCACTCTTAGGAATAGTATCCAAAATCTATGTTTCTTTTGAAACATTATGATTTTTTCTACAAGCTAAAAAATCTTTGAAGTAAGAAACCACTTATTCTTCTATCTTCTTTGAGTCTATTATCACATCCTCATTTTTGAAATTATTTCTACATTATAGCTCCTATCTCCTTTTCTTTGTTAAATAAAGCATAAATACATGCATACAACAATCATAAAGATTTTAATGGAAGACTTAACCAAATAATAAATATTCCCAAGCATTCCATTACTCAAAAACACATATTTTTCCATCTAGGTGATTAATCAAGCAAGGTTCATTTCACTACCCATATCAACATCATAAGAAAAACTCATTTTAAAGCAAAAATAGTGTTGGTCCCAACTCATACTAAGATTGGGGGTGGGGGTGAATCAGGATGAACACTCCAACTAGATTGTTGAATAATTTCTCTAATAAAACTAGACAATATCCACTTAATTGCTAAAATAGAGATAAATACAATAAAGTAAAAGCATATAATCTCACATACAAACACATTCATCAACTGAAACACAAATTTATACATGGAAACCCTCTATGAGAGGATGAAAACCATGGTGGGATTAATATACCTACTAGCCCTTATAATGCATGCAAAGGGTTTCTTGATTATGTGCTACAATTGTTCCTTCTGAGAAAACATGATGTTAGAAGTGTATATAACTATTGAAATGAGATTGTTGAAGTAAAGAAGATTGATAAAACTATCATGGAACAATCATTATTTTGTCACTGATGTCAAACCTACTACTTTTTGGTGAGACAATTGCTTACTTTGGTTTGAATGCTATCATTTGTTTGATTGATGAAGAGGATTTGAAAAGAAAGGATAACAAGAGAACCTAGAGAAAGGTTGAGTTATTTGGTGTATAAAAGGAGAACTAAGACTAAGAAAGACATTAATGATATTATGTATTGTTGATCTACTTCTTAAGGCTAAAGTGAATGGTTACTCTAGTTAAGTCTAGACAAAGTGTTTTCATAAAAAGTGTCTACCAAGCTTGGCCGAGAAAACAGTGTAAGCCAAGAAAACATAGTTTAGGCCGAGCAAAATTTAGCATGTGTTGAGTGTTAGAAAGTTAGTAGGTGTCGAATGTCAAAAAATTATAGTAAGTGTTGAACATTAAGGAAATAACAGTGATGACCAAGAAAGGAAGACTTAGTTGATGTCAAGCTACCCAGTGTTGGTCGAGCATCAAAAGACTGTTATTGTTGAGTGAACAGAGTGGATGTTGAGTGATAGTAAAATGTGTTAGATCAAAAATTTAACAAATTTGAGCTGACAAAGTTGATTTATTGAATTGTGTGAAGTATGTTGAAGGTTTCTATGATGAGTTGGTGGCATAAGATTCAAGATAAACTATTTTGAGGAGATTTCAAAGAGGATTATAGAAGAAGTTTCTAGAAGGGTCTAAAATCAAAAAGTAGGTAGATTCATTGAATCTTACCTAACCTTGGAATGGATGATTGTGGTTAAGAAAAAAAAAGACCTAAATTCTCTATTTATAAAGATAGTAGGCTAGAAGTGATAGTTTCCATGTGCGAGAACCTAAGGAAGATAATAAGTCTAGGGTGTTGCTTCATATGATGGTTGAATAGAAGATTTTGCAATTGGCATGCAAAGAAAGAAGGCTTAAGAGGTTGAATGCTTGAAGGGTGAACAAGAAATCAAAGATGAAGGGTATGAATGCCAAGTAGAATGGAGGACTGAACCAAAGATCTATAATCTGCAAGTGAGTTATTTTTTATTATCAAATCAATTCCTACTACTACTTTCTAATCATTGTATAAGTCTAGATAAATCATTTGGATTAAGTTTGACCTAACAGTAATTTGTAAATCCTTTAATAGGGTGACATTCTAATGGAATGTTCTAAAGTCCTCTAACAAGGCTCACTCCTAATAGGGTGATTAAAATCCTTTAACCAGGTCAAATTTTATAGTGTGCATTGTAACCTTTAATAGGGTTGGCTCCTCACAAAGCTCACTTCAGAAGAGTGAAAATTGGTAGCATGTTACTAGTGGTTTTTCCCAAATTGGGTTTCCAAATAAAATCCTTGTGTCAAAATGTATGATTGATTTTGTGTTTTTGCATGTTTACATTTCTACAAAGTTATTTTGACATAGGACAGCAATATGCATATATTTAATAATTGAATGGTCAATGCATGTATAAGGATAAGTTGTAGTACTAAAAAATTTTATTTGTGCATTTGGACCTTGGATAACTGATTCACCCCTCCCTCCTCTCAGTTATTCTAAAGTATTCCAACAATAACCTGCTAGGGTTACAAGAGCATATAAAAGCTACATGGTTAGAGAATTTACAAATCTCTTTTTAAGAGATGCTTTGTTATAGGATTTAAAAAATCTTACTTTTTAAAGCTTTCCTAACTAAGAGCTACAAATAGGCACAATGGTGGGAAATAGATCTAAGTGTCTCATCTAAAGTTAGCATTTTCTTTCCTTATAGATCTTCATTTTGTATCCTTGAAGATGCAAGTCTTAATGTTTGATGCAAGAGCATCTTGGGTTGTTGTTGAGTTGCAATTCCTTGCATTGTCAAGTTTTTGAGGATGTTGAGTTCATAATGGTTATTGAGTTCGTAATGGTTGTTGAATTCTTGGTGTTTGTCAAATTCCTAATGGTTGTCAAGTTCCTAGTATTTTTTGAGTTCGTAATAGTTGTCGAGTTCCTATTGTTTGTCAAGTTTACAATTTTTTCTAAGTTCCTAGTGTTTGCCAAGTTCATGTATGAACTGAGCATTGCCGAGTGCCAGTATTATTTTGGGTCTTCTTTGACCATGTTGTCTATGTCTAGTTCTAGTTTAGGTGAACCTTTCTTATTTAATTTCGTGATCTATATTTGTTGAGATCCAACTTGTGTCTTGGTTTGTATTTAATGAAAGGGTTTATTTAGTTGATAATTTGTATCAGGCTGACTTGTGGCCATGCAAGTATTTAAAGGGGTCTTGGGTAGATTCTTAGGTATGATAGTAGATAACGAAAAGAAGAAGTAAATTTGGAATGCAAAGTTCATCATTGAAGATTGAAGATTGAAGTTTGAATTGTAATATTGTTCATAACCTAGAAGGCCTTATAGTTGGTAATGTATGATGATTTAATGAATCAGTAAAGTGGTTGGCTCTTCTATATCCTTTGGTTGTTCTTTGTGTTGTTTTCCATTGTGTTTACTCTTGTAGGTGGCTTTGATATCTAGGTGTGCTTTTGGCCCTAGTTATCCAAGTTCTCCCTATGTTAGGTGGTATTAGAGATTGAGGTTCATCCTTGTGGAGATTGGATCATGTAGAACCCTAAGTTGATTTGGTTGTGGGGTAGAAGATATAAGGATTTGACCTATAACTTGCAAAGGGTTATGATCTTGCAAGAACCTACTTGTAAAGATGGTTTGAGGTAGAGGAAATGCTAAAAATGTTGTATTTGATACATTCAAACAAATTGCAGCAATATTAGATGCTTTGGAGACATCCCAAAGGAGAGGAGCACATCTTAATGATGTGAGTGATGATGAAGCAACAACACCAAACCCTAATTTAGAACCTGAAGAAGATCAAGATGAGGCAAGATTGTTGAGAGTATTATCTAGGAAAAATTTAAAGCCAGTTGTAGAAATTATTCCTTATGATGGAAAATTGGATACCAATGTTGTGTTGGATTGGATCTCTAATATGGAGAAGTTCATTGGGTATGAAAACACTACTAATTATAGGAAGGTGAAAATTGCAATTACTAGGTTGAAGGGTCATGCTTCACTATGGTGGGAGTATTTGCAAACTATTAGATGAAGGAGAGGAAAGGAGAAAATCAAGACTTGGTTGAAAATGGTGAACAAGGTGAAGAACAAGTTTTCTCTTATTGATTACCAAGTTAGCTTGTTAAGAAAGATGCAAAATTTGAGATAGAGGGACATGACCGTAAAGGAATATACTAAGGAATTCTATAATTTGGACATCGGATTTGGACAAGTCAATGATGATGATGTGGAGAAAACTACAAGATAAATCAATGTATTGAGATCTAGGATTCAAAATGAGATAAATTTTGTGAAATTGGAAAGTGTGGAGGAAGCATATCAATATGCCTTGAAAGCTTAGGAGATCTTAATGAAGAAGCATGAACAAAGACAAAGAGGTAGATGTGGTAGATTCCAGAGAGGTAGAGGTAGATCTTATGGGGAAGCTGGTAGATCTAACAATTTTGTGAAAGATAAGGGAAATTTTGAAGGGAAGAATGATGATAAAGAAAAGATCGAGTAGGTGGTGATTCTTATTGAGGAGGTATTGGTTCTTACCAAGGAAGAGGTAATTCTTATTCTAGAGGTGGTTTTCATGGTAATTGTTTTAGATGTAGTAAAGAAGGGAATAGATCCTTTGAGTGTAAATCCTCTAAAAGTGGGCAAGGTAACATACATGTTGTAGTTCAAGGAGACACTAAGGGTTCACCAAGTAGACCTAAGGCTAGAGAAAATTTGATGATGAGAATAACCTTATGTAATAAGGGAAGTGATGAGGAACCTGTCCTAAGAAGAAGTCTTTTCAAGACCAGATGTAAGATGGCTAGGAAATATTGCAAGGTGATCACTAAAAATGGCAGTTCTACAAATTTGGCATCAGAAGAGCTAGTTAAAGAGTTATAGTTGTAGAGGTTGAAGCATCTTAAACCCTATCAAGTTTCATAGATGAAAGATGATCATAAGATATTGGTAAGTGAAAAATATATTGTGAAGTTCAAGATTGGAAATTATTTTGATGAAGTTCTGTGTGATATTATGCCTATGGATTATTGTCATATTCTATTGGGTAGACCTTGGCAATATGATAGATATGCTATACATGATGGAAGATTAAATCAATATACTCTTTAGGTGAATGGGAGAAAGAAAACATTATTGCCTTTGATTGAAATTCCTGATGAGGTTAATTGTACTACTACAAGTATTTGCATGGTTAATGGAAAGCAATTTAAAAAGGAAATGAAGAAGAATCAAATAGCTTTTTCCATAATTCCTAGAAGACCGAGTTGTGCCAGTAGCAACTTAGTATTAGAAAATAGTGTAAACTGAGTGTCATTCAATAGCAACCATGTGATAGAAGTTAGTGGTAACCAAGTGACAAAAAAATTGTTAGTAGTAATCGAGCGCATGTGGAAATTACAAATCTACTAAATGAGTATAAAGATATTGTTGCAGAAGATACATCTGATGGTTTACCTCCAATGAGAAGTATAAGTCATTGCATGGACATAATTCTTGGAGCTAGTTTTTTGAATAAAACACCATATATATTGACACCTATAGAGAATGAAGAACTTAACAAAAAAAGTACATGAATTGTTGCAAAAAGGTTTGATCAGAGAATTTTTGAGTCCATGCATTGTACCTATTGTATTAGCACCTAAGAAGAATGGAGAATGGAGAATGTGTACTTATTTCAGAGATATTAATAAGATCACAATGAAATATAGGTTTCCTATACCAAGGATGGATGACATAATGGATTCTTTGAGTGGAGAAAAATATTTTACCAAGATTATTTTGAAAAGTGGTTATCATCATATCAAAATCAGAGAAGGTGATGAATGGAAGACTACTTTCAAGACAAAAGATGGTTTGTATGAATGGTTGGTAATGCCTTTTGGTTTGACTAATGCACCTAGTACTTTCATGAGGTTGATGAATGAAGTTCTCAAAAGATTTTTGGATAAATTTGTGATTTTTTATTTGGATGACATTTTGATATTTAGTAAGACTAAGGAAGTGCATATTAAACATGTTAGAAAAGTGTTGTAAAGATTGAAAGAAGAGAAGTTGATGATTAATTTGAAGAAGTGTTATTTTATGCAAGAAAAGATTGTGTATTTGGGATTTTTGATTTCAGTTAATGGTTTGAGAATGGATCCTGAGAAGGTTTTAAAAAATTGGAATGACCTATACTTGAGAATGTGGGTTGAGGTGAGATCATTTCATGGGTTGGCTAGTTTTATAGGAAGTTTATAAAGAATTTTAGTTCTATTTCTAATGCTATGATTGAGACAATGAGAGGAGACAAATAGGATTTCAAGTGAACACATGGAGGTGATAACATTTTTGAGACTTTAAACAAAATTTTGTTGAGTAACCTATATCAGCTTTGTCAGATTTCAATAAAGTATTTCAAGTTGAATGTGATGAAAGTGGTAGTGCAATAGGAGATGTATTAAGTCAAGAAGGTAAACTTTTTTCTTTATTTAGTGAGAAATTGAATTGTGCTAAAAGGAAGTATTATGTGTATGATCAAGAGTTTTATGAAATTGTTCAAGCCTTGAAGAAGTGGAGGCATTATTTTATTCCTAAGGAGTTTGTGTTGTATACTAATCATAAAGATTTACAGTACTTGGGAAGTCAACATAAGTTGAATCAGAGACATATGAAGTGGGTTGAGTACTTGTAGAGTTTCACATTTATGATTAAGCATAAAAGTGAAGTCACTAACTGAGTTGTTGATGCATTAAGATGAAGATGTTCTTTGTTGAGAGAGATTGAGGGTTGAAGTTCTTGGTTTTGATGAGATGAAGGAGTTGTATGAAATTGGCCCTAATTTTTTTGAGGCATGGAGAGAATGCAGAGTACCAAACCTATTAGATCACATGAGTAAGTATGATGAGTATTTCATTCAAGAAGGTATGTTGGTCAAAGGAATTTAGCTAAGTATACCTATAAGTGATATGAGAATCAATCTAATTAAGGAAAAGCATAGTGGTGGATTGGCTAGACATTTTTGAATTGATAAGACATTAATTTTGTTGAAGGATAAGTATTATTGGGCATAGATGTATAAGGATATTTAGAAATTTGTAAAGAGTTGTGGAGTTTTTCAAGTTGCAAAAGGAGTAAGTCTGAATATTAGTTTTTATACACCTATTTATGTTCTTGAGAAACCTTGGAGTGACATCAATATGGATTTTGTTCTCGGATTACCCAAGACAACAAAGGGGTATGATTCTATATTTGTTGTTGTAGATAGATTTTCTAAGATGGATCATTTCATACCTTGTAAGAAGACATCATGTTGCTGAGATTTTCTTCAAAGAGATTGTTGGGTTGCATGGATTATCAACAAGTATTATTTATAATAGAGATAGCAAGTTTGTTGGTTACTTTTGGAAGACTTTGTAGAAGAAGATGGGTATTGAGTTGAATTTTAGTTCTACATTCCTTCCACAAATAGATGGATAGAAAAAGGTTGTGAATAGAAGCTTGGGTAATTTGTTGAGACTTTTAGTTGGAGATAAACCACATAATTGGGAGTTGGTGTTGAAACAAGTTGAGTTTGCATATAATAATTTTGTGAATAGGAGTACATGGAAGACACCTTTTGAGATTGTTTATGGAATGTAGCCTAGAGGAATATTTGAATTGAGATATGTTGCTAGTGAAGAAAAAGAAGTGTTGCAAGGGTAGAATTTTATCATTTTATGGATTCTTTACATAAGGAAGTTAAGTTGAGGTTGGAACAAAGTAATTAGAAATATAAGGAGAATGTTGATAAGTCTAGAAGACATCATGATTTTGAAGTTGGTGATGAGGTGATGGTTAATTTGAAGAAAGGTGGATTTCCTATTGGAACATTTAGTAAGTTGAAGATGAATAAGTTTGGACCTTGTAATATCTTGAGGAAGTTTGACGGTGGTAATGCTTGTGAAGTTGAGTTACTTGATGACATGGATATATGTTCTATATTCAATGTTTCTATATTGTATAAGTATCATGAGTTAGATGACAAATTTGTTATATTAGGTGATTAAACTAAGAAGCAGATTGAAGACGTTGAACAAATATTAGATCAGAAATTTGGCAAGAGAACATGAGGAAAAAATTACTATGAATATTCACTAATTACACTTACTTAAGCTTACTTAGAATAATGCATTACATAGTAGTTTGTAATTGAGACACTTAGGAGTTTGCACCTCAATTAAATACATGGTTTAGGAGGATTCCACTCTAGGTGGTCATTATTGTTATCTCAATCCACCTTTAGTGCACTTGTCACATTATCATCCTCATCATCGCACATACTTAATCGCATAATGGATGATGACCCACCTTTGGTTGACATGTGATTCCACCTTATGTGGTGATAGCTTATCTTCTCCTTATCATTGTCTCTTATTGCCTCTCCTATATAAGGAGGCCTATTATGTACATTTCAAATCAAATTAATTAGATGTTAATCAAGTCCACTATCAATAATAGCATTCTTGCATCTTCATGCAATTGTCTTTCCAATCTCTTGTGGAAGTTATCTTGGTCTTTCATTTGATCCTAGGGATGTTGTAGAGTCACCTAAAACTCTAACAATCACCTCTACCTTTTTTATTCATAATAACCTATCTATTGTAGCACTTCCTTCTACAACTAAGTTCTTAGCTAGATTGTACTTCAAACAACAACTCTTCTCTCTTACTTCTTCAGAAATATTCTCTTTAGACTCAACAAATTCATATAATGAAGCCTAAGAACCTTTGTGCACTCTACAATGTCAGAGTGTAGTCATTCATAGTAAAACTCTCACTCAATTTCAAAATTTGAAATCTGTATCAGAGTTGTTCACAAAAGACCTATGACCCCTACTCATAAGATCTAGACTAGAATCCCTCTCAGTCTATCTATGAGCCTACTTGTAACCTTTTTTCTTTCTTATTTCCATTGACTTGAGACCTTTTTTTGTCACATGAATTTTTTCTATCTTTATGTCTTATCACATCCGTGGTGACTCACCTTATAGATGATCAGTAATCAACTAACCTTCATGCCTCTCTACTAGTGGTAGCACATACTATCTTATCATTCATGTGTGTATTGATTCATTCTTGTAATGGTTGTACTAGCATATTGTAATATCTCTTTTCTTCTTAATCAGTTGTCGATCAATGACAACACCATTTAAAAACTTCATGCCAATAAGATTTGTAAGTTTAGCAATTTCCACTTTTAGAATTGATGGTAAAACCTTTTCATATGATCCATGTTTATACTTATCTCTTTTTGTCAAAATTTCATTTTGTTGGCATTAACCCATTTGCACTGGTAGTGAGCTTTACACTAGTATATGGAATTAACTCAAATCTCATGATTCTCATATTTTTGGATGTCTCCCTAGAGGCATGTTTCCTTGATCAGGTTGTATTCCATTTTCCTTGAACCTTTATTTCCTTTTCTATTTTTTTCCTTCATGTTATCACACTATTCTCCCCTTGCTTGGGTTATCTTTTTGCCTATTTGTGCTTATTTTTCAATGTTGTCCTTTATTATATTCTCTCCCATTTTTTCATTAATATAGTCTTCATTATATTCACCCCCTTTTATCATCGATGATAAAGGGTATTACAAGCTATCAAATATGTCCTTGTATCAACTTTTTGTGCTAGCATGATGGGCTTTCCATGATGCCTTGAAATCTGTGAGTGTGATTATCTCACTTCTTATATCTACCAAGAGCTCTTCAGTTCTATTCAATATACTAACCAGTGCTCTAGAAATTAGTGCTTCTACATCATTATGCCCATGTATGATGCTTTTGAAGGGTGATAGTTTGTATTGCATTGCTATTAGTCATGTGATTCTCTTTTCTTGCTCTACCTTGGTTTGATCAATAAGATGTAGTATTTCATGTGTCTTGGATAGATAGTTATATGTAAAAATAGTGATTGCATTGTTTGTACTCTTCAATGACTAAAGCTCTTGTTGAGCTTCATGTAAAGTTTGTTTTAAGTCTAGTGTTAGTAAACTTGGATCAGATTCCTTTTGTAGAACTGGTGATGTGGCCTTGAGTGTCTTTATCATGTTATGTTTCACTTCCTATAGAGTGGCCTTTTTCAGTTCTACTAGGTTTTCTAGCTTCTCTATTCTTCTTTCTTACAATTTATTCTCAATCGAGTCCTCAACACTCCCTAGTTCCTCCTTGATATTGTCAACTAAAGTAGTAAATTGGTTCATTAGATCCATTTCTAGATTGTATGTTGCTTCAAGGTTATTTATACAATGATGTCTCTAGTAACTATAAGTGTTTTTTCCCTTTATTATTGTTTTCTCACTACATTGTGATTCTTGTGCTTCTTCAAAAAAAAAACTATACTCATTGAGCTCATCTAAATTCATGACTTTTATCATTGATTTCTTCTTAGGAATGATGAAATCTAGAGTTTTATTTTCTTCCTTTGTATCTACATCATTTTTGAAAAAATATCCTTCATCATCAAAGAAATTATAGATGATGATGATGGCAATGAAGATGAAGATGTCATCATATACGTAATGATTTGATTTTTCTTTTGGATTTGATTGTGTATTTTTTTTGTCATCAACATTTCGGATCACACTCTGTGATCCATCATCAAGATGAAAGAAGGATGTAAGATGAATGCAGACTAGCTAGGAAAAGGAGAATAAAAAGGTGAAAAGGGAGAAGGAGCACACAACATGAAAAAGAGAAAGCAACAGATTAAAAAAATAGTAATAAAAGAGCCTCTAAATTAGTAACTAGAAATAGAGAAGAATAAAAATGCAAGTGAGAAAGAGAGCAAAGATACCACTAAGAGGGAAAATTTAAACATTTAGAGAACAAAAGGAATGAACAAACAAATGAAAAGGGGATGAAATATAAAAATATGAAAGAATTCCTTTTGACTGCTTTCTCTATTTGCTCCTTAGTCAAATTAGGCAGTATGCTTTCTAGGGTTGATTCTCTCATCTCCTTCTCCATTTTCAAACAAAAATGCCATCTGTCTTCTACAATTTTAGATAGTTTATTTGGCAATTGTCCATCTATTTCAAGAGGAGTATACTTGAACTATGCCATCATTCCATAAACTGATTCTTCTATTTTATTTTGTTCATCTTTAGTGAACTTATTGAAATCAACTTTATTTATGTTGCTTAAGTCTCCATTTCCAATCTTTTTACATAATGTATCAACTAAAAAATGGCTTACCTTTTCAGATTGATCTTCTTCATCAGTATCAGGTTGAGCCACATATTTTCTTCTTTTCCTTAGCTCTTCCTGTGTCTTCTTGATTGTTTTCTTCTTTGTAGCATCTTCTTTAGCTTTTTGTGTGGAGGCCCTCGTTGCAGCTCTGGTTGTTGGCTTTCGAGGTGATGGCATGGCAGTTTTCTTTGGTTTGGACTGAGCTGGAGGCTGTTCTATTGCCTTTCTCTTCTTTGGCTTGGCTTGGGTTGGTGCTTCATCAGCTTCTTCTTCCTCAGCACCTTCCTCCATGTCTTCACCTAGGCCTTGAGTTAATCCCATTGGGCCTTGCTCTTGTTCATCCTCATCATCATCATTGTCATCATCATCTTCTTCTTCTGCTTTAGCCTCTATTCCTTCACCAAATTTCTTTTTAATTTTCTTCATCAATTTATCTTTCTTATTCAATATGGAGGCAATTTTTAATTCCATATTTATCTTTGACCTTACCACATCATAAGTGCCAAAGTGTGGGGCACTCTTATCTGTCTTTTCTGTCAATAATGTGGTTATGGCTATAGATGCTTCATCTATGTTGATCTCATAACCAAATGGCCTTAGCCATCTCACCCTTGGAATTGCTACTTGGATATAGGTGAATTCAATATCAACTAAGAAGCATATATCATTAATATGTTTTTCCACTAAGTAAACTGGTATTCTCACCCTTTGCTTCATGGATTTCTTAAAATCCTCAAAATAGCTTGTCATTAGGGTATCAAAATTGTCTCCCATTTGTTCTATATATTCATTAATTTGGGATATGATAATTCTATCATTTCTCCATATAAATTTCCAAAAGAGGGAAATTCATTATGTACATAAAAGAATACACAAACTAGAATTGCTCCAAATTTACATTGAGCACCCTTTGTCCTTCTTATGGCAGCTAGGTTTTCATTAATTTTTTGTAGTTGCAGTTCTGCAAGATCATAAGTATGATCCCTTTTCACCAGTTTGTAGCCTACATCTACTGCAATACATGGCACACTGTTGAGTCTACTGGATTGATAGAATTTGTGGGCAATAACTCTAACAGCAAACTCAACTAGAGGATCCTGAATGGTGTGAATTGTCATTCACCTTTTGTTCCACTGAGAACCTATGTTCTTTTCAATAACCTCCTTGGATTCACTTCTCAAGGTTTTGAACCGATCTAGGGTAGGATATCCAGTTACCCTATGAATCATTCTTTTTGTGATTTTGATAGGGACATCTTCTAACCATAGACTACCATCATGAATTCTGCTCAACACAAGTCTGATCCATTCTATTTTAAATATGGTGGGAAAACTCAAAACTCATGTTAAACCCTTCCTTTCAAAATTTTATATTCATCTTTCAAGACTCCATCGACACATAGCTTCGCAAATGCTTCTCTTATTTCCATGTCTCCTATGGCTCCTATCTTGCAATTATAACATCTTCTTACATCCTAAACCATAACAACGTTTGGGGGTATGCAAAAAAGGGCTCCAACGGGATCAATCTTGTATGCAACTTCAGGGATGGGACAAAAATTAGGTTGCCTAACCTCATTAGATACTAGTTGGACTTCAAATGATTCTTTGTCCTGGGTTTTCTTAGAACTCGAAGCCATTTACGTAAACTAGGGTTTCCTTTACATAGAAATATGAAACTGTGTAGCTCGGCACGAATGAAAATACCTCAAGATCGATGAAAACACATAGTAAGAGGTTGCAATCTGCTTGGAATGCTGGATTCTCTACTATAGAGTTGCTCCACTCTCTTTCTCTTCTTTGCTTCTTGATCGCGATGAGGAAGAAATGATTGAAATCGCGATAATAGACCCTATTTCCATCGCATTAAATGCTCAACTACAAACTTGACTTCTAAAAGATTTTAACATTACTCAGCTTGCACTACACTTCCACTTTACTTGGCTTCCATAGGAGTTACTCAACTCAGCATCAGCTATCAACTCGATCGCTGTTAGGAACTCGACATGCATTGGAGTTTTAGTCAGCATCCAAAGACAGCTCGGCATCATCATTTAAAGTTTTTTTCTTGGCATCTTGTTTCATGCAGATTTATACTTTTCATTGCTTCTTCATGGTTTAGGGCTGATGTATGATACTTCCTTATATGTATTAGCCCTGTAGGCTCTTTCTTGTGTTTAATTGAATGAAAAATGATCACTTGACCTTGTGGGTGAAGTGACCCTTTCATTGGATGAACTTGATTCATTCTTTTTCTGCCATGTTTTCTTCATCTCTATTCTTATGTGTTCCACATCAATCTTTTCTTTGCCCTTGTTTACTTCAATCTTTGGTGCCTTTGACCTTGTAGGACAGTTTCTGTTGATATGACCAGTTTTCAATCAACTAAAACATGTGGTTTGGTTCAACCATCTTTTATAGTTCCCTTTGAAATGTGTTCTTATGCAGTTCTGGGGTATATGTCCATATTACTTACAATAATGACAGTTATACTTGGTGTTGTAATCCCAATGGTATTGACTTTCATTTTCTTTTGGTTTTGCTAGTCGATTTGATGCCCAAATAGCCTTTGATCTACATTCAAATGCTCTATGTCCATACTTCTTACAATTATGACAATGTCCATCAAATCTTTGTGTCCTTGTGACTTTGGATTTGCAATCTTGTGTCATATGTCCTTGTATGTTGCACTTGTGACAATAACTCTTGCTCTTGGGTGTGTTTTGCTGATTGAATCTTCTACTCCTGCAAATATTAGCAGTATGCCCCTTTTTATTAAAGTAATGACAAATGGGTTTAGAATACTTACCTTTGTCACCTTTTTGCTCAACATTCTTTGATGATTCCCCTACTTCAGTGCTATTGTATCCAAGTCCTGATGTATCATGGGTTGATCTTGGAAATTTCATCAATTGTTCAAAGTATTTGATGGCTTCACTTGACTTGTTTAGATTCTCTGCTACCTCTTTTTCTCTGTTCAATTCATTCACCAGTTGTTCATTCTACATCTTCAAAGTAGAGATCTCAATATCTTTCATATTGAGTTCATGATGAAGGTTCATCATTTGGGCAAGTGTATCCATCTATATGTTTGAGATTCTTGTTAATTCAGTACATTTTTCTTCAAGTCTGTTTGCAAGATTTCTTTTGTCATCTTCCATCATGACTCTATCCTCAACTACTCTTTTCTTTTGTTTAGTGATTTCACATAACGTTATGGCCTGTGATTCATGTTCCATCTTGAGAGATCTTATCTCTTCTACTTGAACTTTATTTTTCTCCATCAGTTCTGCTATTGATGCATCAAACTCTTTAGTGTCTCCATTGGCAAACAGTTTTGTGGTCTCAATCTCCTTGTAGTTTGTATCATTTTCAGCTATGGCTATATCCTTCCTTCTTTTCAAGGATTTTCTTAGTTCCTCCCTTGCTTCCTCTACTTTGTGTAGAGCTAGTTGCACATCAATCACTTGATTGTCAATAATCTTTCCAAGTTTGAAGACTTCCATATTTAGACCTTTTCCTCCAAGCTGTTAGACTTCTTCTTGTGAGAACCTTGCAGCTCTGATACCAATTGTTGAAATATCTTAATGGAAAGAATGCTTCTGAGAGGGGAAGGTGAATCAGAAGTACTAGCTTTTAACCTATTTTTCACAAATCCTTAATAACATAATATTGAAATGTACATGCATGCATATCAACATTAAGCAATTATGAAAAACACATGTGCATCACCACATAACACTTGAAATTTTGGTAACCCAGAAACCCTCCAGGAATAAGAAGGTAAAATGGGGGTGGGGATGATACCCAAAAAATCACTGTAGTAATAATGTTTAACCACTTCTGATGGTCTACCCTGTTAAAGGCTTTACATTGTATCAATAATGACCTGATTAAAGGATTTAGAAACACTTTACATGAAGTGTTACCCTGTTAAAGGATTTAATCACCTATTTAAAGGATCTACAAAATAGTTGTTAAGCTAACCTATCATCATAGGGTTTCCTTTCTAATACAGTTGCTAGAGAGTATTAGGTATAATAAACCTGATAGCTTACAATCCTTTGATTGCTGAATACAGGCACTTGATCTACTTTCTCTGATCTTGATCCTCTGAGATCTGATAATCTTCACTCTAAAATAGTTTCCCTTACACAACCTCATTCATTCACATATACAATGAGTTTTAGTCTTCCTTATAAAGACATTCAATGACTTAGGGTTAGATGTAGATCTACGATCCATATTGAATCTCTATTTCTCTCTCATTCCTTTCACTTTTATTATTGGTTGCATGCCTTCTCCATTTTTCTTATTGGCTGCATGTAGATTGCATAGGAAACACAAAAGATTTGATCTTATCATTTTAATCCTTCAAGATTCATCATATGTCAGCCATGAAAAATGGTTTACATCTGAATTAGTAAAGTTACAAACTCATATGTACATTCTGTTTTACTCGGCACTTACTGATTCCTGATGCTTGGCACTTATAACAAACTAGCTTACTCAGCTCTTATTTCATTTCTGTATTGCTCGGCATCATCTATGACTCGGTACTCAAATATCACTCGGCACTTGTATCATGCTCAGCACCTAAAGTCACTCGACACTTGATCTTCACTCGGCACCTGATCTTCACTTAGCACCTGAAGATTGCTCGGCACTTGAAGATCACTCAGCACTTGTTGGATTTCCTAACTCGGCTCATGTTGTGACTTGGCATACATAGTGTGCTTGACTACAATGTAGAAAATGGTTAAGTGTGATGGCACTCAAATGTCAAAGCCATTTTGAGACTAACAGTTAGGAGATTCCAACCCTATTAGGAGTTGTAGTATAGTAGATGCAAGAAGAGCTCACTGCCCAAACATGCACTTCCAATTACAAGAAGATCTCACTACCCAAACAAGTAATTAGTTCTCAGGTATATAGATGTTGTATCCTCTTTCTTGACTAATCTCTGACCTCAGCTTGATCTTGGATCATGGAATTAGGTTCTTAACACTTCACATAGATCGCTTCACAAAAAGTTCGCATATCACATATCACAATACAATTGCACACTTCTTCTTGCAAGATATCATTTTTATAAATATTGTGCCTTTTCACAAATTGCTGCTAGGTTGGCTAAGACCATAATATAATTTTCCAACTTAGAGTAAACATCTAGGATGTTGGCCCTAATTGGTCAAGTAATTATTTTTTAAACAAAATTATTCCTTTACATTTAATCTTGTTGTTCTATTTCACTGGTAAAACATGAATATCTCTTTTCTGTACTATCTGCATTGATGTTTGAGGTTATACACATCATTATCAACATGTATATTGTCTCCATCTAACTTCACTAATCATAATATGATGTTAGTAACAAGTTACATACAAAATAATACACTATTGTAAACCAATTTCATACTTAAACAATTTTCTAGGTACCTAAAGCTAAGTATCTTTATTTCTGAGGTTTTCTACAAGCATGTACATCATGTGTTGCCTTAAATGACAACAATTACATATCTTCATTACCCAATTGTCAACAATGATTTCTTTCCACTTTCTTCTATGTGCTCTTCATGTTGGTTGTTGCTTTAACTCTATTTGTGGCATAAATGGTACTATCTTGTTCATCTTCAGCTTTTCTCACCTCTCTTATTAGCTCTTCTTTCTCTTTTCTCATTTGAGTGATAGTTTCTTTTAACTTATCATTCTCATCCATTAGATCAGATATGGATTCTTCTAACTCTTTAGAAGCATTGTGACCCTCCAATTTTTCTAAGACCTCTTAACTCTCACTTAGATTTTTTGTCAACTTCTTCCTTTTGGTCAAAGACTCCCTCAATTTTTCCTTCAAGTCTTTAATGGTGTCAATTACTTCATCAAACTACTTTTGTAATTAGTAATATGTCATTGGATCTACCTTCAAGCTATCATGCTTGTTGCTTCTAGGGTCTAAGCTTGGGTACCAATTATTGGTCCTAGTCGATTTGAAGAGGTGGGTGAATCAATATGAACACTTCAATTAATTTTTTAAATTATTTCTCTAATAAAACTAGACAACAACCACTTAACTACTAAAATAGAGATAAATAAAGTAAGGTAAAAGAATTTAGTCTCATGCACAAAAGAATTCATCAAGTAACACATAGATTTGTATGTAGAAACCCTTGATGAGAGGATAAAAACCAAGGTGGGAGTAAAATACCCTCTAGCCCTTATAATACATGAAAATAGTTGCTCGATTAAGAGCTACAACTTTTCCTTCTAAGAACACATCATGTTAGGAATTTATATAACTTGATAGGGTTACAAGAGCCTATAAAGGCTACCTTGTTAGAGAATTTAGAAATCTCTTTTTGAGAGACATCTTGTTAGAGGATTTACAAAAGCTTACTATTGAAGCTTGCCTTGTTAAGAGCTACAAATAGATGCAATTGTCAGAAAGAAATCTAAGTGTGTGTGACCTAAAGTTAGCAGTGTCTTGCCTTGTAGATCTACTTTTTGTGTCCTTGAAGAGGATTCAAATCTTCCTTTTCCTCTATTTACTTCATAAGGTCTTTTGGTCTCACTTATGTCTTCATTGTTAAGAATAACTTGTTTGTTGTAACACTTCCTTAAATAATTATGTTCTTAGCTAGCTTTCACTTAGAAAAACAACTCCTTGATCAATGTTCTCTTTCAACTCAACAACTTCACATAATGAAGTTTGAACACCTTTATGCACACTACAATGTCAAAGCATAGTTACCCATAGAAAAAATTCTACTCAATTTCAAAATTGAATCCATGTTTGAGATGTTCACATAAAGCATGTGACCCCTACTCCTAGGGTATATCTAGACTGGTAACCCTCTAGTTTATCTATGAACCTATACGTAGCCTTTTTCCTTGCCTACTTTGGTCATTTCAACCTTTTATTTTTTTACATTAATTGTGTATATCTTTGCATCTTTTCATATCCATGGTGACTCACCTTGTAGATGATTAGTGATCGACTAACCTTCATGCTTATTTACCAGTGGTAGCACATACTACTTTATCATTTGTGTGTGTACCAATTTGTTCTTCTACTAGCGATACTATTAGCTTGTAACATCTCCTTCCTCCTTGATTAGGTGCCAACGAATGACAACATCATTTAAAAACTTCATGCCAATGAGACTTGTAAGTCCAACAAATACAAATTCCTACATGGTTAAACATACAAGCTCATTTACCAATCTAAAATGTGAAATGATGGGACAAAATTAGAAACAATCCTAAAAATGACCAATAGGAAATCTATTTTGAATTGGGGAGATGTGACTTCCAAAAATGTATCTAAAAAAATAAGTTGTAACCTCTGAAAAAGTCAAGAAATATCCACTATTTGAGGTATAATAATCCTCTTACATTGTCATGTGATACAACTCTAAAAGGCATACAAAAACCTAGTGAACAAAATGCAATGGAACTCCTTTCATCACATGCTCCAACTCTGAGTGGTGTGTAATGAACTCCAATATCACATGATATAATGCTAAAATGTGTATGATAAAACCTAGGACTAGGTATGATGGAAAATTATCTAGTATTTCATCATATGATTTGGTACTCCAAAATGGTATAACCAAGTACCCTTCTCAAAGATAAGATACTAATATAGACCAAAATGTAAGTAAAACCTCCACACTAAGGATACCTAAAAGAACATATCTCAATGAGATAGGCACTCAATAACATCAATACATCAAAATAATACAATGATACATCTAACATATTATTCTCTCATATACAACTCTAATCCATCACATTGGCAATATAAGATCAAATACATAACATGTTCATGAACTACATAAAAAACAAGTAAATCATGCCTCAATAGAAGATTGATGAACCAAGTAAGTATCAAGATTTAATCCTGAAGCTAGAGGAAGGATGTCTATGTATTATGATCTATTAGCCCCAAGTGATAATGTTGTTATTATATGTAAAAAAAATCATATCAGATGTTATGTTTTTATTGATGTCACGCCTTGTTTGGTTACACATTATGCTGATTCAATAGAGTACCAAATCATTTGATTGATGAAGACAATTTTATTGATGAAGAGGATTTGAAGAAAGTATGATGATGGAAGAGTACGGTATTCAATGGGTACTTAAATGAGTTGGACTATGATAGTAAAATGTTGGTTTGACTATTTTACAATCATACAATATTGTGATTAAGTGATGAAGACAATGTATATTCAAGTCATAGTGACTGAATTGCATGGTGAAAGAAGAGATACAATATTCATCGAGCGCCTAGCAAAGAAGAGTTAAATTTTAGAGTTAACAAAGTAATTTTTGTATTAATCAAGTGATATATTTCCTAAGTAAAGTTTTAATGTTCACTGAGTGAAGAACTAAAGTAAAGATTAATCTAAGGCTGATTTTTTATGAAAATTAAGAATGTTCAAGAAGAGAAAAGGATAAAGTCAAAGTTAGTTATGAGATCTATGAGTGGAGAAATGTAATGAAGATCTAATGATAGAGATTTAACATAATGAAGATGAACACAAAGTTTAAGGTGTAACTATTTTTGGAGCGACTAAATACATTGAATCTAAAATATTTGATTGTGATTAAGTAGAACAATTTGGAAGGTAGAAGTTACCTATTTAAGGAGATGAATGAGACTATTTTTCATTGTTGATTATTCACTGATTAGGTGCAAGTTATTGTGAACTGAAGGAAGAATAATATAGAATGTGAACTGAGTAGAATGAAAGTGCAAAGTTCAAGCAAGAGGAAGTGCTAAGTGATAGTGTAAGTGTGTGAATAATCCAGTAAGAGATCATAAAGAAAAGATAGATCACAGAAAAGATCATAACAAGCAAGGTAGTGATAAACCTAGCATATCACTTGACTATTACTATCTTACCATTGTAGCAAATAAAATCTCTTAACCAAGTGTACTTAACAAGTCTTTGAAATTCTATATGGTAGAATTGATTAGTGATGTTTGTAAGTCCTTTAGAGTAAGCCACTCTTTAGAAATTTTGAGGAGTGTTAAGGTCTTAGATGATCTTTGGTTAAAATCCTCTAACCAGGTCACACTAAAAATGTGCATGTAACCTTTAACAAGGTTGGATCCTAATAGATCTCACTTCAAAAGAGTGAAATATTTGAGTTCCTGGTTCCCAGGTGGTTTTTCCCTTTACAGGGTTTCCACATTAAATATTTGTGTCAAATGTGTGAATGCTTATGCATTGTAAAGTTTATTTACATGTTATTTTCTTCATGCTACAACTCAATAAAAGCTAAAGGATTACTCTGATACTCAATATAAGTAAGAACGGTAAGATTGTTGAGATTATGTGTGTAGTATATATTGCATAATATTGTTTTTTTTTTAATGTAATGTTGTACCTAGGAGAACTTAGATGGATGTGCAACATGGAAATATTCACATTGGATATACTTAATGAGTTGTATTGCAACATTGTGATAATATTTGAAGTAATTATTTAATATTGGGGAAAATAATTAAATGTCTAATATTAAATGTGGTGTCAATGGGTTAGGTAGCACATGGTTTATATAATATCACTTGGTGTCTTTGTGGGACTTGCTACTATAGAAGTAGCCACAAGGGTAGTTGTAGAGACAAGACAAAAAGACAAAAGGGAAAAAGGAAAAAAGTAAAGTCAAGCAAGACAAGGCTTGACAAGTTAGCCAAGGGAGCATTGGTGAAGGTAAGAAGCATGACATGGGATGTGTGGATTCATGCTTATTCACATGGATTGCTTGGTTGTGGCTATGACTTTGAAGGCTTCCATGGTTGTATTGCAATGGTATTTTTTGCTGAATAATACATGGTAATGAATGCTCATGGAGATTGGGTTTGTTTCCCTCAATGAGGGTTTCCTAGGATATATCTTGTGTCAGATTTTTGTCGATATGTTGTCTATTCTGGATTTTAAGTTCATATTTATTTCAGAGTTATTGTGGGTTATGTGGAAAAAATTATGTTTTTTATTTCAAGTTTCCTTACAGAGATAACAATTTGAAGCAAAGTTTTATTAGTTTGATTTGAGAAGTTGGACGTGGTTACTGAGTTTTTGATGTGAAAGTTTATGAAGCTTGAATTGGTAATTAAAAAAATTAAAGACCTGTGGGCTAATTGGACATAACTAATTCAACCCCTTTCTTAGTTATCTAACAATTAGTATCAGAGATGAGTGCTTGAAGAAAGAAGTTCAAATAAAGAAAAGAGCAATAAAGGTGAAAGAAAATCAAAATTAGAAGATGATATGGATAACATCAAAGCATTGCAAGGAGGTTGCCAAGAGGTAAAGGTAAATTCAAAGATAAATTACCTCTTATATGTTTTAAATGCAATGAAGTAGGTCATATTTCTGCAAGATATCCTAACAAGAATAGGAGTGACAAAAATGATAAGAAGGATCACAACTATAGAAAGATCAAGGAATACAAGGACAAAGGGAGGAAATCATCTTACATTGTTGAGGAAGAGAACATAGAGTCAAAAAATGAAGATGAGAAAGATGGACTTGAAGTGGTGTATGTTGTTGTTAAAGAAGGTCGTACTGAGGAAAAGTATGAGGATGATAAAGCTCTTATTTCACATAGTAAGAATGACACATGGATAATTGATAGTGAATGTTCATATCACATGACTGGAGACATTAGTAAGTTTGACAAACTTGAAGAATATGATGGTGAAATTGTTAAATTAGGGAATTAAAGTTTCATTGATGTTAAATGACAAAGCCATATGTGATAATTCATATTGGGTGCAAGTGTTGGAAATAACAATAGGGAAAGTAAACTCTAAGGGGGTGGGGGTGGGGGGAGTGAATCAACACTTCAAAACTTTAACCATAAAAACATTCACCACACATCCATCTCACAATTTGCATGTAAACTTAAATACCAAACTAAACATATTCGTCCATAGTATGAAACATCTAACACATATGAAACAAGATATTTAGTTACCTAGAAATCCTCTAATGAGAAGGTAAAACTGGGGTGGGGATGACACCCACAAATATTCACTATTGCAGTTGTAAAGAGTATCCAATTAAAGTTACAATAAGTTTGATCATAAACTATAATCTACCCTTTGAAAGGTAAACCATGTTAAAGGCTTACAAAGACTGTTAGGTCTCACCCTATTAAAGGATTTCAACACCTTGGTAAAAGTGTGTCTGGTTAAAGGAACTCAAATTACAATAAAGTAAGCACCCTGTTAAATGATTTATAAAATCTTGCTAGGACTAATCGGTTAAGATATTTTTATTGATTCACCTGTTAAATTTTTTTAGCCTTGATCCTTTGGTTAGCACCTCTCTGCTAGATATCATATCTCCTCTTTCCTCATGTATACTTGATTCTCCTGATCAGATGTATCACTTCTATTCTTTCTATGCTTTCCTCTATTCTCTCTTACTAATTTTGCAATCCAATCCTTTTACATCTCCTTAGTGACTATGAATGCTCTATCTATTTATGTAAACCTCTCCTTTGACACATGAACTCTTATAGGTTTTCCCTCTTTAAGAAGACTTAGGTGACCTAAGGTTAGGTAGGAATCAACGGATGTGATTCACCCATTTTGTTGCTTAATTCATCCCTTTATCTAATTGGTTGCATTTATTGCATAGGGATTCTCAATGTAGATTTGTTCTTATCTTCTAGAATCATAAAACAATTCTTAAGTCAGCTGAAAAATGGTTTACATAGGATTTTGTGCCATTACAAACAACTATGTCCAAAACTATTTACTCACCACTTGAAGCCTCTGATGCTCGACATCCATTACATATTCAATGATGTAACACAACCTCTGAATGACATGGCATCCACTATTCACTCGACATCTGAATCACTCAGCATGTATTATCTTGCTTGTCACTGGAGTGACTCGGCACTATCTACTCAACATATACTATATATTTTTCTTGGCATGCATTATCTAACATCTTATGCTCGACATACACTAGTTCCTCAATATGCACTAAGTATTGTTAAGTAATGACTTAAGTGTATTGTCACTCATATGTCAAAACCAAAATGAGATCAATAGTAAGGACTGGAATATAATCTATTGAGTGTTGCTCAGTTGAATAATACAAATCACAACCTAGGATTTCATAACGGGAAAGTCAAGATCTATGATGATGATGATAATGAAAATTTGATTGGCATTGGAGAGAAAACAAAAGGTAATCGATTTTATCTTGATCCTATAGGTGATACATGCTTGTTTGCAAAAGTGGAAGATGTGTGGTTGTGACATAAGAGGCTATGTCATGTCAATTTTGAGAATATGGTCAAGGTGAGTAGAAAGAGAAGAGTTAGAGTTTTAATGAATTTGCATAAACTTAGTGAGATGACCAAGTCAAGATTTTCAAGTAAGACACATACTTCTAATGATATTATGGAATTAGTGCATACAAATTGGTATGGACCAATGAGAGTAGAAAGCTATTATGGTGATAGATATTTCATACTATTTTTTGATGATTATTCTAGGATGGTGACTATCATGTTTATGAAGTTGAAGTCACGTGCTTTTGATATGTTCAAATGGTATAAAGATAGAGTTGAATAAGAAATTGGTAAACGATTGATTTTTTTAGTATCTGATAGAGGTGGTGAGTTTATGTCTGTTTAATTCACTAATTTTTGTGTTGAGCATGTAATTAAGAGAAAATTATCAGCATCAAGGACACCATAATAGAATGGGATTTTTGAAAGAAGGAATAGATAAATTCTTGATTGTGCAAGAACATTGCTGATTGAAAAGGGAATTACTCAAATGTTTTGGAGAGAAGCCATAACAACTGTAGTTTACACTCTCAACCGAGTTCAACTAAAGAAAGGAGAAAACAAAATATCTTGTGAACTCTAGTATGACCATACACCTAATGTGAGTTATTTCAAGATATTTAGAAGTATATGTTACATTCATAAAGATGGAAGGAATGAGAAATTTGATTCTAAAGATGATGAAGGTATTTTCCTTGGTTATTCTTCTAAGATAAAAGGCTATAAATTTTTGAACAAGGCCACTAACACAATGATTGAAAGTACAAATGTAATATTTGATGAGTTTGCAGACAAGGATGATGAGGAAAGAAAAAGGAACTTGTTGATTAAAAAAAATTGTCTATGTGTATGAAGATGCTTCTAGTGTGATGCCTAGGTAATAAGAGAGAGCCATTGAGCATTAATTTGTAGTACCCAAGCCATAGACAGAACAACCTAAGAAATATGTTGAACCCCAACTAAGTGAAGATAATGTTGGAAATCAGAGAACAAAACTTGTGCTAGCTAAATATGTGAGAAGGAACCATTACCTAAACAAATTATTGGAGATAAAAGTATTGGAGTCATGGAAAAAATAAAGTTAAAAGTCAACATGTTTGATTGGTGAATTTGAACCAAGAACTGTTAAAGTTTCACTTGACAATGAAAACTAGATTAATGCCATGAATGAAGAGATTGATCATATTGAGATAAACAACACATGGACACAAGTACTGAGACCAATTGATAAGAATGTGATTGGAACAAAGTGGATTTTTAGAAACAAACTGAATGAGAATGGTAAAGTTGTGAGGAACCAGGCTAGATTAGTTGCAAAGGTTATGCCCAAGAAGAAGGAACTATTTATGGTGAGACTTTTGCCCCTATTGCTAGATAGGAAGTAGTCAGAACTCTATTGGCTTATGCTAATTACAAGAAATTCAAAGTATACCAAATGGATGTTAAGTCGGCATTTTTGAATGAAATACTTGAATAAGAATTCTACATAGAACAATTTGAAGGATTTTTTGAGCTAGATTAGAGGCACCTCATTTGCAAATTGAATAAAGCATTGTATGGACTAAATCAAGCACCAAGAGCATGGTATGAAAGGTTGCATTCATACATGATTAAGATTGGATTTGTGAGAACAATTGTTCAAAATAGTAATCTATATTTGAAGAGTGAAGTTGAAAGCATGGTATTGATTGCTGAAATATTTTTGGATGATAATATGTTTGGTGGTAATGATTTGTTATGCAAATTACTTGTTGATCAAATGAGCAAGGAATTTGAAATGTTTATGTTTGGTGAGATTTAATTTTTTAAAGGATTACAAGTTCATCAAACAAAATATGGTGTATATGTGACTAATTCTAAGTATGTTAAGGAGATTCCAAATTTTTTTGGGATGGATGAGTCAAGACCACCTGGTACACCTATGGTATTTGGATGCAAATTATCTAAGGAGGATGCTACTACTTAGGTAAATGACACACAATATAGATCAATGATTGGAAATTTATAGTATGTTGAGCATTGTAGACTTGAGATTGCACATTTTGTTGGAATTTTTGCAAGATTTTCCTCTAATCCTAAGGAAACACACATGACTGTTGTACAAATGATATTCAAATATCTAAAAGGAATTGAAGAATTTGAATTGTGGTACAAATAAGATAGTAATTTTGAACTCAAAGTCTACACTAATTTTGATTGGGACTGAAAATGTCAATGATAGAAAAAATACAAGTGGTGGAGCTTTCTTCTTGGGAGAAAGATTGAGTACATGGTTGAGAAGGAAACAAAGCTACATATCACAATCTAGTTTTGAAGATGAGCATGTTGCTACTTCAATTAATTTTTCAAATATTGTTTGGATTAAGAAATTTTTGGGAGAAATGCAAGAAGAAGTTATTGAACCTGTCACTATCTATTGTGATAACACTAGTGTAATAAACCTATCCAAGAATCTAGTGATGCATGCAAAAACCAAGGATATATCTATCAAGTATTACTACTTAAGAGGTACAAGAGAAGCACGTAAGACTTGAATATGTGAAATCTAAAGAACAAATTGAAGACATATTTATTAAGCCATTTCCTAAGAAGCTTTTGAGCATCTAAGAGGTAAGTTAGGGGTCCTTCCCCTATCCAAGATTAACTAAGCAAAGATGCATGTTGCATCAATTCATGGATGATTAGATATATCTTTTTGGAGTTGATGCAAGAGTTCACTCTTTAGGAACTATTCTCCTAAATATGTGTAAGTGATTGTAATGAAACTAATGTAAATAATACATGCAATGTACAAGGTTTTCTAGGTTCCACATTGGAACTTATATATACCTTTGGCATTGTTCTCAATGAAGGAGAGAAAGAGAAGTAAAGGGAAAGATGTACTAAGGGGAAGAAAGATTAAAGTGACCAAAAAATGAGAATAATGAATATTATTGTCAAAATGGGAAGACATGTATAGATGTTGTTGAAAAGAGAAGTATACCCAAAGGGGGGAATTTGTGAAGATGAGCTGCTGAAGATACAAACTGAGTGAACCTGATGCTGAAATATGTTGCAGAGAATTTGAATTAAGTCATAAAGTTGAAAAGGTCTATTTTTGTCAATACATACATTTGATTAGCTTATGAGTAATATTTTGTAATATAAAATCTTATGTTTATGTGTGTCCCTAAATGCCAAAGGGGGATATTGTTAGCCCCAACTGATAATGTCGTTACTATATGTAAAAGAGTCATATCAATTGTTATGTTGGCATTGATGTCAAGCCTTAGTTGATTAGACATTATGCTAATTCAGTAGAGTACCAGATCATTTGATTAATAAAGAGGATTTGATTGATATAGAGGATTTGAAGAAAATATGATAATGGAAGAGTATGGTTTCAATGTGTACATGAATGAGTTGGACTATGACAATATAATGTCGGTTTGATTATTTTACAATCATGTAATTTTTTGATTAAGCAATAAAGATCATGTATGTTCAAGTTACACCAACTAAACTACATGATGAAAGAAGAGATACAATATTAATTGAGCTACTATAGTTGTCACTAAGCACCTAGAAAAGAAGAGTTAAATTTTTGTTTTAACCAAGTGATTTATGTATTAATCGAGTCATGTATTACTTGACTATAGCTATAATGTTCACTTAGTGAAGAACTAAAGTTAAGATTAATTTGATGTCAACTTTTAATGAAAATTAAGAATGTTTGAGAAGATCAAAGAATAAAGTCAAAATTAGTTATGAGATCTATGAGTAGAGATAAATAATGAAGATCTAATGAAAGAGATTTAATAGAATGGAGATGAGCACAAAGTTAAAGGAGTAACTATTTTTTGAGTGACTAAATACATTGAATCTGAGATCTATGATCGCGATTAAGTGGCAAAATATGAAAGAATCTAGAAGGCAAAAGTTTCCTATTTAAGGAGATGAATGATACTATTTTTGGTTGATGACTATTTGTTGATTAGGTGTAGATTTTTGTGAAGTGAAGAAAGAAGAAGATAGAAGGTGAACCGAGTAGAATATAAGTGCAAAGATCAAGCAAGAGGAAGTGCTAAGTGATAGTTTAAGCATGTGAATCAACCAGTAAGAGATCATAAGGAAGAGAAAGATAAAAATAAAGATTTGAACAAGAAAGGTAGTGCTAAATTTATCAGATCACTTGATTGTTACTTTCTTACCATTGTAGCAAATAAAATATCTTAACCACGTAGACCTAATAAGTCTTTGAAATCTTATATGGTAGCATTGATTAGTGATTCTTGTAAGCCCTTTGGAGAATTCCACTCTTTGGAAATGTCAAGGAGTGATAAGGTCTCGATGATCTTTTGTTAAAATCCTCTAACCAAGTCATAGTAAAAATGTGCACGTAACCTTTAACAAGGTTGCCTCCTAGTAGAGCTCACTTCAAAAGATTAAAATATTTGGGTTGTCAGTTCCCAGGTGGTTTTTCCCTTTATAGGGTTTCCACATTCAATATGTGTGTCAAATGTGTGAATTATTATGTGTTGTAGATTTTGTTTTCATGTTATTTTTTTAATGTTTCCACTCAATATAAGCTAAGTTATTACTTTGATTCTCGATATAAGTAAGAACAGTGAGATAATAGTTTGAAGTAAAGTTTTTATAAATTTGATTTGAGAAGTTGAATCTGGTTACCGAGTTATTGATGTGAAATTTTAGGAAGCTTGAATTAGTACTATATTGTTTTACAGGACTCTAAGATAACTAGATATAATAGATTTAACCCCCCCCCCCCCCCACCCTTAGTTATCTAACATACACATACATACATATAAATATGTATGCGTACACACACACACACACACACACACACACACACACACACACACACACACACACACACACACACACACACACACATATACACACACATAGAGGTATATGTACACATATGCATGTGTATACACACACATATGTATACATAAACATAAATTCCTCGCTACCTCTCTCTTTATATCACTTATTATATTTTTATGTCTCCATCTTCCTTTCTCATTTTTACCATCATTGTATCTCTATTTTGACCCTTTCCTCTCTCCCTCTTTCGAGATATATTTCTCTATATTTCCTTCTTTCTATCCCTATATTTCCCTCTTTCTATATCTCTCTACTTATGTCTCATCACTCTATTTCTCTCCCTCCCTCTTCATATATTTCATATAGAAACATACTCCTTGTTTCTTCCCTATCTCGCCCCCTCTCCATCTATCTTCTTTCATTTATATCTCTCTTTATCAATTGTCTCCATCACCATTTTTCTATCTTTCTCTTACCCCCATCTCCTATATATTTCCTTATCTTCTTATTTCTTTACCTATTTTATTATCCCTCTCTAGAACATTTTTTTCACCCTCTCTCTCTCACCCTCTATATATTAAGCTCTATCTCCTTCTCTCCCCCTCTTTTTGTTTATTTCCCTCACTCCCTTGTTTATCCCCCTCCCCCTCTCTCTATTTATTCCCCTCCCCCCCCCCCCCTCCTCTATCTATCTCTCTACATATTCCTCTCCCTTTCTCTATTACTATCTTACACTAATGTTTGTGTGTGTGCACATGTATCTCTATATTGGAGCTTGACTATCTTTCTCATTTAGAGGTTTGGTTTCAACCATGTTTGGATCCTTTGAATTTGATTCATAATTGATTTGGAACTCTTCACTTATTTATTGAGACTTGTAATTACACACATTGAATTGATTGATGAATAGCCTACCAATTGAGTTCATGAACTATGCACATACATTATAAAATCAACCAAAAATTTTCCCAATTGAATTTTTATGCCAAGGCACAATTGATACTGCAATAAATAGATACATCAATTTTTATTTTGTTTTATCTCTCTACCTATTGCACAACTAATACTATTATTAAAATCCTACAAAGACAAGTACTGACACTTGGTTTCCTTTTCTTTTTAAATTATATTCTTTAACTCTTCTTGTATTATAATAAAAAAGAAGCAAGAGGGTGTTGGTCCATGGTACAATCAGAGAATAAGCCTAGAGGATAGTCATTAGACATAGTTAACAACATAGTAACAACATATTAACAACACATTAATAGCACCTAGTGGCAAACATCAAGGAAAAACAACATCATCGATCTACCTGTGTCAAAAATAAAGGCTTGGGTGCGACTAAACCACCAAACATGGGCAAAATTGATAGTGACCATCTTAGGGAAAACCTCCATAAATGTTGCAAAATTTATCCGAAAAGAAGAAAAAAGGTATGAGAGTTTTCCTTTTAAAGCTACCAGCAAACACTCAATCACAAGAAGAAAAGAAATAGAAAGGTGGAGATACTTTCATCACAAAAACATTAAACAAACAAACTCAAACAAAAAATTGCCTATCCATCTTTTTTCTGACAGAAGCAAAGGTCTAGAAAGGAGTAGACCATTGGTCCAGGTCAACCCTCTCAAAGATCTTCCAACCCGATGCAATCTCGCTTCCCACCTCAATAGTGAAAGGGTCCACCTCAATAGTGTCAAGGAGGGAAAAGATCACAATAGCATGGATGAAGTAGTTACACCTCCAACCATCAACATGACCACAAGGGGTAGCCCATCCATTATCCACCTCTATAGGATTCACCTTCACCTCCAAATTCATAGACATAATCCCCATCTCAATAGGAAACAACTCCTCCTCCATAGAAGTCGTGAAAGAAGAAGCACATAGAAAGACAACCAAGGAGGACCCTTGGATACTCATAGCATATGTGTGATAGCCAAAAGGAAAAATAAACATGAGAAGGGAGAGAAGGCTATCAATCCACCTTTAGAACTAAACAAACAACCTTTGTAACAACAAAAATTTGTAACCACCAAACCAAACAAGGATATTAAATGTTACAAAAGCAACTATAGAGAGAACATAAAAGCACTAGAACCCTCCAAAATAGAAGCAAGAGGTTTTTCTATATGAGGGAGAAGCCTACAAAAAAAATTGATCTGAGCCCACCCAACAAGGGAAGGGAGGCTCAAAAATAGCTTGCCCAAAAAAGACCCAAGGTTCAAAGAAAAGGTAGCTAGGATGAACTTAGGACTATCCACCAAGAAAAAAACTTAAGGCTCCCAAAATAAGAAAGCCCTACCACTAACCACCTTTGAAACTTTCCAAGATGAGCTTTACCTAAGAAAAAAATCCCCAAAGGTAGGGTGGGTCATATCAAGAAAGACTCCTAGTTGATAGAGTGGTCATTGACATTGCCAAAGCATGGAGACCCTCCATAGAACTGCAAATGGTAATGAGACACCAAACACCACCAAGCAATCAAATTGTACTTGCCTTGAAGAATCCAAGAAAAGAAGGAGAATCACAAATGCAAATTCGGATAGATCAGTAACCACCATACCCACACTAGAACCCTTGTCCATTTGGAGAAAACAAACAACTACCACATTCACAAAAACATCCATAAACAACCCATGGTACGACTCATCAAACCAACAAGAAGTAGGTAGAAATCCATTCCAACCATTAGGGTCATCTTCATCTACATCTCCATCACCATCAATAGTACTTTCAATGCCAAAAACCCTAGAAACTCTGCCACTCACCTCTCCCATCTCCTTGATTTTAACTCTTCTTGTTTATTTTATTACTTTTAATTTATTTAATCTTTTTTTAAAATTCATTTTTTGTTATTTTTCATTTTTTCATTGCATCTATCATGTTATTTCTATTATTCTTTCTCCTCTCTTCTTTCTTGTTCCCCTATCTTAGTTCAATAACCCTTTTCCTCTATGTTTAGTCAATAAGGCTATTCCATGCAGAGGAACCTCCAACTAAAAATTTGTCATATCCAATTTACAAAAAAAATGGCTAATGGAAAAAAGGACTTTTAAAACAATTTGACTAATGAAAAATATTAATAGAATCAATGTCGTGTGAACAACTATTGAATTTTGTTGTGTTTTATACTATTTTAATATTCCCCAAAAAGTATAACCATGATGACAAATAGTAGTATAACAAAACAAATGTACATGGATAAAAAAGGTCATTACTATCAATGAATGTGAACAAAACACAAGTCAAAGCTTCCAATGAATTGATATTGTAGCAAGACTTGGTATTCGATGTACCTGGGATCAAAGAATGTGATCATAACAATATGGAAAGAGATTGACTCTAGCATAGTTTTGAAAGGTTCAATTTGAATTTATACAGGGTAGAAATAATTGAAATTACTTTTAAACTTAATATTCCAAGCATCCATGCAACTATTGTATATTTAAATAATTAATTTTTAATTTAAATTTAAGTTGTTGTTTTTACATCATCTTATGAAATTATAAATAATATTATTTCATTGTTAAATATTTTTTTCATGATAAAGATAATGTTATTTCATAAGTATAAAATATGTAATTTTAATTTTAAGTTAATCAATTCAAGTGTCATTAATTTTTAGAACTTTTAAAACTAATATAATCAATAAAAATTAGTATATTCATTTTTTTGTGAACAACTATTAAATTATGTTGGATTTTATACTATTTAATATATCCAAAAAAAATTCAGAATTGTTGGATTGTCTTATTGGAAAGAATGCTTTTGAGAAGGGGGGGGGTGAATCAGAAGAACTAGCCTTTTAACTGTTTCAAATCCTTAATAACATATTTTTGGAATAAACATGCATGCATATAAATATTAAGCAATCATAAGAAACCAATATGCATCACCACATAACACTTAAGTTTTGGTAACCCAGAAACCCTCCAGAAATAAGAAGGTAAAACTGGGGTGGGGATGATACCCACAAAATCACTACAGTAATAATGTTTAACCACTTCTGATGGTCTACCCTATTAAAGGCCTGCCCTATCAAAGGCTTTACATTGTATCAATAGTGACCTAGTTAAAGGATTTACAAACACTTTTACATGAAGTGTCACCCTGTCAAAGGATTTAGTCACCTAGTTAAAGGATCTATAAAATAGCTACTAAGCTAACCTATCATCATAGGATTTTCTCTCTAATACAATGGTTAAAGAGTATTAGGTATGATAAACCTGATGGCTTACAATCCTTCGATTGCTGAATACAGGCACTTGATCTATTCTCTCTGATCTTGATCCTCTGTGATATGATTCTCTTCTCTCTAATGTTAGACTTCCTTATACATTTTTCCCTTCTTCTTTTTTATGCTCTCACTGCTCAATCTGATTTTGTCTTCCTTATAAAGACACTTGAAGACTTAGGGTTAGGTATGGATCTATGATCCGTATTTAATCTCTGATTTTTGCTTATTGCTTGCACATATCTTATTGGTTGCATGCCTTCTCCATTTTTCTTATTGGCTGCATGTAGATTGCATAGGAAATATAAATGATTTGATCTTATCACTTAAATCTTCTGAGATTTGTCTTATGTCAGCTATGAAAATGGTTTACATATGAGTTTGTGAAGTTTCAAACTCATATGTTGATTCTGAGTTACTCGGCACTTACTGCTTCCAGATGCTCAGCATCTACTGTAACTCAGCTTCTGTATATGCTCCTATCTTGCTTGGCATCCTTTAAGACTCGACACCTGAATAATGCTCAGTTCTTAGATCATGCTTAGCACCTGTACTTACTTGACACCTGATCTTCACTCGGCACCTGAAGATCATGCTCGGCACTTGTTGAATTTCCTGACTCGGCACGTGTTGTGGCTCGGCATACACTGTGTACTCAGCTTCAATGTGAAAGGTGGTTAAGTGTGTTGACACTCAAGTGTCAAAACCATTTTTAGTCTAACAATCTCCCCCTTTGACATGAGTGTCAAAAACACTTAACTAAGCAATATTTATCTGATGTTATGAGTACACTTTCTAATCTGCTTGATATGTATACAGAGGTTTATCAAAAATGTGTAACTTAATCAAAAATGTGACTCCCCCTGAGTTGATCATGCCAATGTCTTCTGCTGTTATGCTTAATGTTCTCTTTAAAATATCTTCAACATATTATCTCCCCCTTAGAGTATTATCTCCCCCTTTTTGATACTTATGTCAAAGGTTCCTAAATAGTAATGCCATGTTTGGCCAAAAATGTCTTGTTTACCTCAAGGAGTATTTGGAGAGCTGCATCCCAATTATTTAAGGCAATATCCAATGACTTTTGTTGGATTGCAAGCTCTGCTGCTCGATCAACCAATCCTTCATGTGTAGAAATATTAGGATCCTTCTTCAAGACTATTTTTGCATACATTTTCTCCTTGTGCAATACTTCTAAGTGAGGAGTAATGGAGGCTTGTATTTGCATCAACTTTTCTTTGATAGTGACCTCTTCTACTAATAATGCAGCTAATTCCCTCTGAGTGTGTAATGTATGAGCAAATTGCTTTTCACTCTGTGCAGGATCTGAGGGTAGTTGCATGCTGGAGAGTTTTAATTTACTCTCAAGGTTCAAAATTTTCTGATTTATTTCATGTGTGAACTTGGAAAAATCACACAATTTGTTGTAAAGGGAAAATATGTTCCTAATACACTTTTTACATTTTCCAATTTCTTGGCTAGGTCAACCTATTCCAAAATTATGTTATTAGCTATTTTCTAGTTGACTTTACCTAAAAACTTATTTTTTGACCATTCCAATAGTTTTGCATTAGTATCATGGTTTTCATTATTGACTTGGTCAACTATATCAGATAATTGCTCAAGTATTGGCCTATTTGCATTTTGAGGTTGAAGACTAAAAGCATCCATGAATATATCTTTTATTTCATTCAGTGCCTGCTTGTATTTGTAGTCTTTTCTCATTGCCTCTTGTCTCCTCCTCTTATCCAATGCACTCTGTATTTCATTTATCTTTTCCTCATTTAGAGTGCTTGAATCATAATAGGGTATTTTTATTTCTTCATCAAGCTCAGGAATACCATAATGTACGGTCCTGGCTACCCTTGTAGAACTTGAACTTGGTGTACTAGCATATAAAATTATCTTTTCAGTACTCTGCTCATGACTGGGTTTTGTGGGAGTTGTTGTTTTTGGTAATTCAACCAAAGTTTGTATTACACACTCCTCTTTATTTTGGGTTTCTTCCTTCTCCTCTTCTTCTTGCTTGTCTTCTTCTTGTTGTGTTACTACTACTGGAGGTGTACTCACTATCTGAGCTATTGTCCCTGTGATTACCTCTATTGTTGTACTCGGCTCCTGATGAGTTTGAGTGACTAATCTTGGTGGTGACGGAGGTGACAGAAATGTAAGCCTAGTAGTTTGAATGATCTGAGGTGGTTGTTGTGATGGCACCTTGACCTCTTTGAGTTTTTCTACTGACTTTTGAAGATTATCCACACTGACCAATATGGGATTTGTACACAATTGTGCTTGCATATTTGTTTGGTCAAGGATCTTAGTAAGATCTGTTGCAATTAATGGATTGATGTTTTGACATGTAGTATCAACAACATCCTTAATCTTTATGATTTTTGCAGGTGTGGTAGGTGAGTGAGGAGAGCTAGGAGGTGAAAGATGTGTGCTTTGCACATTTTGTTGTTCATCAGTTCCTTTGTCTTCATCTTTTCTTTCCTCCTCTCTTTCTTTCTTATTTTCCTCTTCTTCAACCTTCTTCTCTTCTTCAATTTTCTCTTCTCTCCTCTTCCTTCTTTCTTCAAGTTTGGCAGAAACTTCTTCTTTGTATATTTCTTCAAGAACATCTTCAAATTTTTTGTACAAGTTTTTCCATACTCTTGTTGTTCTCTGCACAACTTCTTCAATTTTGTTTTGCAGGATGGAGAATGCTCTATATTTGGGTGTAAACCTTTTGTTATTCCATTTGACTGCTTGAGTTACCTTTTCTTTTGTCAAATTAGGTAGTAAGTTTGCTAGGGTTGATTCCCTCATCTCTTTCTCCATAATTAGACAGAAATGCCATTTGTCTTCTATAATTTTAAACAATTCCTTTGGCAATTGTCCATCTAGTTCAAGAGGTGTATACTTGAACTGTGCCATAAATGCATAGACTAATTCTTCTATGCTATTTTGTTCCTCTTTACTGAACTTATTGTAATCAATCTTTTTCATTTCATTTATGTCTCCATTCCTAATATTCTTACATAATATATCAATTGAAGATTTAGGAGGACTTACCTCTTCAATCTGATCTTCTTCATCAGTATCAGGTTGGGCCACATATCTTTTCCTTTTCTTTGGCTCTTCATGTGCCTTTGTGTTTTTCTTCTTTGTGGCTTCCTCTTTAGCCTTCTGGGTAGAGGCCCTTGTTGTAACTCTGGTTGTTGGCTTCTTTGGCATTTGCACGGCAGCTTTCTTTGGTGGGGACTGAGAAGCAGGAGAGGTCTTTTTTTTCCTTTTAATGACTCTGCCTCTGATGGGTGCTTCCTTGGTTTTTGTTTCCTCGGCACTCTCATCTTTTTCTTCTCCTTGTCTTTGAGGCAGTTCAAGTGGCTCTTGTTCTAGCTCACCTTCTTCTTCTCCTTCACTAATCTCTTCTTCTTCACCTACTACACTTGATTCTTCAACACCAAATTTCTTCTTTATCTATTTTACCAACTTGTCCTTTTTCTTTACTGTTGAGGCTATCATGAGTTATGTAACAACTCTTGATTTTACAGTGTCATATGTCCCAAATGCCTTGGCAGATTTGTCCATTTCCTCTACAAGTAAAGATGTGATGGCTGCAGAAGCTTGGTCAACATCAAGCTCATATCCTAATGGTCTAAGCCATCTTGTCCTTGGAAGGACCACTTGAATGTAGGTGTAATCAATATCAACAAGAAAACATATGTCATTTATATGCTTTTCTACCAGGGAGACTGGTATCCTCATTCTATTCTTCATTGCATTTTTGAAATCTTCAAAATAGATAGACATTTGATAGTCAAAGCTATCTCCCATTTGTACAATGAAATCATTAATTTGATCAACAATGGTTTTATTTTGACTCCAGTTGACTTTTCCAAGTGAAGGAAATTCCTTCATTACATAGAAGAACATACAAACCAACATTGAACCAAATTTGCACTGTGCTCCCTTGGATTTTCTAATAGCTCCAAGATTTTCATTAATCTGTTACAACAAGAGCTCTGCAAGATCATAAGTGTGATCTTTCTTTACAAGTTTATGTGCCACATCTACTGCTATGCAGGGTACACTATTTAACCTATTGGATTGGTAAAACTTATGTGATATGATCCTTACAGTAAAATCTAAAAGGGGATCAGTTATGGTGTCTATAGTGATGCCTCTATTGTTCCACTTTGCTCCTGTGTTCTTCTCAATTGTTTCCTTCTTTTCGCTTCTCAAGGTTTTTGGCCGATCTAGGGTTGGAAAGCCAACAACCCTATGAACCATCTTCTTGGTAATCTTGACTTGCCCTTGTTCTAACTAGAATGGTCCATCATGGATTCTGCTGAGTATAATGCATATCAACTCATTTTTGAATACTATTGGAAAGATTAGGGCTTTGGTTAAACCCTTCTTTTCTATGACAAAAAATGCATCTTTCAGAATACCATTATCACAGAGTTTGTCATAGGCATTAAAGATTTTCAAATATTCTATGGACCCTATTTTACAATTATAGCATTTTCGCACATCCTGAACCATAACAACTTTTTCAGGGATGGCGGATAGGGCACCAACAAGATCATTTTTGTATGCAACCTCTGGTATAGGTCTAAACTCAGGTTACTTTACTTTGTTGCTGACAAGTCGAATTTCATGATTCATTTTCTCTTGGGTCATTTTTGAGCTTGTTGCCATTTATATCCAAACTAGGGTTTTAAGAATTTAAAGCAAAAACTTTTCAAACTGTAAAACTCAGCACTTGAAGGAAATACCTGGATAGATACTTTGATCGCTTGGGTAGATGCTGAATTGTTGCAAATCACTGGTTGAAAGCTTGAAAATCACTCAGACATGCTCAAAATAATTGCTCTTCATTTGAATGGCTCAAGAATGAATCAATTTTTACTTTTAAACGATAGAAGAAACTTTTGCATTTAATGCATTTTGGTACCTACACCTGTCACTCGGCTTCCAAATGTTTTTCAACTGGGCATCTTTTCGATAGCTATGCTTACTCGACATCTACTAACTTTGCTGATTAACTCGGCATCCAAAGCAATTTTACTCGACATTCAAAGATAACTCAACATCATTGTTTGAATTTTAGTCTTAGCATCTTATCTTATGCTTAATTCTTCTTTTCAGTGCTTCTTTTTTTTGGGACTGATGTATGATATATCTTTGTATATTAGTCCCATATATCTCCCTTATGCTTAGTTTGATGAAGTGTGATCACTTGACCCATTAGGTGAAGTGATCCCTTTGCTTGATGTACTGCACTCATCTTTCTTCTTCCAAGTCTTATTCATTTGTCCTCTTATGACATCAATCTTTTCTTTTCCTTTGTTGGCTTCAGTATTTGGTGCTTTGGACCTTGTAGGACAATTCTTGCTGGTATGACTAGTTTTCAAGTAACTTAAACATGTAGTTTGGCTCAACCATCTTTTATAGTTTCCTTTGAAATGTGTTCTTATGCAATTCTGGGCTATATGTCCATATTCCTGACAATAGTGACAACTGTACCAGGTGTTATAATCCCAATGGTAGTGGCTTTCATTCCCTTTTGCTGGTTGATTTGATGTCCACATGGGCTTTGATTTGCATTCAAATGCCCTATGTCCATATTTCTTGCAGTTATGACAATGTCCATCGAATCTTTGTGTTCTTGGGGTTTTGGATTTACAGTCTTGTGTCATATGTCCTTGTATTTTGCACTTGTGACAGTAACTCTTATTTTTATTTGGCTGATTGATTCTTCTACTCCTACAAATATTAGCAGTGTGTCCCCTTTTATTACAGTAATGACAAGTGGGTTTAGAATCCTTACCTTTGTCACTTCTTTGCTCAACACTCTAAGATGATTCACCAACTTCAGTGCTGTTGTATCCAAGTCCTGACATATCATGGCTTGATCTTGGGCATTTCAGCAACTGTTCAAAGTACGTTATGGCTTCACTTGACTTGTTGAGATTTTTTGTTATCTCCTTTTCTCTGTCCAGTTCATTCTGTAATTGTTCATTATGCATCTTTAGAGTAAAGATCTCAATATTTTTCATATTAAGTTCATGATTAAGGTTCATCATTTGAGCAAGTGTATCCATCTGCATGTTTGAAAGCCTTGTTAATTCAGTACTCTTTTCGTCCAGTCTATTTGCAAGATTTTTTTTTCCATCTTCCATCATGACTCTATCCTCAACTACTCTTTTCTTTTGTTTAGTGATTTCACATAACATTATGGCCTGTGATTCATGTTCCATCTTGAGAGATCTTATCTCATTTGCTCGAGCTTCATTTTTATCCATCAGTTCTATTATTGCTGCATCAAATTGTTTAGTGTCTCCATTGGCAAACACTTGTGTGGTGTCAATCTCCTTGTAGTGTATGTCATTTTTAGCTATGGCTATCTCCTTTCTTCTTTTTAAAGATTTTCTTAATTCCACTCTAGCTTCCTCTACCTTTTGTAGAGTGAGATGCACATCTATCATCTGATTTTCAATGATCTTTGCAAGTTTGAAAACTTCCATCCTTAGATCTTTTCCTCCAAGCTGTTAGGCTTCTCTTTGAGAGAAACGTGGCTCTGATACCAGATGTTGGATTGTCTTATTGGAAAGAATGCTTCTGAGAGGGGAGGGGTGAATCAGAAGAACTAGCCTTTTAACTGTTTCAAATCCTTAATAACATATTTTTGGAATAAACATGCATGCATATAAATATTAAGCAATCATAAGAAACCAATATGCATCACCACATAAAACTTAAGTTTTGGTAACCTAGAAACCCTCCAAAAATAAGAAGGTAAAACTAGGGTGGGGATGATACCCACAAAATCACTGCAGTAATAATGTTTAACCACTTTTGATGGTCTGCCCTGTTAAAGGTCTGCCCTATCAAAGGCTTTACACTATATCAATAGTGACCCGGTTAAAGGATTTACAAACACTTTTACATGAAGTTTCACCCTGTCAAAGGATTTAGCCACCTAGTTAAAGGATCTATAAAATATCTGCTAAGCTAACCTATCATCATAGGATTTTCTCTCTAATACAATGGTTAAAGAGTATTAGGTATGATAAACCTGATGGCTTACAATCCTTCGATTGCTGAATATAGGCACTTGATCTGTTCCCTTTGATCTTGATCCTCTGTGATCTAATTCTCTTCTCTCTGATATTAGACTTCCTTATACATTTTTCCCTTCTTCTTTTTTATGCTCTCACTACTCAATCTAATTTCGTCTTCCTTATAAAGACACTCAAAGACTTAGGGTTAGGTATGGATCTACGATCCATATTTAATCTCTAATTTTTGCTTATTCCTTGCACATCTCTTATTGTTTGCATGCCTTCTCCATTTTTCTTATTGGCTGCATGTAGATTGCATAGGAAATATAAATGATTTGATCTTATCACTTAAATCTTCTGAGATTTGTCTTATGTCGGCTATGAAAATGGTTTACATCTAATTTTGTGAAGTTTCAAACTCATATGCTAATTCTGAGTTACTCGGCACTTACTGCTTCTTGATGCTCAGCATCTACTGTAACTCGGCTTCTGTATATGCTCCTATCTTGCTCGGCATCCTTTAAGACTCGGCACCTAAATAATGCTCAATTCTTAGATAATGCTCGGCACCTGTACTTACTCGGCACCTGATCTTCACTCGACACCTGAAGATCATGCTCGGCAGTTGTTGAATTTCCTGACTCGGCACATGTTGTGGCTCGGCATACACAGTGTACTTGGCTTCAATGTGAAAGGTGGTTAAGTGTGTTGACACTCAAGTGTCAAAACCATTTTTAGACTAACAATTGACAAATATTACTTTATAAAAAATAAATCACACAAGGGTACAAAAGGTCACTATGGTCAATGAATGTGAACAAAACACAAGTCAAAGCTTCCAATGAATCAATATTGTAGCAGGAATTGAGATCAGAGAATGTGATAATAAAAATCTAAATAAATATAAATTCTAACATAGTCTTGAAAGGTTTCATTTGTGTCTAGGCTTGGGATGAATAATTGAAACTACTTTTAAACTTAATATTCCATCCATCCATGCCACTATTGTATTTTTAACTAATTAATTTTTAATTTAAATGTAAGTTTGATAATATTTTTTATATTTTCTTATGAAATTATAAATAATAATGTTTGGTTGTTAGAGATTTCTTTTTAATGATAAAGATAATGTAACTTAGTAAATATAAATTATGTAATTTTAATTTTAAGTTTTTCAATTCAATTATCATTAATTTGTAGAACTTTTAAAATTAAGCCTTTTGTCTCTATGATTTATTATGTCAATTGAAGTACTTAAAAATGTGTTACAAACTATGTTTGTAGTATTAAATATGAGTTTTGTGTTCATTAGATTTTATTTGAATTTTCTTTTACAAAACATAAACCACAAATTTAGTTTGCATTGAATGCTATCACCTAAATTGATCAATTATTATGATTGTTGATATAAAATTGTAGTGTAACTATTGAGCTAATCTTCAAATCTAGTTATAGAATTATTTATTCCTCTTGAGGCTAAAATATAGAAATTATATATATATATATATATATATATATATATATATATATATATATATATATATATATATATATATATATATATATATATATATATATATATATATATATATATATATATATATATATATCAAATACATAAAATAAGAAGTGAAGTTAATCTAGAAAGATTGTCATTTATATTTAAGTGGTTTCAATAATAATGGGATGAGGTAAAAATATATTAATAATTAATATCGAATACACAAAATAATCAATAAAGTTAACCTAGAAATGTTGTCATAAGAGAGTCGATATTTAGTTAACATTGTATTATATTTTTTGTATACTATTATTTTAAAAATTGTATTATTTTATTAAGATTTAGTTTTTCGTAGTTGGAAAGAAATAAATAGAAGAATCTTTACCAATGTAAAGATAGATCTTTGATCCCTATTTAGCAAAGTGGAGGCAAGTATTTTAGGAGTTGCAAATAATCATCTAAGCAAGACACACAAAGAAGAAGGCACATTCATCGATTGGGATGCAAAGATTCATAAGAATTGGTAATATTTAATCAATTTTCCAATGAATTATACTAAAGCTAATAGGCAAGCTAGGGATACCTACAACTGAAAACCTCCTCCAGCAAGATGGGCTAAATTAAAATTCAATGGTGCTTCGAGGGGAAACCTAGAGGCAATAGGACTAGGATGCATCATCTGAAATGACTTCAACTCTTGGTTGGCCAATCAAGCCAAAAATATAGACACAAAGTCCAACAACCTAGCTGAATTAGGAGTTTTAATAGAAGGCTTAAAACTAACTTTGGAGGCTGCTATCATTGAAGGTGATGCAGGAGTATCCTAGAGTAGTCAACAATCTTGTATACAGGGGCATCAAGCTCGTATTTATGGACTTACTATTCATGCAATTGAGAAAGTGTTTGAGGCACATTGGGGAACCTTGTCCTAAGTGTGCATAAAGTTTGGAGTTATTATGTTGAAGCTAGAGCCATTTTGGTGGTTGTTGGTAACACATTCCTGATTTACTGACATACCTTGTAGATTGTTTCTGTGAGCTTTGATTCGTGGGAGTTGGATTATGTGCTCTTGGATTTGGATAGTTGGATGACACATGGACATATATGTTAGAGCACATATTTTCCTATTGTCATTTGAGTTAGTTATGCTTTGTAAACTTGGGGCTGGTCCTAAGTATTATTTAATTTAGTCTGTCAGGCTAACTTGTGCCTTGAGGGTGTATTTAATGTGGGTTTTTATTTAATATAATTTGCTAGACCAACATGTGGCTCAATTTAGTATAAGTAGAGGGTCTTGTGGTGTCTTGATTCATTCATTTCAACATAGAGTTCAACATGGAGTAGCTAAGAGGAGTGAAGTTTGACAAAGCTAGTAGCTAAGTATGGGCTTGGAAAACAAGAAGGTTGCTTGGTGGCTCATGAGCATGAATTTATATTATCCTTGGGGTTTTCTATCAGATTGTGGGTCTAAGACAGCTAGTGGTTGGATCTTGCAAGGTCTTGCAGAACTGTTATTATATTTTCTTATATATTTGGCCAAAACTTGAAAGGCCTTGCAATCAAGCATGTTAAATATTAATCTATTGATTCTATTATGATTATTGATGTTGTTTTGGATCTAAATCTCTATGTTGTTCTTATATCTCCATTGTGTGGTTTTTTTCTGGGGACTAGGATATCTCCTTCGGGGATTCTTCAACCTTGCACTACATTAGGTGGTATTAGAGCTGGTTGATCTTGTAGATTGGTTGCATTGGGTTTATGAAGATCTTGGAAGATTGGACCCTAGGGTGATTTTAGATCTATGTGATATTATGGAGACTAAGATTTCAAAGAAGGTTAAGGTGGATTTCAAATCTAAGATAGATTGATGAAGAATGATATGATTGTTCAGATCATGAGAGCTATAGCTGGTGTACCTAGGAATGTGTGTACAGAAGATAGTTATGAGGAAGTTTTTGAAGACTTTCAGGCTATTGGATCTAGTGGTGAGGACAAAGATGATCATATGGAGACACCTGTGGAAGATACAACTCATCAATTGGATAGATTTGGAGCTCAATTGAAGTTGAAGCACAAGATGGATGTTTATAATTTCTCAGGTACTTTGAATCCAAAAGACCTGATTGATTGGATTGGTGATTTAGGAGAATACTTTGAGTTAGAGGATGTTAGTGATCTACTTAGAGTGAGGTTGGCATAGACTAAGTTGAAAGGAAATGTTGCTTTATGGTAGAAAGAAGTACAAATAGATAGAGAAGAGGAAGATGAAATGAAGATCACTAGGTGGAGATTGATGGTAACTAAACTAAAGGCTAAGTTCATTCCTACTAATGATGAAATTGAATTGTTTAAGAGATTACACAATTTGAAGTAGATGGATATGTCTATGAAGGATTATACTGAGGAGTTCTACAAGTTGACTATTTGGTTTGGACATAGAGAAATTTTTAAGGAAAAGGTGGCTAGATATATTAATGGTTTAAGATTCAATATTCAGGATGGGATTGGTATGTTCAAGATTGATTTAGTAAAGGATTCTTATTAGTATGTTGTAAGGGTAGAAGATAAGTTGAAGAGAAGACATCAAGGAAATTCTTGAGGAAAGGAGAAACAGGTGAAGGATAAATAGATTACTAAAGATGATTCAAAACATGTTAAATAGAGGAGAAGAACAGATAGAGGTGCATTTAAGTATACTTGTTTCAAATGTGGAGACGAAGGTCATGGATCTTTTGAATGTCCGTAGAAGGCTGGTGATAAAAGAGTTGTTGTGGTAAATGAGAATATGGATTTAGTGAATGAGTCAGAGGTGGAAGATAATTTACTTATTCAATAAGTATTGTTGGGTAAGAAGATGTTGGAACCTTGTCAAAGGAGGAATAATTTGTTCAAGACTCATTGTAAGTCTAGAGGTAAATGTTGGAAAGTAATTGTGGATGGTGGTAGTATTGATAACCAATTGCCAAGAAAATGGTTCAGAAACTTGGTTTGAAGAGAGTAGGGAATCCTTGTCCTTATAGGATCAGTTGGTTGCAAGATGAACATGCTTTGGAAGTTACATAGGAATGTCTTCTTGATTTTTAGATTGTGTTGCATGCTAATCAAGTGTTGTGTGATATTGTGGACATGAGTAGCTGTCACATATTACTAGGTGGAGCTTGGCAGTATGATTGCAGGGAAATGCATGGTTGTATAAGAATGTGTTTACTATTGAAAAGAGTGGCAAGAAGTTTTTCCCGATTCCTTTGTAGAGTGCAAAAGTTGGTAAGAGGAACCTAAGTATTGGTAGGTGAGTTGAGTTGAAGAATTCTCAAGGGGTTACAGATCAACATGAAAACCAAACCTATGGTACATTAAGGAAAAATGTGAAGAGACAGAGTAAATAATTATTTATTGAAGGAACAAATTTGAAAAATTGGAACAAAGGAAAGTGTGTAAAAGTTGATAACTTTAAGGACATGCATGTGAAGAACCAGTTTAGGGTTTAGTTGTTGAAGCTTGAAAGATGTTCTTCCAGTTATTGAGAACATCTTTTATTTGCACCTGGAGTATTTAATGTAGGAGCATCCTAGGGTAGTCAATAATCTTGTATGCAGGGGCATTGAGCTCATATTTTTGGAATTATGGTTCACTTAATTGGGGATGTGTTTGACAGATATTAGGGAACCTCGTCCTCAGTGTGCATAAAGTTTGGAGTTATCATGTTGAAGTTAGAGTCATTTTGGTGGTTGTTGGTAAAGCATTCCTAATTTACTGGTAGACCTTGGAGATTATTTCCACCAACTTTGATCTATGGGAGTTGGCTAAAGTGCTCTTGGATTTAGATAGTTGGGTAACACATTGACCTATGCCTAAGGGCACATTACTTTATGTCATCATTTGAGTTAGTTATGTTTTATAAACTTTGGGCTTGTCCTAAGTGTTATTTAATTTAGTTTGTTATGTTAATTTATGGCATGAGGGTTTATTTAATGTGAGTGTTTATTTAAAATAACTGACTAGGCTGACCTATGGCATGGTTTAGTATAAGTAGAGGGTCTTATGGTGTCCTAAGTCATTCATTTTAGCATAGAGTTCAACATTGAGTAGCTAAAAGGAGAGAAGTTTGGCAGAGCTAGTAGCTAAGTGTGGGCCTGGAAAACAAGAAGGTTATTTGGTGGCTTCCAGGCAGAAGTTTAGATTCTTCTTGGGGGTTTGTACCCGATTGTGGGTTTGGGCTAGCTAGCTATTGGATCTTGCGAGCTCTTGTAGAACTATCATTGTATTTGCTTATGTATTTGGCCAAAACCTAAAAGACCTTATAGCTGGGCATGTTGGATATTAATTTATTGATTCTATTATGAGAATTTATGCTATGTTGGATCTAAATATTTGTGTTGTTGTTATATATTCAATGTGTGGTTATTTGTTTTTGGTTAGGACATCTCCTTTGTGGATTCTCCTACCTTGCATTAGATTAGAAGGTGACTCACAAATTATCATCAACGCATTAGGGAAAATAAGTACTACTAATTGGGTCTTAAACTTTAAGTTGGAAAAAGCTATTCAACTATTGGATAAATTTCAAGAGACTAGAATCAATCATATTTATAGAGAGGGGAATAAATAATTAAAATATTTATCTAATCTAGGGGTTGAAGGTGAAGATATTATTATAACAAACCAAAATTTGTAATATAATCAAATTTTCTTAGTGTACCATTCATTAACAAATATAAGGGGGCATAATTTAGATAATGGTAAACTATCAATATAAGAAATAGTGGCTAAGATAACACATCATTTCACTCATGGTAGGGTAAGTCTACATCATCCCTTGGAAAGTATAAGGCTTTAACTATATGATAGTTTAAATTATTTATGAATTTAACTTCTTATATCCATGATATCAGCCTTTGTGTCTTAAATTTATTTTGATTATAGTATTATTTCTAGGTTTGTAGCTCTTCCATGCTTCCCTAAATTGGGCCTTTGGTTCTACGTTTTTTTCCCTTAGCTCTTCCCCTTTTCCTCTCTTCTATCTTTTAGAGCTTCTATATAGTGCTAGTTTCATTATCTAGATTGAATCAAGGCTTCTTTTTCACTTGGGTTTATAGGGACGAAGGGCCTCATGATTTTTTTTTATCATTTTTTTTCCCCTTTCTTAGGCCATCTCCCACTATAATTCCTTAAGCAGTTATGGTTAGTAGGATCCTAAACCTTTGAGAGTGTTCTAGATTGTGATTGGGGCACTCACCATTATTTTATAATTTCTTTTGGATTTCTCCTCTATCACCTTTCTTCCTCTCTTGTAAGTTTATTTATGAGTCACTTAGGCTCTGGATCCCTTTGAATGCTTCTATATATTTTTCCATTAGTAGGTTATTTATCTTATGTTATTTATTAGTGTTCTTGCTTCTTTTCCTTCATTATGATTTCTTATTTCTTCCTGTGTTCTCCTCAACTTCATGATTGGGATGATCATCATGTCCCAGAGGCTCTTTTGGTTTAGATTTTATCAAAACCTAGTAAGGCTCTCAAAGTCTCTAAATTTCTTCTGAAGGCACATGACTTTCCTTCTTTATTTTTTGGGCTTCCTCAAACATTCTTTACCCCCCTCTTTTTCTTTCTATATTTTTTCCTATCTCTTTTTCTTTAGCCTACTCTATAGAATGAAGACTACCATCTCTCCTTATCACTTTTATGAAGAGAGAACAATGGATTTTGTTAGTCGTATCAAACTAGAGCAATAGGGTAGACTCTTTAAGAAAATAGTTGTTGTGTCGTGGCTAACAATGAAGAAAGTGATATGAGAGTGTGACTTGGACTAAGTTAGAGTTGGAGAGACAATGGAGATGTCATAAGTATATTCATAACTTTTCCTTTTAGAGAAAAGGTAAAATCCTGGCATTAAGTCACTTTTCCTTACTCTATTTGATTAGACCTAGATGAAAGGCCTTAGCAACATAGTCAAAAACATTAAAAAATCACTTGGAAATCTCACATCCAGATACCTACATGATGTGGCTAGTTGGGAGTCTAAAATATATGAATGCACCAAGCAAGCCTATCTTGTATATCAAAGACCAAGAGGTTTTCAAGAGAGTGTGGTCAAAGATGGAAAGACACATGCATTTTTTGATGTGATAACTTAACATCATAGAAGATAAGAGTAAGTGGGCAAAAGCATTCTTCAAAGCTTCTAGGGAAGAGATTCCTCTTAACATAGACTACATAGATTATGAGCAGTATGAAGTGCAACTTCCACTCCTTCATAAAGAAACTTGACTTAATAAGAAGAAGCATGCAAGGTTAGTAAAAGGTGTTAGAAATGATGAAGTATGGAGTGCACTATATGGTGTTGAATGAGCCTCACCATACAACAAGACTACCGTATGGTAGAGGCAAGTTCCATAGTATGATGAGGTGTGAACCGCATGGTCATTACGGTGACACTAGTGGAATGTGTTTTGACTGTATGGAAAGTATGGTGGAGTATGGTGTGTGTGGCGAGTACAATTAGTGTGGTGAATCTACTCACATGGACGTGTATGTCAACTCTATTAAACTTGCACATGGAGTAGTGTTCATCATGAAGTGATACTCTCAGCTAGTGACTGAAGCATTTGCATGAATGAAATGTTCTAGAGTGACTGAAGCATCCATGTGATCAAAACATTCTAGAGTAATTGAAGCATCCCGATGACTAAAATGTTCCAAAGTGATTGAAGCATCCCCGTGACTGAAATGTTCCAGAGTGACTGAAGCATTTGTGTGACCAAAACATTCATGTCACCAACAGACGGTTCTACAACATAACCGTTTCTTTACCAAATTTTGTAAAGGATTTGCATGATGTATTAATGGCTACAAGATTCATAAAGAAGATGGAGGTTGGAAATCAGGTTGATTGTAAAGGCAATTTGAGCCTGTGAAAATCTAGAGCTGTTGTATCAAATTTTTTTATTGTAATACAAAAGTTTGCTTAGGGTTTTAAGTGATGGGTTTTTTTTCGAAAGGGTTTCCCACATTAAATTTGATATTTTCTTTGTGTCTCGTGTTTGATATGTCTGATACTTTATTTACCTGTACATCTCTACAATTTTGTTCTTGCATTTTTTCTATTAATTTGGCATTCAGAAAGCATTTCCACATTGTTGCTTTCCTAACAAGTGGTATCAAAGCCTGGCCAATTGTGTTATCCTTGTCGAGTAAGGTTTGGTTTTTTGTGCTAATTTGGTTTTAGTGGGAGTTTGCAATATTTTGTCTACAAATTGAGATGGTGGGTACATCAAGATAAGTGGATGTTGAAAAAATCAATGGCACCAACTTTGAGTTGTGGAAACTTAAAGTAGAAGATCTGCTAGTTGATCAACATTTGTGGACTGTTGTGTCTAGCGTTAAGCCTTCATGCATGAAACAGGAAGATCAAGAACTGATGGATTAGAAGGCTAGAGGATTGATAAGAATATGTCTTGCAAACTTAGTTTTATTAAATGCCCATGAAGAGAAAATCACACAATCCTTGTGGAAGAAATCAGGAGATATTTATCAGGGAAAGTCCTTGGTAAACAAGATTTTTCTAAGGAAAAAATTGTACTCCTTGAAGATGGATGGAGGAACGGTTGTGGCAGATCACTTTAAATCATTTAATATGGTGATTGTATAATTAGGATTTGTTAATGTGTCTATTGATGAAGAAGATCGATGCATGTTACTATTATGCTCATTGCCTAATTCATGGGATCATTTGGTAATGACTATCGGAGGTATGACTACCAAGTTGAAAATGGACGAAGTAGTTGTTGCACTTCTATCAGAGGAGATGTGAAAGAATTTCTCTAAGGTGGCCAAAGAAGCTCTAAGTGTATGAAATAGATCTAAGGACAAAATTAAGAAGAAGGACATGAAGTCAAAGTCTAAGGAGCGACCTGCCACTCCTAGAAAGAAGTCCAAGGTGAAGTGTTGGAACTGCAGGTCAAAAGGTCATGTCTGAAGGGATTGCAAGGAGGATAAAATGAAAAAGGATAAATATACTTCTAACACCAAGTCTTCTCAAAGTGATGTTGATGCCTTTATAGCAGCCTTGGTAGTGCTTGCATCCGATGACATATGCTTTGTGGATTTGGGAGCATCATTCCACATGATGTCTCAGAAAGAATGGTTCTCAAAATATGAACCATACAATGGTGGAAATGTGTTCTTGGTGAATGATTCCACACTAGAAATTTTTGGTAGAGGAAGAGTCAGAATTTAGTTTCTTGATGGAAAAGTAAAAGGAATTGATGGAGTACTTCACATACCCAGTTTGGATCAAAACTTACTTTCTATCAACAAGTGAGAGTGTAGGTAACATTTTTTCATGGTGGTTGTAAGATGACTAGGGGTTTTATTGTTTTAGCTAAGGGTGAATGCATTGGAAAAATGTATAAGTTAGATGTGAAACCTGTATGTTGTAATGGTGCCTTTGTCAAGTTTGATAAATTTATTATGGCAACATATGGTGTAAATGCAATGGAAGTTAAACTTCCTATAGAGAAAACAATGCTCTAGCATTATAGGCTTGGCCATATTGGCAAGAAAGGTTTAAAAACCTTGAAATATAAAAACTTGTTGAGGGGTTGGTTGATTTTAACCTTGAATTTGATTTCTATGAACATTGCATCTATGGAATGCAAAATCATGTTCAGTTTTATTTCAGTTCTAAAAAATCTTCTATTTTGTTGGACTATATTCACTGTGATGTATTTGGTCATGATGCTCCTTCTCTGTCTAATTCAAGATGTCATGTATCATTTATTGATGATTATTTGAGAAGAACATTCATTTCTTTTTTGAAGAATAAATCATAAGTGTTCAATCATTTTAAGGAATTTAAAAAGCTAGTTGAAAACTAGACTAGGAGAAAGATTAAATGCTTGAAGATGGATAACATTGGTGAGTTTTGCAAGGCATAATTTGAAAAATTATGTGTAGATCATGATGTCAAGAGGCACAAGATGACACCTTATACTCTGCAACATAATGAAGTAGTAGAAAAGGATGAACCAATCGTTGATGGAGAGAGCAAGGAGCATGTTGGGAAGTGCTAGTCTTGAACATAAGTTTTGGGGCGAAGTGGTGGCAATAATGTGTTACATGTTGAATCGTTCTCCTATAACAACACTAGTTGACAAGACACCTATGGAAGCATGGTCTGGTAAGAAGCCCTCATTAAGATATTCATGTGTCTTTGGTTGTGAAGCATACACTCATGTACCTGAAGTGAGTAGGTCGAAGTTGGATAAAAAAGTAATGAAGTGTATTTTCAGCGAGCATGGTATTGGTGTGAAGGGATACAAATTATGGAACCCTCTCACTAAAAAGGTATTGTACAATAGGAGTGTTATCTTTTGTGAGATGAAACCTAACTCACTAGAGCAGCCAGAGAAGACTAAGAAGATAAAGGAAGAAGTTAAAATCCCTTTATCTTCTAGATGTGAGGTATTTCAAACTCTAGATGAATTTGAGAATGATAATCCAACATTACTTGAGAATGAGGATGAGAAGAGCTTGAGTGATCATACAAGTGAAGAAGAACTAATCTTGAACCTCATGTTTAACCTTAGGAAGTTTTACCACAAGAAGTGAGGAGATCTAGTTAGGAGAGGTGACAAACTAATAGGTACAGTTATTCACTAGAGAGGTTTTCTTATTCTATGTTGAATGTTAATTGTGCCTATGCTTTGCTTATGGATGTTGATGAGCCTGAGCTATCAAAGAAGTAATCAATATGCCAAATTGAGATTCTTGATTATCAACAATGAAGGATGAAATGAAATCTTTGAAGAAGAATGAAACCTGGGATCTAGTACCCTTGCCAAATGGTAGAAAACCTATGGGATGTAAATGGGTGTTTAAGAAGAAGTATGGTCCAAACAATAGGATTGACAAGTACAAGACAAGATTGGTTGTGAAGGGGTATCCTCAGAATGAAGGGATTGATTATGGACACATATTTTCTCTTGTAGCTAAGCTAACATCTATTAGCTTTCTGTTGTCTCTTGCAACAACGCATTACTTTGAAATTGAAAAAATAGATGTGGTGATGAAATTTCTTCATGGTGATCTTGAAGATGAGATATACATGTCCCAACTGGACTACTTTGTAGAAAAAGGTAAAGAGCATATGGTATGTAAACTAAAAAAGTCTTTGTACACTTTGAAATAGTCTCCCAGAATGTGGTACCAAAAGTACGATGTGTATTTTTGTCTTTGGGTTTTTACGAGCTCTAGATTGAATCATTGTGTGTATTATAAAGTTGAAGGTGATTGAAACTTATTATTGATCTATATGTAGAAGATATGTTGTTTATAGGCAATAGTAAGGAAATGATTTCAGAATTAAAATCTTAGCTATCCCTGAAGTTTAAAATGAAAGATTTAGGGTAAAAAAAAATTATTTTAGGGATGGAAATCAAAAGGGATAGGGTTGGAAGAAAGCTTTGGCTTAGCCAAAGAAAATATATTACCAATATTCTGAAGCAGTTTAATATGACTAACTGCAAGCAACAAGTAGTTCCAAAGTTAGATGTAATGAAGTTGTCGCCCAATGATAGTCCAAAATCTCCTGATCAAATTGAAGGCATGAAGCATGTACCTTATGCAAGTGTTGGTGGAAGCCTCATGTATGCAATGGTCAGTACAAGACTAAACATTGCTCAAGCAGTGAGAGTATTAAGTCAATTTATGGCGAATCTGGGCAAGTCACATTGGGATGTTGTGAAAATAGTTATGCAATATTTAAAGGGTATATCATAGTGCACGTTACGTTATCAAGGTAACTTAGTTGGATCTAACAGATCAGTTAGCATTCAAGGTTAGGTTAACACAAATTGGGATGGGGACATTGATAAGAGAAGATCCATCAGTCGATATGTATTCATGGTGAATGGCAGTGCTATTAGTTGGATGAGCACACGACAAAGTGTAACTACATTGTCAACAACTAAGGCAAAGTGTATGACATCTACTTGTGCATGTCAGGAAATAGTTTGGATTAAGAGTTTATGTTCGAATGTTGGTTTTGATGCTGGAAGAATTAAAATCTTTGTGATAGTCAGAGTGCAATATGTTTGGCAAAGAATCCTACTATCCATGCCAGAACAAAACACATTGATGTACAATATCATTTCATTTGTGACATGGATGAAGATTGAAAGGTAAATGTAGAAAAGGTTGACACTCAGGAGAATGTTGTAAATGCATTGAAAAAGTTGATGAACACAACTAAGTTCAAATGGTGCATAGGCTCAATGGGGCTTAAAGCCCCTAACTTTTGTTAGTCACAATGAGTAACTCTATACTTCATCAAGTGGGAGATTATTATAAATGATGGAGTACACCATTCAATGTTGAATGAGCCTCAGTGCCTCACCATATAGAAAGACCATTGTACGATAGAGGCAAGTTCCATGGTATAGGGACATCAGTGGAATGTGTTTTGACCATATGAAAAGTATGGTGGAGTACACTGAGTGTGGGGTATAGTGTGTGTGGTGAATCCACTCACATTGACATGTATGACAACTCTATTAATATTGCATATGGAGTAGTGTTTGTTGTGAAGTGATACTCTCAACCAGTGATCAAAGCATTTATGTGATTGAAATGTTCTAGAGTGACTAAAGCATCTATGTGACTGAAACATTTTGCAGTGACTGAAGCATCCACATGACCAAAATGTTCCAAAGTGATTGAAGCATCTACATGACTGAAATGTTCTGAAGTGGCTGAAGCATCCACATGATTGAAATGTTCCAAAGTGACGAAAGCATCTGTGTGACCAAAACATTCACATAACCGAGAGATGGTTCTATAACATAACCATTTCTTTACCAAATTCTATAACAAATATGCATGATGTATTAATGGCTACAAGATTCATAAAGAAGATGGAGGTTGGAAATCAAGTTGATTGTAAAGACAATCTTAGCCTGTGAAAATCTAGAGTTGTATGTAAATTGTTTACTATAATATAAAAGTTTTCTTGGGGTTTTGAGTCATGAGCTTTTTCTTGAAAGGGTTTCCCATGTTAAATCTAGTTTTTTTCTATGTCTCATGTTTGATATGTATGATACTTTATTTACCTGCACATCTCTACAATTTTGTTCTTGCATATTATCCTATTAATTTGGCATTCAGAAAGTGCTTTTGTACCATTTCTTTTCTAACAAAAGGGGCAAGTATCCTCAATTTTGATTCTAAGTCTAATGAAGATATAATAGTAATCAATCCTCAATGATTGTAATTGAAATGGATATTATATAAGGTTTTGGTTAGTATGCTTATCATGGTTCCTAATTTTAGACTTCCTCATAGCTTGGTCTTAGCATGGTTTTGTTTTCTCAGTCATCCAACCTATGTATTGTAACCCCTATCTATGTATATATTTTAGTGTATATGTAATTCCTTTTATAAGTTCTTGTAATACAACAAGGTCATTTCTCAACTTTTTGTAGTATATCCCTCATTTTGTCATCTTTCATAGTGAAGACTCACCCTCATGGAATTATAGATATAAATAATAATTCATAATAGGCTATTCAAATAATTCTTAGTTTGAAAAATATGTAATTTACATTACTCAAGTGATGTGAAAAGTAAATTTATAATCTCATCTTGCATTTGTCTTAATTCATTCAACAAGATTCAAATGAGTAAAGGGTAAATGTAGATTTTCAAACTAGTTTACTATAGATAGCCTCATGTAATAGCTTCATTCTCTCATATAAGTGTCAAGTTGATGATTATTAAAAGGATATTAGAGAATCAAATTTGTGATATTAATCCAAGATGCATCTACCATTATAGAATTTTTTTTGACAGTCAAGAAATACCTACTTCAAATACCAATAATAGATAAGTGTAAGGTAAGATCAAATGAGATATGAATGAAAGCATATTATAATAGTCTAATATAATAAAGTTTAATTATTAATAAGGTAGAATCAACCTCTCATACATTTCTTAATGAAAAGTAGGCAATACAATCTAGCCTATATAAGGAAGTTGATGAAACAGAGTAGGGATACACTCTACTAATAGAGATCCTTTTAAAATAATCGCAAAGATAGAAGATATCATGGACACATTTTTAAATGAGTATTCAAATCTTTCAAACAATAATAGTCTCCTATGTTTTGGTCTTGGTAGAACTCTATTCAAAAAGTTTAATTAGAATCAAAAGGATAACAAAATCTTTTTTGACACTAAATACTACAATCAGTCTTTCCCTCAACCAATAAATATTTATGTAGTAAGCTAAAAATTAGAGAGCAGAACAATTTGGTAAAAGATAAAATAATGCTAATTTAATCTTCCTGAAGTATAATTTAAAAAGTAAGGAACAATAAGATTTCAATTCTTAAGAAGAGAATATCAATATGAAAGCTTTGTCTACAAAATAGTTAACAACAACTTAAACTAGAAGATTTGGGATATGGGGAAGTTTACTCTAATATACTCAAATCATTAGACATGAATGTTAGAATCTAGAATTTTCAACAATTTTTGAAGGAATAATTGTTAGAATTAAGTCTATAATCTCAAGTAAAGAGAAGACTCACCCGATTAGTGGCAACACTCATCTCATGAATATATTCCATTTTTATTTCCAAATTAAAATTCCATCCTTTATAAAGTATCTTATGTAACAAATATATTTAAAATTTTATTCTTAAGGTCAATCAAATTTGAGTGTGAATATAAATGGTTATATAATAAAATCATTAAAGAAGAAGATAGAAAGAAGATGGAATGGTGTTATTGCACATAAAATCTCAAAACTAGATAAGACCAAGGGTAATCAAATAAGGAATATCAAATTATAAATTCAAAAAGTGTAAGAGTTAACAACAAAAGATATTGAAATTAAAGAATGTTAATATAGATTGTAAAAATTATTATATCTATTAAATGAGTCAATGAAAACATTTATTTAAAATTAACCTTTGTAAAGAATTCTTTAAAATTTTATACAAACAAGGGCCTATCTTAAAATAGATTCTTTTATATTGGTTTTGGAAACTAACATCTGGTGGGGAGCTAGAAGTGTATTTGTAAATGCAGGGGCAGACTAAGTAAGAGGAATTCAGAAACTCAATACCAAAGAAGATAAAGTACCAAGGCAAAGCCTCTAATCATGAAAAGACTATTTTGAGAAATCATTTATACTTCAATGTATTTAACCTTTACATAAAGGTTTCTTGTAAGCTCATATAAGGGGCTTGGATATTTGTATAAAAATAGTATAAAATAGCATTGTAAAAGGAAGGTATGCCTTCCAAAGTCCCCAAAAATTAAGGGGCAAACGTATGTTCTCTAAAAATAAGGGAATACTTGAGCCAAATTGTTTATATAGAATAAAATGTAAGGGAGGGTATTCCCTCCCAAAGACCTTTGTCAAGAAACAAAGGCAAATGTACCAATATGTAAACAAGACATAAAATGTCCCAAGTAACATGGGAGTTTTCTTCCCCATTCATTTTCTCCCAATGCTTACATGTTGAACGAGGTAAAATATTTTGTAAAATTAATTTGAAATATAATATATAGTGCATATTGCCTTTTATCGATAAAATAAAGATTTAAATAATATAGATGTATTATGCAAAGTATTGTGTATCTTGTTAATTTTTTTTGAATGAATAAAAATGCTTTATAATGAATGGTTATAAGCTATAATGATAAATAGTTCATACAAAATAATGTTTGTTTTTAAAAGCTCCATAAATGAATTGGTTGTTGTGAATAGGGGAATAATCTTTATAGATATAATAGAACAATTTAGATTTATAAATGGATTAAGTTTTCTATAACTCGCAAATTTGAATAGACAAAAAACAAATAAATGTATACAAAAGTTTAAACTAAAAATAGCATGTATGACCAAAAAACAAGTTTAAAAAGAAGGCAGGGTAGGAGAATGAGAAGTTAGAGAAGAAAAGAAGGAATAGGAGGAGAGGAAGCATTAAAACCTAAAGAAAATGAAGGGCAAGAAGGACAAGGAGAAGGAAAATGAGCAGGAGAAGGAGAAGAAGAAAAAACAAAAGCAAACGAAGGAGAGGTAGAAAAAGAAGAAGAAGAAGGTGAAAAAGGAGAAAAAGAGGAGGAGGATGACAAAATGGAGGAGGAGGAGTTCAAAAGAAGGAGATGCAAAAGGAAAAGGAGGAGAAGGATAAGGAGAGGAAGAAACAAAGAAGACTAAGAAGAGTAGGAGGAGGAGGAGGAGGAGGATGAGAAAAAGGGAAAAAGAAGGAGGAGTAGAAAACAAAAATGAGGATGGGGAGATAAAGAAGAAGAAGACTAAGAAGAAAAGAAGGAAGGTAAGACAATGAAGAATATGTAGGAGCATGAGAAATAGAAATAGACAAAGTGAAACCTAAAGAAGATGAATCATAAGAAGGAGAAGGAAGATAAGGAAAAGGAAAATAATAAGAGTAGAAAAAGAAGAAGAATCCTAACAAGAGGATAAGTAGAGGAAGGAGGTGAAAAAGAAAGGAGGAGGAAGATGAAAAAATGGAGGAGGATAAGGAAGAGAAGAGTAAGAAGCAAGGAAGAAAAGGAGAAGAAGAAACAAAGAAGACAAAGATGGAAAAGACCTAGAAGAAAAGGAAGAGGAGGAGAAGAATAAGAGGAAGAAGATAAGGATAAAAAGAAAAAATAATAGAAAAAAAAAAAAAAGAAGAAGAGGAAGAAGTGATGCAGGAGCATCTTGCATGGGAAAATTATTTGAAAAAAAAAACAAAAAAAAAAAAAAAATATTGAAAAAAAATGGGAAAAAAAAATCTGGAGGAGAGAGAAAGTGACGAAAATTAGAGGAGAAATAATAAAAAAATAAAATAGGGGAAAAAGGAGAAAAGAAAGAAAAAGAGGATTTCTATTTTCGAGGTGCATAGGTGGCATAATAGAAAAAAATAAAAAATAAATGGTTGTCATTCCATTTATCAAGGTGTGTGGGTAGAATTCTAGGAAGTTATGAATATTGTAGAAAGTTGTGGATATTGTAGAAGGTTATGGAAGTTGTAGAAGGTTGTGGAGGAATTCTAGAAGGTTGTGGATAAGTCATGCATTGGGTGGTAAGTGCCTATTTAAGCAAGGCATATGAGCATTTCTAAATCAAGCTCAAGGAGAAGCTTGAGAAGGAGAAGCTCAAGGAGAAGCTTGAGGAGTAGAAGCTCAAGAAGTGGAAGCTCGAGAAGAAGGTGAAAGCTTGGAAAGTTGAAAGTTGGGAAGGTGAAGGCTTCAAGGTGTGAAAGAGAAGGAGGAAGTGAAGAGTGAGTTTTCTTGAGTCTGTGGATAGAGCGCCGAATGTGAGGCAATTTACAGCAGGATTGTGGTGGAGTTGTGAGTGTAGACAGAGCGCCAAATGTGAGGCAGTTTACACTTGGATCTTGGATAAAGTTGGAGAAGAGCTAGTGACTGCGGTTTAGAAATAAGGAGGTTGCTTGGTGGCTTGCAAGCACAAGTTGAGATCTCAGAGGTTTCTACCAGAGTGTGGATCTGGGCTAGCTTGGGTTTGGATTGGATCTTGAGAGATCTTGTTGCATTCTTTGTCATGAGTTGGTAAGGGTGGTGTGGCCCTTTGTTAGTGGTATCAGAGCGTACCTTCGTCAGTGGTATCAAAGTGTACCTCTATCAGTGGTATCAGAGTCGGCCCTTTATCAAGAAGAGGTAAAGAAGAGATAAAGAAGAAGAAGGTTGAGAAAAAATGGAAGAGGAAGAGAAGAACAAGAGACATAATGCATCAAAGTTCCTGCCAGTAATTCGAAAAGAAGGAAAATGGAGATTTATAGATAGAAAGGAAGGATATGAAGAGAGAGCTAAAAAAGAGAATGATATGTTACTATAAGGACAAGTAAAGGTGGAATGATAGAGAGAGTCGAAGGGAATTTTAAAAATATTAATAATTATATTATTTTAAGAAATATATAAATAACAATAGAAATTATATTATATGAATGAGCTAGTCATTTCTACCAATTCAATTATAAGTTGAAATATTTGATTAAAATAAATAAATTGTTGATTACTTAATTCAAACTACCAAAATATCTAATTAGTTTGAGGGGTAGTATTAGTTTTACAATTTATAAAATGGTATAAAAAAATTAGAGTAAGATTGTAAAATAGTAGCTAGTAAAATATAGGGTAAACTTAAAGAAATAACATTTTACAAATGACAAAAACAAACATAAATATAAAATTAACAAATATATTTAAAATAAGAAATATAAAACATTTAACTATATATTTGAACTTGGTAAGAAAAATAGATAGTGATAATTAATATTGATTAGACATTCATTTGTGAGGTGGGAGATAAAAATGATTTTTTTTGAAAAGTTAATCCACTTTTCACAAATGTGGAAAAAATAAATTTGTAATTAATGCATTTATTAATGCTTGATAGACTTGTTAGAAAATATTTGTATTTTTGTTGAAGAAAATTGAATTTTATCCTTGTATGGTCCAATATAACGAGTGAAAAATGTGATTTATAAAATAATAATAAATAATAAAAAAGATATAAACATTTGAAGTTTCTTTAAATCTTTTAAATTCTATGAGTTGATTGGTCAATTGAATTGAATAAAAGCAATAGTATCCTACCTTTGGCTAATAAGTGAAAGACAATAGAGAAGAAGTAAGAGCATAAGAAAAAAAAAGAAAAAAAAGAAAATGAAGTAGAACTCAAAAGAATAAGATATAAGCTCTATCAATATAACCATTACACTTCTTTTAGATGCAAGTGCTACGTTTGGTTTTTTAATTTGTTTTTGAATTAAAAGTAGCCAAAACTAGGGGGTTGGCCCATTAATAGACAAACTGGTTGACTACCAACAGATTACCATCAAACAAAACTAACCCCTACCACTAAGTAAGACAAAAACAAGGTTCAAAACCATTAATAAAGTTTCAATAGGCTTAAACATATTGCTTGTTTTAAAACTAAAGAAACTATAGTAATATATAAACAAATGCTTAATAGCCTTGCAACCATTTAAGTCTGGTAACCAGTAGATAAACATCATAAAAATAAAATAGAGAGAACCCTTAAGACTTCTTGGCCTCCTTCCTCCCCAGGGGGATGTTAGCCCAGTCTTCTACCAGGAAGTCAAACAATATCTTTGAATCCTCCTTAGATAGGTCTCCCTCTATGTCCTTAAGTAGGTTCAGTGTGGTAGCAACTACATGTGTCACTTTAATCGTGAACTTAGTGAGTAGGCTCATTCTCTCTTCCAACACATGGATTATCTCCCACACCTCACTACCAACCTTCTACATCTCACTAGGGTAGCCATCAATTTGTATCTTAGTAGCTTCCTACACAATCGGGGGGTTAGTAACATCTTTAGAAAAAGCCTAAACAAGGGAGGAGATCATTATGGGGGAGGGAACCCTATCCACCTTATCAAGGAATTGATCCCTCATTAAGTCCACACACCCCAAATCAATTGTTGCCAAAACATGTGACACATCCTTATTCTCCTTTCTCCCTTCACCCGAAACTGATCGAGAAGAGTTTGAAATCCACTCTTCGTCCTCCTCCATTCCTCCCACCCCAAAATTTTTTGCCTTTTCTTTCATCCTCTGTTTTGGGGTGGCTTGAATCCTTTGAATCCATCTCCTCCTCCTACGAGGACCCCACTTTCAATTTCCTCTTAGCATTAGATTTTTCTAACCTCCCTGACCTCCTCCTACCCCCTCTCCCCTCGTCCTCTGACTCCTCAAACTCCTTCTCTTTCCCTTTATCCTGTCTCCCTATTTTCCCCATGGGGGTGGGCTTCATAGGGAACCCACTAGGTGAAGGTTGTGGGGTAGGGGCCCTGGGACCCGTGATCCTAAGGGGAACAATTTGGGGTCGAGGGTTCGAATGGGCAGGGATGTCAATTTTCACAATCCTAGGGGGACCAAGGCGAGGTAGAATTGATACAGCCTAAATATGAGTCCTTGGTGTAAAATGGTAAAATTTATCCCCTTTCTCATGTTTTCTTTCACATCAATAACAGAATCCTCTAGCTCATGCAATAGAAAGAACAGAATACAAATAAAATCCTGGTAGAAAAAATGATTAAGGAGAGGAAAGTGGTATTAGTAACAGACTCCATACCTTCCTTCCAGGGTTAGTACTTCATCAAAACCAAACAAACCTCATTCCATGGGTCGAGAAGCTTCTCTTACATGAAACCACCTCTATGCCGAATAGGTTTCTCTCCATCCACAAAGAAGAATTGCAGGCTCACATCATCAGCCACCCTAGTCACCTTCTACCACTTCCTACCCTTCATGGCCAAACCCATTGCCAGAGCAATCACTTCCTCAGAGATATGGAATGAGATACCATTTATCATTACTCTGTGGTCCTCCCAAGAGTTGACAAATTACATGGAGCAATTTTTGTTGTGTCCATTAAGCACCTCCATAAACGAGACAAATCCACATTCCTTTAGCAAATACCACACCAAGGGCTTCCTCGCATTTTCCTCAATCATAGTCGGCTCAATGCACATCAAGTCACCACCCATCTCTGCAATTTTTCCCTCTCCTCTCTTCTTCTTATGCACCTACACACAGTTGCTAAAAAAGACTTCACACTTAGGCAGAAAAACCCAAAGGTGGAGATAATAACCGCAATTAATAGTAATAATGGGAGCATCCATATTAGCAAGAGAAATCATGTGTCAGCTGCCACTATCTTTCTCCCAATCATTTCCATCATTCCCAATGCACATTAACCATTTACAAATTAAATCTTTTCTCTACTCGACATATGAAAACACACAAGGAAATTTTTTTAAATGCCCTTTCTCAAACTTCAAATTTTCAAGCCATGCGAATTTATTATTGCCTGTACCCAATCCATCACTCCTTGCCATATGCACATCAAGGGCCTATCCTCTTCGCTAGCTCAATAGCATAATACAAAAAATCCAGCTAGGACTCATCATTCTTTACTTTGTGACTCACTAACTCCCTTAACAACTTTGACAATGCGTTCAAATCCCTCCAACATCTTAGTCCCTTCACCTTTAAGCCTAATGCAACCATACCATCAGTGACACTATTTCCCTCCCAAAAAATATGATTCAAATTAAACCTATTAAGAATAGTTAAAATGTACCTGATGTCTTCTATCACATGTTTGATGGCCCATCCCTCCCGCATGCTACCTTTGACAACTTCTATGATGATTTTAGAATAGCCTTCAAATTCCACATCCCTCCATCCCACACTTATGACCAATCTTAAACCCCAAAACAGAGCCATCACCTCCACAATATTGTTTGACACTTCCCCTAACTGACTAGAATATGGCAACAACATCCTACCCTTGCTATCCCTGACCATCCCTCCACCTATTGAGCCCTCCTTTTTGGATGCACCATCAAAATTGAGCTTAACCAATTAGCAAGTGGGGGTTCCCAGCGAGTTCTTTTCCTAGCCAGAAGATTTGAATTATCAATCTCCATTATCCCATCCATCAAATTCCAACTCTTGGCCACTCTAACCTCCAAGATAGAAGGGGATAACGTCAATTTTCTCCACTTGCTACAACTAATGTTCTCAACCATCAATTTGTAGATTCTTTCCACCACAACTTTATCTTCTCTCTCCTCATTCTTGAACACCCTATTGTTTCTCTCCTTCCATATAACCCAACAAACATGGGGGGGAATAACCTTCCACAAATTGATAAGGAGGGGGTGGGTAAAGGGGCCCTACCAATTCACCATGAATTGCCCCATGTCCATATTAAACACCCAGTTCACCTCCAACTTCTGAAGAAGTCTCCCCCAAACATTAGAAGCATAACTGTAGTGTAGGAATAAGTGGGTAATGCTCTCTTCCTCCTTCTTACACATGTGGCATCTATTGGGTAATTGAAACCCCCACTTCATACGGTTATATATAGTGAGAATTTTCCCAAGGATGGTGGTCCACCAAAAAATATTGATCTTCGGGATTAAATGGTTAAGCCATACATCCCCCCAATCATTAGGTTCAAAGGTTTTATCAAACATTAGTTTATAGGCAGATTTAACCAAGAAATCCCCTGTCGAAGTTACCTACCACATGAACTCATCATTCTGGTCGCTTCTTGGGGTTCTGTACTCTTCTAACATAGAATTTAGCTCATCTACCAACTCCCCTCCAACCATTGCATTCTGATGTAGCTTTGCCTTTTTCCACTTCCTCCCTAAGCTAATAAAATTAGCTACTATTCCTACCCCCTTATCCTAAACGTGATTCTGAAGAGACCCAAACTTCATTTTAATTAATGGTTTATGCATAAGCCATGGGTCCTCCCAGAAATTAATTTGATTAACATTCCCCACCAGCCACTTTACACCCTCCCTCAAAAGGGTTCTATTCTTCACACTATTTCCCCAAATCTTAGATCCCATAGGGAGATCATTTCTCTAGGTGTAGTGTGAGAACTTCAAATTTCCAAGGTACTTAGCTTTCATAATGTTACACTAGTTAAATTCCTCCTTCATCAGATTCCACCCCATCTTGGTGAGAAGCACATTGTTAAAATCAATTATCGTCCTTACTCCTAATCCTCCTCTGCTCTTAGGTTTACAAACTATTTCCCAGCTAACCAAACTTAGTCTGATCTTCTCACTTCCTCCAAACCAAAGGAAGTTACGTTGTATTTTCTCCAATTTATTAGCCATGCACTGAGTAATTTTGAACAATGATAGGAAGTACACCGGTAATACTTGGAGGGAGGAAATCAATAGTTGTAGCATGCCCACACTGCTCAGAGTTTTGCATTTCCATCCAATCAGCTTTTTATCCATCCTCTCTAGAATGCCATTCCAGAAGTTGTTACATCTTTCACAGTTAAGGGGAGGCCCAGATAAGTATAAGGTAACTCTACAATATTTCATCCTAAGATATTAACAATCCTTTTTTGTAAATCAAGGGGGTGTTAAAGAAGGACACTTTACTTTTATCAAAGTTAATCTTTTGCCCCGCATTTACCACATATATCTCCAACACCGACTTCCAAGCTCTGGCTTCACTCACTGAGGACTCCCCACTTGGGAAGGTGTCATCCACAAACTGTTGTATCACTTTGAGGGAAGTGTGGAAGTAGGTTTAATGCCTTTAATTGACCCCCATCCAACTTTCTCAAGAATGCCCTCCCCAAGACTTCAACAACCATGATAAACAGGTAGGGAGAGATAGGGTCACCCTACGTAAGTCCCCTCTCCCTACCAAAATTCCCCCAAGATGACCCATTCACCATCACTGAATAGTTAATAGTTTCCACCATTGATTTCACCATTCTAATAATTTTTTGACTAAAGCCAATCTTATCCATAACTTTATACAAGAAAATCCAATTAATCCTATCATAAGCTTTAGAGATGTCAAGTTTCAAAGCCATACCTAGATTGCCACTCTTCTCCATTGAATGCAAAACTTCATGCATTATTATGGAAGCATCTAGAATTTGGCATCCTGGAACAAAACCACTCTTGGTTTTCCCAATGATCTTATCCCACATTGATTTTAATCTATTCACCAGAATTTTTGAAAAAATCTTGTAAGTACTGTTATATAGACTAATCAGCCTAAAGTCAGAAAGGACCTCTAGGTCTTTTACCTTCGGGATCAGGGCAATAAAATTTTTGTTAAGCTATTTAAGAAGTTTCCCTGTTCTAAAAAAGTCACAGGCCACTCGAAGGAGATCCAACTTGATAACATCCCAAAAGTGCTAGAAAATGTCGGGGGGAAACTATCGAATCCTAGGGATTTATAAGCTTTCATAGAGAACACAACTTTGTGGACTTCCTCCTCAATCACCATTTGAGATAACTCTTCATTCTCTTCAATCGAGATCACCATGGGCATGGAATTAAACAACCATTGCCTATCCTCCTTCGTGAAGTCTCTTTGCTCTTCCAAATAAGAGTTTTTGAAATAAGTCATCACCCAGTTCCCTATTTCTTCAGGTTTATTAAGCTTCACATTATTATTAGCTTTGATATTATCAATAGTATTTCTTCATTTATGAATTGAGGCCAATCTATGAAAAAACACAGTATTCCTATCACCCACTTTGAGCCATGACACCCTGGATCTCTGCTTCTAGTAGGTCTCCTCTTTGATCATCGTATCCTTCTAGACCTTTCTATATTTATCCTCCTCCTGGATAATATTATCCATAGTGAGGATTTCCCCCATAGCTTTTTGAAGGTCTTCTAACTTTCCTTCCACATTCACCTTAGTCTTGAAGATATCACCAAAATATCTTTTCTTCCAGGGTAGCACATTTCTTCTAGCATTCTCTAGTTTAATAGAGAGTCTATACATAGCGGTCCCTTCGACCCTAATCCCCCACCACTCTACCACCCTAGTATTAAAGTTAGGATTAGGAATCTTCTTTCCAATTAAAAAAGATAGGAGCATGATCCGAGAAATCCCATGAGAGAGGAGGAAGTTAAACCTTCCCAACTAGTCAGGACCAAAAGTCTATCCAATTTAACTTGGATAAGGTCAACACCCTTCCTATTTTTTGACCATGTGAACTTCACTTCACGCATCTCCATATCCATTAAATCATTATTATTTATGAAATCAGCCAAATCCTTCATGTTTTCATTAAAATCAATCATTCCTCCAACTTTCTTCGATGGGTACAAAGGTGAGTTAAAATCTCCCATACAAAAGGTGTTTCTATTTTGAGAGAGGAAAATAGATAGCTCCTCCCATAGACTATGTCTTCCTTGTCTAGTGTTAGGAGCATACATATTAATGATATTCCATATCTTATCACCCTTCTTATGTTTAGTTATAAGATAGAATTTAGAACTATGAATTAAACTCCCATTACCAGCATTTGGGTTCTAGAAGGTAGCTACTCCTCCTGATGCTCCATCTACTTCATTGTAACAAAAATTAGCCCCTGGCCAAACATGACTTGCTATACTCTTCAAATTAAACATAGTCATTTTAACCTCCTAGATGAGAAGGATATCAATTTTCTGGTTAGATAGTTGCTATTTGAGTGCAAACTGCTTATGAGGGCTATTCAACCCCCTCATGTTCCATGATAGAATAATCATTTTCTACCCTTTGTCAAGGACTCCAAAGTGGGTTACCTGCCACTTGCCATCTCCCTTGCCATTTTCTTTGTTCTTCTACTTTGTTTCCCTGACTTCCCTACATCCATCTTTAATTCCACTACCATCTCAGATTTCTTTGATACCCTTGTCTATCTTCTCTGAGTTTGCCACTTCCCTTCCTTAAACTCCAGTTGGGCTAGGGGATCCACCATCTTAGTTGGCAGTTCAGCAAAGAGCTCTAGCGACCTTCCTGTCTGTCGAGTCTTTCGCATCTCCTTCCTCCAAGGCCTTATCAATGTCCTCTCTAAAAACTTCCTCAGTCACCAAGTTCCTTGAAGGGGTACTAAGGAGCTCCCCAATACCTTGCAGAAAGGGTAGAGATTCTTTGACCAAGGAAATTTCCCCTTCCTCCAATTCAACTCCCCTTCCAGCACACAGAGCTTCTCAGGATCCCATGCCAAACAAGACTTCCCCACGAACTGGTGGGACTCCAACACTTCTATCCTAACCCTTCCCACTATAGCTTGAGGGTTATCTTCTTGCTCCTTCATTAGTAGGGATGTCTCCCCCTTCGCCCTCTCTACTTAAGAGTTAACATTGTTAACTACTAGCTCCTTCCTAGGTAAGGGAGTCACCTCCTTTCATCAAGTTCTCCAACCCCTTTAACAAGAGGCCCAACTACCTCCTCCCCTGAGTCCAGATGAGAAGCCCCCACTTCCTTTTCCTCCACTATCTAAGCCTTAGCCATCTTATTCATCGTTTTACAATTCATAATCAAATGCCCAAATGATGAGCATTTCTGGCAAAACAAACCCGCATTTTCATAAATGATGGATTGTACTTTTTTACCCCACTTCGAGCTTATTGTAATAAACTTAGGTAATGAAGTAACCATAGCCACATTCACACTAAACCTCACAAAGACCAACCTTGACCTCTGTAAAGTAACCATATTTGTAGCAACAAAGTGCCTAAAGGAGGTACCAATGGATTTCAAGATCCTCTCATCCCAAAACTTGAGTGGGAGTCCTGATAGCCTAACCCAAATAGGTGCCATCCTATTTAGTTCTTTCACTAGATGCCACTTAGCCACTATTGGGACTCAAAATTAAAGCCTTGATTTTGAGTATCATTTAAAAATCAAGCCCTAAAAGTGTTTTTTGATGCGTGTGTACCCAACTATTCTTTTGAAGCCTAAGAGGTGTTTAATGTTTCTAAAACCTTGCATTCAGTATATCCACTCGTTCCATGAAGATAAATTTCCATTTTGAGCCACTCCATGAAGTTCCATTTTGATCAATGCCCAAATCTACATTTTTGCCCAAGTGTCAAACAACAACAAGAGGCTGTGTTTGCAATTAAATATCTCACACCCAGTAATTTTTCATGACTTGCCTCTTTGAAAATGTTTAGTTTCCATACCAAAGAACCTAGTATTCAAATTTTGAGTCGTTTCAACATGTTTTGACTAGGTTTTGAGTCCCTCAAAGTTGGTCATTTATTGATGTCATGTTGATGTGAATTGTTCTGAACTCTGGGAGGCCCAGTTTGACTTGTTATAACTTTGATCTAGTTGACTAAAATGAGAAAATTCCTTTTACATTGCATTCTAGAGGTTAGAGACTTGCTATGTTTCAATTTTGAGCTTATGACGAATCTGTTTGATTAGTTTTCGGACATGATTCCAAATGCAATTTATGATGTTTTACTAGTGTCAGTAAATGTAGATTGGTTGGTACCCCTGTTCGTGATGTCATAACTTGAAATCCATGATAGGTGAGATCGAATAGATTGTACCATTGTATTCTACTCTAAAAATTCTTTAAGTGTGCCAATTTTCAAGTCTTGGCAAATCCGTCTGCACAATTTTCCAGGTCGATTCCATTTGCAAAAAATACTTTTATGCTAGTGTTTCCAATCTACAAATTTGAGTAGCCTATTTTGATCGCTTGCTATTTGCATCCTATTATTTTTCATGAGCCCTAATCATAGATTCATACTCTCTTCATGGCAATGAATCAATACCCAAGTTTTTGTTTCCCCAAGTGTCAGTTTTCCTTGTTTTTAAAGCCAAATCTGAACTCATTTTATGGTTTTTTGACATGTTTTCTTACAGGCAATTCTGAGAAGGCAACTTCGATAGTCAATTTCTTTTGACTGAGAATTCATCATGAGACAAGATTTGACAGGGTATGAGAATGTAGAATAGAGAATCAATATGTTTGATTTCCAAGCCCGGTCAAGTGTTTTGGTCAATTTTTGAGGCCAATTAAATAATCCCTTGGACTGAAAGTTACAATTTGTAGAAAATGGTAAATTGAGTTTTATTTGTGGTTTCACTGATCGAATCTAGTCTTGATTGGTACCAGGTGTTTATTAGATCAATTTGAGATATCAGTCATTCAAAAATGAAATTGTTTTTAGCCAAACCCACTTTGGGCCCAACTAATTTTTACATATTGACTAGACATTACAGATTGAAATTTTGATGAAAGTATTATAATGGTTTCTTTTAATTATTATAATTAATTAGAGTGTCACATAATTTTGTCCAAGACTGAACATGCATGCCGACTCTATACAAAATAAAAAGGAAAGGAAAGATTGAAGAAATTGACGAGAAGAAAATTAAGGAAGTCTCTCACAAATGGAGTCTTGTTAACAAGTAGAAACCAATCCAAAGGAGATCACCAAGGAAGAATATGCTGCATTTTACTGTGAAAGAGAAAGAAATCAAACACAAGAAGTTTTCATGAGAAGAAACCAATGTCTTGTGATGAGGATACTGTCGAAGGACACCAAGAAAGGGACATCTCAAGGATTCATTATGATTGTGCAGAAGAAGGGGAGTAAAATGTGCTAGGTCTTGGCAAGTGTGAGGGACTTGGAGAGATAAAAGGAAACAGAACAATCAACATAATCAATAAAGCTAAAGCGTAAGGATTGGAGGAGGTCAAGGAGGACATTCATATTGCAAGATTATGTTGCAATCCTTGGTTTGATATTATGTTGCACAATTTTAGCAAGTAGAACCATTCATGGCCTTCTCATCCAAAGGGTCTCTGCAATTTCCTCTATCATTAAAGAAGATGAGTTGAACAAGTCAATTACTTGGAAAGACTTTGAGGATGAAGTGCACAGGTCATGGCTTGTTGCTTGTGTTTTTCAAGTTGATCATGTGATATGTAGAGTAAGTGCATGTGCCCAGACACAACTTTACAAATAGAGTTCAAGATAAGAGATGCGAGAAGAAAAGTGGTGCATGAGTACAAAGGAATTGATGTAGAATCTACTGATTGTTGCACTGGATGCAAAGGCCTACAATCATTGCCTTGAGATTCATCCGTATTACTACAACTTGAAGACTAGAGGGGTTGATTTCTCTGGGGAGAAATCCTATATGAGTAATGATTACCTGAAAATAATGTGGATTAGGCTTGCCTTCTTGGGAGATGTTCTAGACATGGATACCATATTATTTTCTTGGACATTGATATTGTCTAGCTGCGAAATCTGATGGGGAGTTACAAGCAGATGCAGACATCCAAATTACATGTGACAAATATAATGGTGATTCTTTGAGCATGAAGAATGAAGCCAATATAGGCTACATGTACATTCATTCCAATGAACTCACTGCCAGCTTTTATAGATATTGGTACTTGTCAAGGAGGATGTTTCTAGAGATGAAAGAGCAAGATGAAACTATAAATGCAGGCCTGACGTTGAAAGATGGAGAGAAAAAAAAGCAAAAAATAGTTTGAAGCATTATCCCACATCACCCGTGTTGGGTAGAATTTTTTTATTTAAATATGCCAGCACATAATGTGCTTGTTGTCTTTAAGACAATGCCTTTTCAAAGGAAAAGCAAATGCAAGTGGGGCCCAGACAGGTGGCAGGTCGGCTGGGGTTATTTTGGATGGACATGCAAATCTAGGCACCCACGTAGATTGGTGACAAGGCAAGAGCCAACAAATAACAAGGTGCCATGTGGCATGGATTTCGAGGAGGTGGTGATGTGGTAATTTGAGATCAGAAGGCACATGATTGTGACACATGGCAAATCTGATGTTGGTCATTATGTTGCTAAGGAAAAGTTGCTTGATAGTTAACCATGTGACATAGCAACTAGCTAGCTGGTAGTGTCATGGATTGAAGACTTGGTGCTGACATGGCAAGTTAAGGTGGACCAATGATTGGATGTTGAGGTGGCGAAAGATGGCACGTGTTACGTGGTCGCTATGTTGCAATGATGTGGCACGATGTTGACTCATCAAGTAACATGGCAGGCATGTGGTGGCCACATGGCATATGTCAGATGACTGTGTAGGAATCAACAAATCACACGTTGACATGTGGCAGGTCTAGTCAACCAAGTTTGACCTGGATGGAGAAAATTGGAGAGAACATTAGCAATTTTAATTTATTTTTTATTATGCTCCTCTTTTGAATGTGCAAGATCAAATTTTAAATAAATTTGATTTAAAGCTATAGTTTAACTTTTGAAAAAGTTAAATATTTGCCCAAGTGTAATTTTAGAGCCTTAAAAGAGCCTAATTTTCAAAGCAAGATTCAGAGAGTGATTTTTGTCAAAAATATGGACTCCAATATATCATTGGAATCGAGAAGAGATGAATTTTATGAATATGGGGTCAAAATTTGCATAGGTATTCAATGATACAGTCTATAAGCAGATTTGTATTTTTGGGGGCATTCTTAGCAGAACTAGTAGAATTCATCATTGAGCATCAAAATTTCTTGGAGGGCAGATATTGAAGTTTGTTGAAGCCTGAATGTGGAGAAAAATGATTCTAAAATTTTTATCTTGCCTCTTGAGGTCATTTAACTAATATTTTGCCTTTGCCTTGATCTCAGATCTGCCATCAAAATCAGTTATGTTTTTTCACCAAATATCTGAGATATTTTATGCTTTTGGGAGGCAAAATGATTGAAGTTTGTTGGAGGGCAGATATTGAAGTTTATTGAAGCCTGAATGTGGAGAAAAATGATTCTGAAAATTTTATCTTGCCTCTTGAGGTCATTTAACTAATTTTTTGCCTTTGCCTTGATCTCAGATCTGCAATCAAAATCAGTTATGTTTTTTCACCAAATATTTGAGATATTTTATGCTTTTGGGAGGCAAAATGATTGAGGATTTGATGTGTAGTTACAAAGAGAGTAGAAATATGTTTTTCATCTGCATATGGAGGTTTTCCAAGTGGACACATGTCAGACACAAAACAAATTTAGGAATTCATCCTCTTTTATATCTTTCTTTCTCTCATTCTTTGTAGGGGTTCCAGTTTTGGAGAAGTTTCTCACTGCTATGATACCATCTTGTTGTTAATTTTACTTCATGTCTAATTGAGCATAGCTCTAGCTATGAAGACCACACATCCATGCTTGTGTAGATTTATAGTTTCATTTCATGTATTGTTTCTCTGAGATAATGGAAATTGATGATAGATCATGTGACACATCTTGAGTTTCATTCACTACTACCAATTTAATGTATTTAGTCTTTCCAAGGATAAATGCAAAAAGGGATTTACAATTAATTATCTGTGTTCTATTATTATGTCTCCTAATTCTTCATATGCTATTGACTTTGTAATTGAATGAATAAGGTTCATTTGATTTAAGACAGCTTGGATGAGTTGTGTATCAGATCTATTGTTGCTTTTAATTCAAGGAGTTAAATAAATGCTTCAATGATTTTGATAAGGTTTCTGGGTGTATGGAGGGGATGCTAGTAAGAATGGAGTTTGGGGATTTTAGTTGATAAACTTAATTGTAAGGCAATTAATTTAGGTCATCATGTTGGTAGTGACTCAATGTTACAATGGATAAGGAACTAGTCATTAAATCATATGCAAGCTAATATGAAGGTTATTTGTACAAATCTTTTAATCAAATCAACTCAGTTCTTTCATGTTTTGTAGTGGGCTAAAAGGAATTAACCCTCACTTAGCTTATGGGTTCATAGGTTATGATTTGTAGCTATTTCATTCCTATGTTATTGCATAAGTATCAGAAGACATAAGGGTTTCATTTGTTGTCAATAGGTTTAGATTATGTGTTTAATTGCATTGGTACCATATATTAGAACCTCAAGGTTAACCCACCTAGGTTTTGCAGAGCCTGAAGTGAGGGAGTAGTTATGCCTTATAGTTGGCCCAAGATTGTAGCTGAGTGCATCCATTATAGGAATTTGCTAGCCTTAGATGTATTGGCCTAGTTTCTTGGTTAATTTTAAAGCTATTAAATCAAGAGCCAAAAAAATGGCGACTCTACTGGGGACACTGTATTGAATCTGAATGGTAGACAAACCTTGAGAATTTGAAAAAAGGAGATTCAATATAGTAGGAGAAGTGCATAAAAAAAGGTTGTAGTAATAAGTTTTCTAATAGTTTCTTACTCAAATATCATGCACCCCAATGATGCTTTGTTCAGGACATCAATATCTTTCAAGGTTGAATGCAAATTGTATTGCTACTAGGTTTTATTTTCAATCAATTCTACCAGATTCAGTATTCAAAAAATTGTTGCAAATTCAAAATCAGAATTGTTCAAAGATATTTTCTCTCTTCAATGTGTTTGATGATTCTCAAGTCCCATAAGTTGAAAGTTCAGTTCAAATCTGTCATGTTATAAATCATGTTTTTAAAATCATTCTCACAGTTATGAGTGGCAACTCTCTAAAAGCTCTCTGTACTAGTGCAAATTGGTTCTATATAAATATTTTCAATAGTTTTCAGGTTGGTTATGCAAATTTGAAAGTTATGATAAGATGTAAGCAAGAAGAGAGGATATATAAGTTCTTGATTGGTGAGTTTTGAAGCGTTGTGTTGATCTGCTATCATAAGAAATTTAAATGTTAAAAATGAATCATAGCAGTAATTTCATTTTGTTCTCCTCAAGGAGGTGGTGGCTCTACAAGGATTTGATTAGTGGTGTGAAGAATTCAAGTCAACACCTATACCAAACCAACAGATTAGTGGTTTCAGCAGAAACACATGAGGTATTTTATTTTTCATGATGTTTTTCTTGTCATGAAAGAAAGTAGTATACATATGTGTTCTCCATCAAGTGATTTTCAACACTAGAAGGAGGAGAATAGTGTGATAAGTTTTATACACTTCATTGTAATAAGTTTTAGCTTGTAAAGTTGTGTGAAGTGTTTGAAGTGATTCATTGGTAGAAGGTTATAAGCTTGCTGCAAATTACCAATCAGAATAATTGTTGATGACTCTCAAGGCTTTGAAGAATGACAAGTCCCCTTTCATCAAGCATGTAGTCAATTAGTGATGTTTGTAGATCTTTTTCTACTAAGAGATACATGGCATTATGATTTGATGGTATCTATGGTTTCCCAAATGTCATTCCTAATGATATTAGAAAAAGTTTGCCTAAATTTAATGGGAACCATACTATTTTAGCTAGTCATCATGTTCAAGTTTTCAATGACTTGATGGGTGACTATGAGATTGCTCATGAGGATGTGCACATGAAATTATTTGTTCAAACTTTAGAAGGTGATGGTAGAGATTGGTTTTCCTTTTTACCAGCATGTTTTATTTCATCTTGGAGTGAGTTGCATTCAGCCTTCATGGAGCAATTTGGAGAAAGGGTAAGCATATCCGATTCTTATAATAAATTTTTAAGGATTCATATTGAGAACGACAAACTTGTTCCTCAATTTAATATCAGATTTGCAAGAGTTTTGAATGAGATCCCTAACAGTTACATACCCAATGATCAAATGCGTTTAGTTGTTTACTTTGATGCATTTGACAAGAAAATGAACTATCTACTAAGGGATAAAGAACCTCAGACATTATATCAGGCTTTTATGACCGCTAGGGATATTGAAAACAATTTGGAATATGGATTGATTAGAGGTCATTTTTCTATGAATGGTTTCCCGTATAATGTTCATGAAAGAAAAATTGAACATAGTGTTGACACTTTAATTCCAAATCAGAATATCAACACCCCTATTGTAATGTATAATCATATTGAAATTTTAAATCAAAGTGTGTGTGTGTAGATAAGAATGAGTCTATTGCAAATGAAGACACATATGTTTGTGATGTTACAACAATAAGATGTATTTAAGATTTTGATAGAAATGAGTAATGTGATGATATTATAGATCAAGGATTAGCTATAGCAATAGTTCTTGTAATGCTAATTATGTACATGATCATGTTGCTAATGTTTCTAGAGATGAAGTTGTTGCATCTAGATCTCAGTCTTGTGCAAGTGAGGAGGCCGAGAGTTATGTCTCTAATGATGAGTTTAATATTGCTGATCTGACATTCCATAGAGAGGTGACACAAGATAAAGAATGTGAATCACATTTATCTCAGTCACAGTCAGAAGAACAGAGTGCTGAAAGTGATCATATAAGTGAGAATGATAAAGGAAGTGATGTTGAGATGTCTTCCTATAAGTCAGATGTAATAGGAGAAGAAGAAAGAAATGATGGAAGTGAACATTCATACGAAGGTGAAGGTATGAATTCTTTTTCTGAATCTGAAAGAGAAATTGCATCTCAGCTTTTGCATTATACAAATTAGTTAGTTAATGAAGAATTTGAGAGTGATTTTTCCTCAAAGTATGAAGATAAAGAAATGGTGAATTCAATCGATGCTAATGAATTTGAGTATGAAGATTTCAAGGAAGGGTCATCAAGTGTTTTTACATTAGACAATAAAGTTGCAGCATGTAGTGAGGGGTTTAGGAATGAATCATGGTCTATTTGTAATGGTTGTCCTAAACAAGATCATGAAGAGAATGTAATTATGGATACTATATGCTTGGTAGGAGAAATAGAAAGTGAGTCTTCATCTAGTTCTAATTTTTCTTCATATGCTGAGAGTCTCCATGAAGATGAAATGGGTAGTGAGTTTAAAGTGTATACTAATGCTTTATATGATGAAGATTGTGATGATGATCAGATCGTCTTTTGTCAAAATGTTCAAAGAGGATCCTTGCATGGAGTTATCAATCCATTGTTTGAAGAAGACATGTAAGTTTCAAATTTAGTTGAGTTAGGTGCAAATGGTGACACACTAACATACTGCTATGAAAAATCAGAATGTTGTTCTTCCATATGTGATAGTGAATATTCTAATGATGTTGCATTTTGTGAGCTTGAAGATGAGGTGTTTGATGGAGTTGTCTTTGAAAATAAGCTGACACTTCATAGTAAGTTTTATGATGATTCATATGAGGTAAAAACTAATTAGCATTCCAATTGTGAAGGTACATTGGAAGGTTATGGAATGGTTTCATAATTTGATGATGATGTTATGTGTGAATATAAATTTGATTACTCATTTGAAATCTAGCCGACAACATGTGAGGAGATGCAAAGTCAAGGTATGAGCTATATATATAACTCATTTGATGAAGTTGAATATAAGGCCTTTGCATTTCCGATTGATGATGTTCATGAATCAGTTTATCAAGATCAATTTTAGTTTGATGTTGGTGTTCATGAGCATGTTGATGTTCTTTTTCATAGTGAGCAAGAGGTTGAAGTTATGCCAAGTTTTTACATGCACTATGAAAGTGGTGGTGATGATTTTTCTTTACCAATTGAAGAAATTGAAGATGTGTATCTAATTGGTGAAACTGACATGCATGATAGTTTCACCTTAGCTCAAGAAAATTTAGATGAAAATTAGATTTATGACAGAAGTAAAAGTTTTTGTTGAAGTTTGGTGGCCTGGGGCCATCATTTGTACATAGTAGGAGTAGATTTCTTGCTTTCAATAAAGTTGTGCAAAAGAAGTTTTTTGTTGTCAAGTGTGTGGTCTGCTTCTTCTAAAAATCTGAATCCTTGCCATGCCCACAAGGTACATGCATCCCTAGACAAAGCCACTATTTGGACTCAAAATTGAAGCCTTGATTTTGAGTACCATCTAAAAGTCAATCCCTATAAGCACTTTTTAATGCGTGTGTACCTGACTGTTCTTTTGAGGCCTAAGAGGTGTTTAATGTTTCTAACACCTTGCATTTAGCATATCCACTCATTCCATAAAGATAAATTGCCATTCCAAACCATTCCGTGAAGTTCCATTTTGAGCAATGCCCAAATCTGCATTTTTGCCCAAGTGTCAAATAGCAACAAGAGGTTGTGTTTCCAATTGAATATCTCACACCCAGTAACGTTTCGTGACTCGCCACTTTGGATGTGTTTAGTGTCCATACTAGAGAACCTATGTTTCATATTTTGAGTCATTTTGATATGTTTTGTCTAGGTTTTGAGTCCCTCAAAGTTGGTCATTTATTGATATTATGCTGATGTGAATTGTTTTGAATTCTAGGAGGCCCTATTTGACTTGTTATAACTTTAACCTAGTTGATCAAAATGAGAAAATTCCTTTTGCATTGCATTCTAGAGGTTAGAGAGTTGCTATGTTTCAATTTTGAACTTATAACAAATCTATTTGATTAGTTTTCAAATGCAATTCCAAATGTAATTTATGATGTTTTACTGGTGTCAGTAAATGCAAATTGGTTGGTATCCCTATTTGTGATGTCATAACTTGAAATCCGTGATAGGTGAGATCAAATGGATTATACCATTGTGTTCTACTCTGAAAATTCTTTAAGTTTGCCAATTTTCAAGTCTTGAGGAATTCATTTGCACACTTTCCTAGGTCCATTCCATTTGCAAAAAATTGCTTTTCTGCCAGTGTTTCCAGTCTGCAAATTTGAGTAGCCTACTTTGACTGCTTGCCATTTGTATCCTATTATTCATCATGAGCCCTAATCATAGATTCATACTCTCTTCATGGCAGTGAATTAATGCCTCATTTTTTGTTTCCCCAAGTGTTAGTTTGCCCCATTTTTAAAGCCAAATCTGAATGCATTTTATGGTTTTCTAACATGTTTTCTTGCAGGCAATTCTAAGAAGGCAACTTTGACAGTCAATTTCTTTTGATTGAGAATTCATCATGAGATGGGATTCGATAGGGTATGAGAAAGCAGAATAGAGAATCAGTATGTTTGATTTTCGAGCTCAATCAGGTGTTTTGGTCAATTTTTAAGGTCAATCAAATAACCCCTTGGACTAAAAGTTACAATTTGCAAAAAAATGGTAAATTGAGTTTTAATTGTGGTTTCAGTGTTTGAATCTAGTCTTGATTGGTACCAGGTGTTTATTAGATCAATTTGAGATATCAGTCATTTGAAAATGAATTTTTTTTTAGCCGGACCCACTTTGGGCCCAACTAATTTTTACAAATTGACTAGACATTATATATTGAAATTTTGATGAAAGTATTATAATGGTTTCTTTTAATTATTATAATTACTTAAAGTGTCACATAATTTTGTCTAAGACTGAATAGGCATGCTGACTCTACACAAAGTAAAAAGGAAAGGAAAGATTGAAGAAATTGACGAGAAGAAAATTAAGGAAGTCTCTCAAAATGGAGTCTTGTTAACAAGCAAAAACCAATCTGGAGGAGATGACCAAGGAGGAATATGCGACATTTTATTGTGAAAGAGAAAGAAATCAAACACATGAAGCTTTCATGAGAAGAAAGCAATGTCTTGTGATGAGGATACTGTTGAAGGACACTAGGAAAGGGATGTCCCAAGGATTCCTTATGATGATGCAGAAGAAGGGGAGTAAAACATGCTGGGTCTTGGCAAGTGTGAGAGACTTGGAGAGATGAAAGGAAACACAACAGTCAACACAATAAAAAAAGCTAAAGCATAAGGATTGGAGGAGGTTAAGGAGGTAATTTGGATTGCAAGATTATGTTGCAACCCATGGTTTGATATTATGTTGCACAATTTTAGCAAGTAGAACCATTCATGGCCTTCTCAGCCAAAGGGTCTTTGCAATTTCCTCTGTCATTAAAGAAGATGAGTTGAACAAGTCAATTACTTGGAATGACTTTGAGGATGAAGTGCTCAGGTCATGGTTTGTTGCTCATGTTTGCCGAGTTGATCATGTGATATGCAGAGTAAGTGCATGTGCCCGAACACAACTTTACAAATGGAGCTCAAGATAAGAGATGCGAGAAGAAAAATAGTGCATGAGTACAAAGGAATTACTGCAGGATCTATTGATTGTTGTGCTAGATGCAAAGGCCTACAATCATTACCTTGAGATTCATCCGCATTGCTACAACTTGAAGACCAAAGGGGTTGATTTCTCCAGCGAGAAATCCTACATGAGTAATGATTACCTAAAAATGATGTGGACTAGGCTTGCCTTCTTGGGGGATGTTCTTAGGCATGGATACCATATTGTTTTCTCAGACACTGATATTGTGTGGCTGCAAAATTCGATGGGGAGGTTACAAGCATATGCAAACATCTAGATTACTTGTGACAAATATAATGGTGATCCTTTGAGCATGAAGAGTGAAGCCAATACAAGCTACATGTACATCCATTTCAATGAACTCACTGTCAGCTTTTATAGACATTGGTACTTGTTAAGGAGGATGTTTCTAGAGATGAAAGAGCAGGATGAAGCTATGAATGCAGGTCCAACATTGAAAGATAGAGATAGAACAAAGCAAAAAATAGTCTGAAGCATTATCCCACATCACCCATGTTGGGTGGAATTTTTTTATTTAAATATGCCAGCACACAATATGCTTTTTGTCTTTAAGACAATGCCTTTTCAAAGGCAAAGAAAATGCAAGTGGGGCCCAAACAACTCGCAGGTTGGCTAGGGTTATTTTGGATAGATACACAAATCTATGCATGCATGGGGATCAGTGACGAGGCGAGAATCAACAAATAACAAGGTTCCATGCGGCATAAATTTTGAGTAGGCTATGATGTGGTAATTTGAGATCAGAAGGCACATGATTGCGATACGTGGTGAATCCAACAGTGGTCATTATGTTGCTAAGGCAAAGTTGCTTGATAGTTAACCATACAACATGGTGACTGACTAGTTGGCAGTGATGTGGATTGAAGAATTGGCACTGGTGTGGCAAGTTGAGGTGGACTGATGATTGGATGTTGAGGTGGTAGAAGATGACATGTGTCACATGGTTGCTATATCGTGATGATGTGGCATGATGTTGACTCATCAAGCGACATGGTGACTAGTGACATGGCAGACATGTGGCGGCCAGATGGCATATGTCAGATGACTGTGTAGAAATCAACAAATCACATGTCAACATGTGGCAAGGTCGGTCAACCAGGTTTGACCCATATGGAGAAAATTGTAGAGAAAATCAACAGTTTTAATTTTAATTTTTTTATATTGTTCTCCTCTTTTGAACTTGCAAGGTCAAATTTTAAATAAATTTGATTCAAAGCTATCGTTTAACTTTTGAAAAAGTTAAATATTTGCCCAAGTGTAATTTCAGAGCCTTAGAAGGAGCTTGATTTTCAAAGCAAGATTCAGGGGGCGATTTTTGTCAAAAATATGGACTCCAATATACCGTTGGAACCAAGAGGATATGAATTTTTTAAATATGGGGTCAAAATTTGCATAGGTATTTAGTGGTACAGTCTATAAGCAGATTTGTATTTTTGGGGCATTCTCAGCAGAATGGGCAGAATTCATCATTGAGCATCAAAATTTGTTGGAGGGCAGATATTGAAGTTTATTGAAGCCTAAATGTGGAGAAAAATAATTCTAAAAAGTTTATCTTGCCTCTTGAGGTCATTTTACTATTTTTTTGCCTTTGCCTTGATCTCAGATTTGGCATCAAAATCAGTTATGTTTTTCCAACAAATATTTGAGATATTTTATGCTTTTGGGAGTCAAAATGATTGAGGATTTGATGTGCAGTTACAAAGAGAGAGAGTAGAAAAATGTTTTGCATCTGCATATTAGACTTAGTGGTAATTACCATATCATTACACTCATATCACACTCATATGTTATGATTCGGGAATTACCATCACACTCCCCTTCAACTTCCACCTCTGACTTACCCACTTCCTGATCATCTCTATCGATGGGCGAAAGGAAACAAATTTGGCAATGAGGCAGAGCTTCAGATTGGCAGACACACTGTCAACCAAGCTGTCCGAAATAACTATTTCCACCCCCTCATCACCGCTAATCACTCTGGGAGCTTCTAATGGGATATGAGCCGCCTTCTCTTGAAGAACCACTTCCTTCCAACCTAGAGCCCTTATATGACTCGTTTGATTCTCCTGGCCCACCATTGGAGCCGTTGACTCCACCGGTACCCCCCCAACAGGACGATCGGTGTCAACACTTTCCTAGGTTACCCTAGTCGCAGTCAGAACAAGTTGTAGGTCCAGGTAGAGATCCAAGACGAGGCCCGGTCCCTTGGTGCCATCCCCACTCATCCAAATTTAAAATACCTATCGAGTGGGAAAGAGCAAAAAGTTGTAGAGCGAGTCTAAATTTTGAATTCGTGAAAATCTCAGAATCTATTATGTTATGGCTGTTGAAGATTGTGAAACATTCTTTATTTCTTTCCTTCTTGCATTCATTGGTGGATTATGTCTGTATCTAAGGTTGATATTCTGATCATGGATGACATGACTTGATCTCTGATGGTTTTTAAAATTTGTTACTACACAATTTTGATCTCTATTCATTTAATTGTAGACCTATAGTATTATTATCTAAAATGTTAATAAAGGAAATATCTACACAATTTAGAAAACCAATAGTGAAACAAAAGAAAGCCCATGAGCAAAATAAGTGAGGAAAAACTCAAATGGTGAACCACTCCCCATATCCTCCAAAGTTTGACCACTTTTTCTTCAACGAGTTGTTCAATTTAAAACATTCCCCTAGGCTTTAGAACGGCATCCGATTTTGTTGTTTTTGCACGTTATACCTGCTTTTTGTGCGGGCTCCACTGAATCTTTTATTCAATCCGATTTGCTCTTAACCATTTATATTTATTATTATTATTATTATTTATACGGAATTAAGCCAGAAGAACAATATATTATAGACAACGTGGAAAGGCATTCCACTTCGGAGACGTTTAACCTTTTATTGTGGGCGCAAATACGTAACTGCTTTTTCGTGAAGGCCGATTCATCACAAATTGCTTTGTTCAACAGCGACGATGATGGATTTGATTGATGATTCTTGGAATAAATGCTTCGTAACAGGAATCTAAGTTCAAAGTTTTTGTAGAAGTGTGATGTAGATTCAACGTCTTTAAGATCAAAATTGATTACAAATTCCTCTTTTGAGGAGGTTTTACGGCAAACATTTGTGATCTGTGAGAGACAGGCAATGGACAAAAATCTGGTATTAGAACAAAAACATGGCAAATCGAGGGTTCGCGTCGCAAGAGTGTGGAGGCAGCCCGATGGCAAACAGACAATCGTCGAATGGACCGTTAATATTTCACTCTATTCCGACTGCATTCCTGCCTACACGGACGGCGATAATTCTGACATTGTTGCCACCGATTCCATGAAGAATACGGTCAGTTATTATCTCGTTTTTTTCATTTTAATGACAAGTGTCGGAATTATTTTTGGAAAATGAATTTTCCCAGTTATCAGATTTTTGAGATATCTTTTATATCCAAAAAAAGAAGAAGAGTATGAATGTAGGAAATTGTCTGTGTGGGCGTGTTTTTAGGAAAAGTATTCTGATATTGTTGCCACCGATCTCAGTTATTATCTTCTATTTGTTTTCTGGGAAAATATTTGTTGTTCATTTTAATGACCAGTTTAGGAAATTGTCTGTGTAGGCGTGGTTTTAGGGAATCGAACTCTCTGTTATTAGTTTCTTGAGATAGTTTATATATGTTTCTGTTTTCAAGAAGTATGTAGCGTTAGCATTGTTTACTCCTATTCGTCGCCTCAATTTGGTTATTGCTCTTTAATATGATATAGCAGTACCGCTTTCACCAAATTCTTCATTCAGTTTGGATTATGGCTCTTAATATGATAAATTATTTTGGGAATTGTTTGTGCATACATCTTTTTAAAAATGAATTCTCCAAATTGTCAGATTTTAATTTTATTTTGTACTTGTTTCCGGTTTCAAAAAGTATGGGTATTGGCACTGTTCTGCCCAAATTTTTGTTTGAATTTGGTTATTGCTCTTAATGTGAGATTTAGTCTTGTTTTTCCAAGCATTTGATTCAATTTGGATTATAACTGTTTTTTCTGGGGAAATCGTGTGGGCAGACCTCAATGTTTGTTTTTGTTAGCACTGGTTTTCCAACTTTGTTGAAACAATTTGAGTTATAAATCTTGGTATGCTTTATTCCCGCATGACGAATTATATTTCTGGGTGAAGACGATATGCAAAAATTATTTTCGCCTTTGGGATCACTCAAGTTAAAATGGATAAGATATGTTAGAAAGTGGACTATGAGCTCCGTAAAAGGATTATGCGATGGGATTTGGCGGAGCATGTTTGTACGATCAAACATAATATCAAAATTAAGGACATGAAGACTATTATGGTTGAAAGTTATTGTAAGAGAAAAACTAAGGGAGATGGTGGAAATCATTAAATGCCAACAGATTGATACTAAATATGATTGTATTACTGATTGCATCTTATACGTTTGATAAGTTCATTGTTTTTATTCATCAAGACTCTTTAGACAACACAGGAAATTGCCAAATCAATTTCCACTTCTTTTTAGAAATATATGACATCATCTTCATAAAACTTTGCATCTTCCAAGTGGATGCCAAAGTGAATGACAACTCAGGAAGTTAATGACTTTGGATGAATTAACAAATTAAATAATTCAACATGTGAGAAATTTGAGGTTGAGACACCTTAATCCCAACAATTAGCTCTATGTTGGAGTTGTTTCAATTTAGGTTATAGCTCTTAATTTGAACTTTTAGTGAACTCACAACATTGCTGATTCTCTCTCTAACTATATGTGATTGAAACAAAGAAGATAAGAATTTCCACAAGTCAATATACATTGCTTCCACCTGTTGAATATGTCTATTTATCTTCTGAACCAGTTGTTCATAAGAATTTTATGTTTTCATTTGAATGATAAGAGCTTGCAGTTGAGTAGGAAATGTGTTTTCCATGTACGTTACAAGTATAAGAAATTTGTACATTTTTTTTAACTTTATGTAAGAAAAAGTAAAGTCGCAACCTAATATCTCATAGAATGGGTGTAATGGATTTTAGTTATCTCAAGAGTAAAGAAGAATGTTCTTGTGACTGACAACATAGAATTGCGGTTCCCTTAAGGATGACATGCAAATGGGGTGTTAAGTATTTATGTGATTGTAAATGTAAACAAGAAACATTTAAAAACATTATATATTAAACTATTTATTGTTTTTGTGTACGAGTGCTTTTTATTTTTGAATTTTTTTATCCTTTTTCCTACGTTACTAGATTCACACCTTGGACCTTTGAATGAGGTCTGAGTGCAAATTGGATTTGGATTCGTGAATCAATTTGTGATGGATTTAGGCAGGGTCTGTGTTTAACCCTGTGAATCCATTTGGATCCGAGGATTTGTCGATTCAGATGGACTTATAGGGTCAAACACAGACCTTGTTTGGATCCATCACGAGCTGGCACGCGGACCCTTAGGACCCCTGGGCCAAACTAAGAAATTGTGGGGCCAAAGTAAATCATTATTTTTGCTCCAAACCCTAATATGACCCGAATATGGAGCCTCACAGACCTTGTCTGGATCCATCATGAATTGGTGTACGGACCTTCAAGGACCCATGGGCCAAACTAAAAAAAGTGGGGCCAAAGTCACTTAAAATTATTATTTTTATTATAGTTTTTGCTCCAAACCCTAATATGACCCAAATATGGAGCCTCGAAACCCATTTCATTTCACATTTGCTCTCTCCATCTTGCAAGTTTGAAGTGAGGTGATTGAATTCAAAGGAGATCGATGGTGGAGTGGCAAATACCTTCCAAAAAGCGGATTTGAGTGTTTAAGGTATGCATTTCAACCATATTCTTCAGTGTTTTGATAGATTATTTCAAGTTTTTGAAAAGTTCTAATTTTTTTCAAGTTTTTGTAGAAGTTTTAAAATATGTTTTTTTTCATTCTTGTTGTAGATTGCAACAATGACTAGTGAAAGCTTAGTGGGTTGGGAGGGGTCTCAAAAATCCAAGGTTGCTCCAAACAAGCTAATGCGTCGGTTGGAGATCGCCAATGACATGGGCACTTGGGAGTGCAAGTGCACCCCTACTGCGGGTCGTGATGCAACGAGAGAGAGATATGTGCCGCATCTAGTGTGGATTCTGACTTAGAGGCATTTAGTCATAATCCGACACACGGTAGCTTTGTGCCATTGGCTTTTCAACCAAGTGCGATGACCAAATGTGGGAATCAACAATTCCTCTTGTACTAAGTTGAATTACTATCGCGATGTGGATCATCAGTAGGGTAAAACTAACCTGTCTCACGACGGTCTAAACCCAGCTCACATTCCCTATTGGTGGGTGAACAATCCAACACTTGGTGAATTCTTCTTCACAATGATAGGAAGAGCTGACATCAAAGGATCAAAAAGAAACGTCGCTATGAACGCTTGGCTGCCACAAGCCAATTATCTTGTGGTAACTTTTCTGACACCTCTAGCTTCAAATTCCGAAAGTCTAAAGGATCGATAGGCCACACTTTCACGGTTTGTATTTGTACTGAAAATCAAAATCAAAGGGGTCTCAAAGATTTAAAATTGATAAAGGGTCTCCTTTATCTACACACTACAAGAATTTCTCAATGTCCTGGAGGTGGGGGGTTTACTTGGAAATATAATATTTGTAACGTACAATATAGAAGCTCCTACTCTAGAGTCCAACTTCTTTTTTGGGCCCTTGGGGTAAAGGGATTAATATCTGTGAGGGGCTAGATAAGAAGGGGTTGTTAGCTGGGCAAATATCAACATTCATAAAAGAACAAGAAATTGCTGAAACATCAGTTGCAAAAGGGAAACAAAGTGGTTATATCGGGAAACAAAAAACAATGACACTACTCATTCAACCAACCTCTAGACAACCCTTTTTACCTATGCCTTCTAGGGAAGATGAAGAAGTAGAAGAACCACATATCATCACCCACAAGAGAGACCCATTAGATAAGGCATTTCAAAATGAGTTAAGAGATATGGCTGATGGAAAAATTGGACGTTACCTCTATGTGAATGGTGTTCCATTTAACTTAGTGAGATGACCTTATTGGAGGGAGATGGCACAAGCAATAAATAATGCACCTTTTAGTTATCAAGGCCCTAGACATGAAAAGGTGTGCACCACCTTATTGTATAATGAGAGAAAAAATGTAGAGACCCAACTAAAACCAATAAGGGACTCTTGGGTCTAAAAGGTTTTGTATATTATCTTTGATGGATGGAAAGATTGTAAAAAACATTAGAGATAAAGTGCAAGACAACGTTGGTCAGTGTATCTGAAAAATGAAGAAAGGGACTGACACTCTTTGAACAAGCAGTGGAATCTCCCTTTGATCTCATAGTAGATGGGACAACAATAAACAAAATGGGTCTCAAATTCCATATCCCTTTGATCTTGGTTTTGTCTATTGTCTTGGTAATAATCTTAGGGTAGATGACTGTAAAGGAGAAGTAAAAGATATAGAGCTCATTGCCAGGATTCTCATTGATTCCATAGACTTGGTGGGTCATGACAATGTTGTCCAAGGAATTACAAACAATGCAAACTTTTTAAGGGCTGCAGGTGCTTTGGTAGAGGCTAAATATGATCACATCTTTTGGACACCATGCATCGTTCACTCCCTCAATTTAGTGATGCAAAAAATTGGCACCTCGAAGAATAGGTATCTCTAACCTCGAAGAATATTTCACATCATCAAATTGAACCATGAATTGTGACAAACCAATAGAAGGAGAAGAATTAAGCATGTCAATCTCCAAACAAGGTGAAGAATTATCTCCAACTCCAGCTGTGATGAAATTTTCATCAAAGAGAAGAGAAACCCTGTCAAGTATGTCTCCCAAATCTACAATATGAGACTCAAAGAACAATGTTGAAATGCCATCCAAGTAGGCATCCCGCAATGCAAGATGTAAAGCACTATGATTATCTTGCTAAATAGTAGAACTAAAGTTTGAAGAAACAAGAGGTGAGGAGTATGAAGCTCAACACATGTCTCAAGAACATAATGATTCAAGTGTCCAAAGTTCTCCTCACATACAAAATTCACTCTTTGTAAAAGGGTGGGTTCATCATGAACATCATCATCATGAACAACAAAATGTGAAAAAGAATAAAAGTGTGATGCATGATCAACAACTCGTATAGCTATGACATCTCTAGTCTCCAAGTCCCTCATGCCGATATAATTAGAACTCAATAATTTTACCTTGTGCCCCGTAAGGAATTTTGTAAATAGAAAGGAGATTAGTGGTCAAAGATGGTACACAAAGAACATTAAATGGCCCCTGTCCTATAGGAATAGGTCCCTTCCCACAAACCTTCATGTATGTTATATTACCCATTAAGATATATGGAGAAAAACAAAGCTCAATAGATAAGATAAGATAAATTTATAAATGTCCAACAAGAGACCACAGGGGTCTAAGTGACTTAAAGTACAACAAGGCAATAACCAGTAATGGAAGCACCAAATGATGTTTGCAAAAAGGACAAGCATGAAAGAAAAAAAGAAACAAAACAAGGAAAGACTAAATACTCCTTACAGACGAGAAGTTGTCCATAACAAAAGGATACGTTCCAGGATGAGGGTGTGCCTTGGATCATCTTAGAGAGCCGCTAGAGATAGGGTGATGTTTTTGAGTGCCTCCTCTGTGAGGCCTCATAGATCTGGTGTGACTTGAAGGAGGGATGAGAAACCACTTTGTCCCCTGAGTAGGAGTAACACAAGTGAAGGAGGTGATGAGCTGGTTTGAAGCTTGTCGTGATAGGAATTGAAGCTGCAAAGTGTAATCTTGAAGCTGTATGAACTCCTAGAGATAAAGTGCAAGACATTGTTGGTCAATGTATTTGAAAAATGAAGAAAGGGACTGACACTCTTTGAACAAGTAGTGAAATCCCCCTTTGATCTCATAGTAGATGGGACAACGATAAACAAAATGGGTCTCAAATCCCATCTCCGTAAGGGGATAGAGATGACAGATCCTATCCTCTCTGTTGATTTGGTGATTAGTCTGTATGCGTAACCGATGGGAAAACACTCTAAGAGACCATAAGAGATGCAAAGGGTATGAGTCCAATGACAAGTGAGGTACCAAGGATGCATAATGACCTTGTCTTGGATATCCATGTAGTGCTCAGAGTAGAAACCATCCTTGGATAGAGCCCCTTGGAGGGTTACTCCATGTCGTGATAATATACTGTTTGTAGATGTCAAACCTGATGTGCTCATTCAGCTCCTGCTAAAAAGGAAATAGGTGAGCGAGGGTATCAAGGGAGAACTGAAAGGGGGAAAGGTGATCCATCACAATCCCAATTGAACCATTAAATGTAGAGGCCTGAGTGAATCAACAGTGAGCTCTGCCAACGGGATTGAAGCCCACCACCGCCTTGGAAGAATAATAGGATAGGTAAGAGTATCTGTGATGATCCTCAGTAGAGTTTGTGAAGTTTTGAAGTCGACAGAGAAACCAAGCCAAACCAAAGATGCTTCCAAGTCCAAAAGGATGAGCCCCAAATTCTGCCAGGATGATATTGTGGAGGATGGACCAGTGACATCTGATAATGCCTTGAGGAGGGTCTGGACTCTCTTGATCAAAGCCTTCTGAGGGCCCCTACACAATAGAGCCTTAGTCAACTTGACCAAAGAGTACAGAAGGGACATCTTGGTTGTGGTATCTTGGAAGTGATGTTTGAAACACTGTCTATCAAGCATAGCTAGGGAAGGGAGTCCCTTATTGACTCGGGGTTGCACGATAGGTCTTATACTAAAACGAGGGCCAAAGAACTTAACCCCTAGGTAGGTAGGTATAGGAGGATGTGATCTCAACTTTGCATCCTAAAAGTAAAAATGAAGATTCAAGGTATTTAAGCAGTTGAAGACCATCACACAATTAGGGCTATGACTAGTTGTCGTAAATCACTAAAGGAAGCCGATCCATCAAGAATCCACTAGAGCCCTTGTGAGGAAGAAGCCAAAAGAATTATATCATTGACAAACAATAAAATGGAGATCAAAACCTAGTGTAAGTAGTAGTCGTCACTAGGGATTGAGAAGTCTCAAACGAAAGCCTTGAGCTCATCAATGTAAATACCAAAGAGAGTGGGAGAGAGAGGGCAAACTTGCTTCACCCCAATAGTGCTCTGAATAGAATTCAAGAATCCGTGTGGAGTCTTGAATTTGCCAACAACACTCATATAATCTCACAATAGTCGTCAAAAGAGTTCCAGAGACTCCAATGTCTTTGGAACTCTAGAAGAGAGTCGTCTGAGGGACAGTCAAAAGCTATGCAAAAGTCTACAAAGCGGCAATATACTTTTGCCGAGCGGTGCTGAGCCTTAATGATAGTTTGCAAAGTTAGCATATGGAATATGGTTTGATACTTTGTACGAAAACTTACCTGCCCTCTAGCCTGACAGTGATGCTGATGAAGCTTCTTAGATAAGATAGTGTTCAACATGCTTGCGTAGAGTTTGGCAAACATATGCCCAACCATCATGGTCTTGTAGTTGCCGAGGTTTGAGATTGACCCAATCTTACAGATTAGATAGATAATATGTTGCGACCAAGACTTGAGAAAGCTAGTGCAAACCACTCTGTTAAAGAGCAGTGTGAGAAAGGAGCCCAAAAGTGTAATATCATGCTTGAAGACCTCTGCTTGGAACCCTTCCTCATCCATTGGTCTACTATTGTTCATGCATCTAATTGCCTCACTGATGTTGGAGAATGTGAAGAGATGGTACCGAGGCAGTGGGGTATGTTGGAGGGGGGGGTTGGTCGGGGATATCATAGGGAGTGGAGGTGTGGAAAACAAGGGAGCTATGATCTAGGGTGGATGGGGGGAGGGTGACGAGAAAAGGTGCGCCAAAGGAGCTCCAGGGGCTCAAGCAGAGAGGCACAAAGGGATTTGCACTGCATCAAGAAGAACATTCACTTCTTGTGGCAAAGAAAGTGGTGGTAGGTGGGCCTAAACTAGATGAATAAGGGTGAAAGGGCAGAGAAGGCCGAGTGAGTTGAGTATTGCAAGGACTTGCAGTCCTCATTGAAGCACTGATTCATGGAGCAAGTACTTTTGCACTTGGGCTATGGGAAAGGGAAGAGGCATAGAGGGGAATGAAGAGGAGGGTAGATTCCTACAATACGGCTCTAAGCAAATCAAACATGGAGGGAGTATCCCCAGAATTAGTGAAGAAATCTTAGGGTAGGAGCCGCCGAAGGTGATGGACAAAGAGTTCATGATCACTCTCAATGGTGGGGGTGCAGAGGCGTGAGATGAAGGGGAGACCCTGATGATAAGGCCAAGGAGGGTGTGATCGGATAGGGGAAGGTGAGAAGTGGTGAGGTGACTAATGGAGGGGATGAAGGAAGCACCAAAGAGAGCATAGTTCACAACAGTTGCGCCATCGTAGTGAGGTCAGTAGGTGAAAAGGTCGGAACCTAAAAAACAAGAAAGCCCATTTAGTATTACTACGTCTGAGGACTTGCATAACTATAAAAGATGGTGGCCACACCTAGTGAGGGGTCCTTGACTGTCCTTAGAGACATGTTGTGAGCCCAAAGCACTTGGATCTGATTCGGTCGTACAAATCGGATCAGACCCACGATCATGAAAGGGGGTCTAGAGGGCTTTATTTCATGCATTTAAGTCCCTTAGAATAAGGATGCCCCCCATGGTTGAAAACTTGATAATGTACTCATGTAGGTCCTCAAAAGGGTCACTAACCTCAGTGCTCTAAACAACATATTACGAGGAATTCGATGGAAAATAAGAAACCACAGTGAATTAGAATGTGACATCATCCAACTAATGCATATCCACATGACTTTGCAAAATTGTTAGAGTTAATCACGAAAGTTGTGTTGAAGAGACAGTCAAAGACCAAACAAGCAACCCCACTTGAACCCCTGACCCCACCATAACACTTGACCTCATCTCTAAAAGTAGACAACCACTGACATCTAGGCTAGGAAGAGGACGAATGGGGCTTTCACAAGTCTCAGTAACAAGGAGAATGTTAGGAGAACCAAGAGTGTCTTGTAAAAGACCCGACAAGGACCATAAGGTACCATTTTTCATTCCAATTGTTGACGCACAAGGAACCATTGTGAGGCTCTGTCATGCCCAACTACCGTTATGACCATTATTAGGCCTTGGTGACTGACCTCAATTCCTATCTAGATGGAGGAGAATCCCAAATAACAACGGTGAGGTTTATGATAACAACCCAATTCCCTATGCATCTAGCCTTTGTAACAAGTCCTTAGGAATGTTTCAGTTTTGTCACTTGTGATTTAATGAGATCCTTGTCAAGGTAACTCTTAATGGGAAGAGGAAGAAGTTTCCTCCTTGCCCTAAGTGCTTGATGAGGACCAACCAAAGAAGGGAAATGAAGGAAGAGTGTGTTGTCATGGCCAACCCATGCCCTATCAAGTGTGATGTCTATGATGTCTAGTTGATCTTTGAGGAAGGAGTGACCTACTAAAATGGGGTCGGCAGACGAGGGAGGAAGGCCTTACTAGCCCGCCTAACCTACTCGCCTGTCAATCTAGCCTGGACTAACTCTTCAACTCCAGACAAGGGTACAAAGCTAGTGGTATTGCAAACTGATGCCCAAGACTGTATTTTCTTATCAATTTCGGTAATAAAGTTGTCATGGGAGGAACATGGTTCAGATTGTTTTGCTTTGAGTACAGAGGTGTTAGATTCCTTGGCCATGTTTTGTGAATGTTGGAGTTCAACAGATGACGAAGCTCAGCATTTTCAATAACTAATTTCGAGATTGACGGATTAAGGTTTGTGACAAAAGCCTTTAGGCCAACGTTGTCATTTTCAAGTTGCAAAATTCATTCCATGAGTTTGTGTGGTGTGGTATCACGAAGCTTTACTTGCTAGTAGGCGAGGATAGGCGTGTAGCAGGTCACTGATTCCAGCCCAGGAGATCCATCTCCATGTTGTGCCATTGTCGCAAGAGTAGAAGTGACCATGAGCGACCAGGCCAAGGGAACACCCAACAAGAAAAGCCCGATAGGAAAACTACAGAACTATGTCTACAAGGCCAAGTATAGTAAGCAGAGGCCACACATGGAAAAAGGTTGGGATAGAGACAACAACAACAGGCATAGAGACCACCAATGGCTAAGTAGGGATTAATAACAGTGTTCCACGCGGAAACGTCCCCTATGCTTTTTGGCTTGTACTCATCCCGGGGACAAAATGGGGATGCGGGAATGGATTTTTGCTGTCCCCTTTTTTCCAAATTTGGAAATGCCCTCAAAACAACAAAAAAATTTGGGCAGGAAACTTGGGGACGACCAATAGTATTGGGGATGGCCCCCGAAACTTCTAGCTGTCCCCTTTTTTCCAGCTAGTTGGGTAAAGGCAAAGCAATAGATTTTACTTTTTGTGCGGGTTTGTAGTTGTCTAAAGACATAATAAATATTTGAAAACCATATTTGTCCATTAAAACACTAAAACACTAACTCTTTTATTCATTTTAAATATGATGTACTTGCTAAGAGGGAAAAAAACATAGAGCAACTGCAGTAGCAGCAGTGAGCAAAGATTGCATTTAGTATTTCTATTTACTACTTATTATTTTAGTTGCACTTCTCTTTATTCTATTCTGATTTCATGGATAATACTCGGAGACTTTAGGCATTTCGATTTTACTACGTATGTATGTGATATGTTATAATGGAAGTACTTAATATTTGTCATTTGATAATTTTCCATGTATTGATCTTCGAAAATGTCTATAGTGAATGGTTTATCAATGTTATGATATGCATACTTGAATTTTGTCTCTCTATATAAAAAAATCCCCTATGTTTTTAATCTGTAATGTCCCCTCTTTGTATTTCTTAGAATTAGAACAGCTTCTTTATTTCTTTGTACTTACTCTTTCAAACTCTTGTCTGTGAACTAAATAGTAACTAAATAAAGTTATATGTATTTGCAAATTGCATGTTCCATTTAATAAATTATCTTCTTCAATCGCTTATTTTGTAATCATATGTATCCAGGCTGCAATCTCTATTACAACTGATTTGTCCTTATATGAGTATGACCTCCTGCAAACTCTTATTGGCAGCGGTACTGTATTTGTAGTTTCCTATCTAATGTTATCATGCTTGAACTTATGCCCCATGGTAAATGTTTTATATGTCTTCTAATGAAATCCCTCTTATAACACTAAGCCCCCATGTAATTATAATTCAATCATATTTAATAATATATCTGTGAACTTTATTATAGTTCTGGGATATGCATGCCGGCTGACTATACTGCCTGATATATATATATATATATATATATATATATATATATATATCCTTCCTTTAATGATAATATATATATATAATGATAATGAGACATGTGTGTTCATCTTCTTCTTCAATGAATCACTGTGTTTGGCTGATGGTCTGTCATCATTTACAATCTCCTGATTTATTTTCTCCCAATTAATTTTCCCACTTCATCCTCCGTTCAATAGCATATAATATATGAACTATTTATTTTTACTCTTCTATTAAAATATTGTCATATCTGTTGATAGATACAGATACATATTCTTCAATCGCTGGTCCTATCCCTCATTACTCCAATTGCTATGATATCTTAAGTCTGCTCCTTAAATCATGTGTAGATATATATTTCCTATGATCTGAGATGATTATAGTTGCTACCAGGATTGACTTTCCCAATTGAAATATTTATACTCGGATGAGAATGGTTCTTTCCCTTTCCTTAGTTTGAATAAATGATACACCTTATTTTCGTATCACTAGTTGACTGGATAATAATCACTATTTATTGCTCCTTAATTCATTATCATTTGCATATCAACGTGGTATATTACTTGTCACTCAGACTTGGATGCTTTATCATATTTATTTGTTCTTCTTATAATTAGTGTCCTATTCGTTGGGAAAATAACTACTGCATTCTTATTCTTATTGGTATTTTTGTCACATTTTTCTTGATGCGTTCTCCCTTCAATGACTGTCGTGTCTTTGCTGGTGGTGACTCGGTGTCTGTGTTCCCTCCTGGAGATTTAATTCCCTGATTTGATTGTTTGTTCTACTCTTCTCCTGTGCATTCTTCTTCCTCCCCACTCTATGTTCTGCTCTGTTCCTTCTCCAATATTCTGAAAGCAATTGTTTCCCGCTTGGATTCCCTATGAAAACATTTTACCATCAGCCAAACACAGTGATTCATTGAAGAAGAAGATGAACACACATGTCTCATTATCATTATATATATATATATTATCATTAAAGGAAGGATATATATATATATATATATATATATATATATATCAGGCAGTATAGTCAGCCGGCATGCATATCCCAGAACTATAATAAAGTTCACAGATATATTATTAAATATGATTGAATTATAATTACATGGGGGCTTAGTGTTATAAGAGGGATTTCATTAGAAGACATATAAAACGTTTACCATGGGGCAGAAGTTCAAGCACAATAACATTAGATAGGAAACTACAAATACAGTACTGCTGCCAATAAGAGTTTGCAGGAGGTCATACTCATATAAGGACAAATCAGTTGTAATAGAGATTGCAGCCTGGATACATATGATTACAAAATAAGCGATTGAAGAAGATAATTTATTAAATGGAACATGCAATTTGCAAATACGTATAACTTTATTTAGTTACTATTTAGTTCACATACAGGAGTTTGAAAGAATAAGTACAAAGAAATAAAGAAGCTGTTCTAATTCTAAGAAATACAAAGAGGGGACATTACATTATCTGAAAGCAATTGTTTCCCGCTTGGATATATACTATAGGGAGGATAAAATGTTTTTATAGGGAATCCAAGCGGGAAACAATTGCTTTCAGAATATTGGAGAAGGAACAGAGCAGAACATAGATTGGGGAGGAAGAAGAATGCACAGGAGAAGAGTAGAACAAACAATCAAATCAGGGAATTAAATCTCCAGGAGGGAACACAGACACCGAGTCACCACCAGCAAAGACACGACAGTCATTGAAGGGAGAACGCATCAAGAAAAATGTGACAAAAATACCAATAAGAATAAGAATGCAGTAGTTATTTTCCCAACGAATAGGACACTAATTATAAGAAGAACAACTAAATATGATAAAGCATCCAAGTTTGAGTGACAAGTAATATACCACGTTGATATGCAAATGATAATGAATTAAGGAGCAATAAACAGTGATTATTATCCAGTCAACTAGTGATACGAAAATAAGGTGTATCATTTATTCAAACTAAGGAGAGGGAAAGAACCATTCTCATCTGAGTATAAATATTTCAATTGGGAAAGTCAATCCTGGTAGCAACTATAATCATCTCAGGTCATAGGAAATATATATCTACACATGATTTAAGGAGCAGACTTAAGATATCATAGCAATTGGAGTAATGAGGGATAGGACCAGCGATTGAAGAATATGTATCTGTATCTATCAACAGATATGACAATATTTTAATAGAAGAGTAAAAATAAATAGTTCATATATTATATGCTATTGAACGGAGGATGAAGTGGGAAAATTAATTGGGAGAAAATAAATCAGGAGATTGTAAATGATGACAGACCATCAGCCAAACACAGTGATTCATTGAAGAAGAAGATGAACACATGTCTCATTATCATTATATATATATATTATCATTAAAGGAAGGATATATATATATATATATATATATATCAGGCAGTATAGTCAGCCGGCATGCATATCCCAGAACTATAATAAAGTTCACAGATATATTATTAAATATGATTGAATTATAATTACATGGGGGCTTAGTGTTATAAGAGGGGTTTCATTAGAAGACATATAAAACGTTTACCATGGGGCAGAAGTTCAAGCACAATAACATTAGATAGGAAACTACAAATACAGTACTGCTGCCAATAAGAGTTTGCAGGAGGTCATACTCATATAAGGACAAATCAGTTGTAATAGAGATTGCAGCCTGGATACATATGATTACAAAATAAGCGATTGAAGAAGATAATTTATTAAATGGAACATGCAATTTGCAAATACGTATAACTTTATTTAGTTACTATTTAGTTCACATTCAAGAGTTTGAAAGAATAAGTACAAAGAAATAAAGAAGCTGTTCTAATTCTAAGAAATACAAAGAGGGGACATTACATAATCGTCGTCCCCTAAGGTCTCATCCCCTAAATTTTGACTTTGACCCGTCCCCGTACTAGAACCACGTCCCCATCCCGGAAACTCCATGGAGCATAGATTAATAACAATAGAAAAGAAAGCACGTAGTTTAAGTGTTCGACAAAATTAAACTCGACAACAAACGACCACAATAACTTTCTATAATAGAAAAGTGTATGCCTGTGTGAAGACACAGAGGTTGTGAAGGAAAATCTTGTACAAAAAAACTTGCTAGATGAGGAGGGATGAGTGAATTATGGAACATATAGGACACAGAAGCCTCAACGAGAGAGACCGACAAGCAAGCAAGACACTAGAAATATGTTAGAACAACACAACACCAACATGGGAGTGACAGGAAAAAGAGTGTTAGTGAAATAGGATTGATTAATCTGTTCTGTAACCTGTAATAGCACTTCTGGATATTTTATGTGTTTTTCAAGTTACTATACAAATGAATATATATGTGATATGAAGAGGCATGCCTCTTGAAGAGACATGTCTCTTTAATATATTAACTTACATTAGTTATAGTTAAAACACAATTAATTTTACCCTCAATATATTATAATGATTATATATCTATATATATATATATATCTATATATATATCACTCTTAATATAAGTTAATTATTCCATATATAATATTTGTCATATATTATATATCTCATATATATAATATAATGTATCTGACAGAATTATAACATTAACACTCCCTCTTAATGAAGAAGGATAAAATACATAGATATTACACCATAGGTCATATTTCAAGAATAATACATATAGGAAATCTTTGATCAGAAGATTTATAGAATATCATATCATATAAGTATTGACCTATCAGAATATCAACACATGATATTCACCAATTACTATTTGATATCATATTAGGTAACATGAGCATTGGCCTATCAGAACATCAATCAAATGATATTTACCCAGTACTCTGAGTAATGGCCTATCAAAATATCAACTAAATGATATTCACCAAGTACTCAATGTGGTAATGGCCTATCAGAATATTAAGGCAAGATATTCACCAAGTACCTAAAATATATCTATACAAACAACTTGTAGATAGTTAAATTAATAACATCTAATGCCTAGTTGTTGATTTATAAGATAAAGCCTTTCATGATTTACTTCAACATTTACACAAAATGGATATCATGATACAAGTTATTGTAAGGTCGTCACATTTCAATAACTTCTCCTAATACAAGTGATAATCATTTAGAAGTCGTCACTTCTTCATGATGTACATAGGGGCCAGGCTCATACATGTATGACATCAAAAGTTCGCATGAAGTCTCCACAAATACTGTCACATGGTGTTGTCACAACATCCATTTTTGATCTTCTTGTCAAGGTTACTAATAAAGTGTCAAAGCTCCCTCTTAGTTTGATATCAACTTTTTTGACCTCTTAGCACAAGGTTCTCTCTGATGAAGTGTCAGACTCCCTCTGAATCTGTTATCATCCTTCTAACCTCTTGGTAACAAGTCATGTCATGCTTCCCTAGTTCAATAGGTATCCTAATAGCATAAGGCCTTCTAGCCTACATACATGAGACTTTATCCCATGAATCATAGTCCTTTAGCTGTTATAGTTTCTGAATGGTGGAGAATCCATCAACAAGGTCTACTCCTTCTGAACCAAGATCATCAAAAATTTGATTTAAGCATTTTTATTTTATGCTCCCTCTCTTTCTCCAAGGTTGCCTCTAATGAAATGTCAGGCTCCCTCTGAACGTCAATCTTCAGAGCTTCTTGCCTTAGACAAAGTGTCAGAATCCCTCTCATAACCATAATCATCAAGGGTATTTGCTTCAAGAGCCTCACATTATCCAACATAATCATCAAATGATAATGAATCCTAAATCACAGCCTCTTTGGAGTTACTATCATGAGATTGAGTTTGTACAATATTTGGTAGCATGCCTAATGTTCCAATCTTCTCTCCTGTAAGGACATCCTCAGAGACAAAGGAAAAGATTAAGGCAAATGACTCTTTATAGCACATATAGAAGTACAAATAAGAGAGAGACTACAATAAGTAGATAAGTGTAATACTAAAAGATGAGAAATCCTTATCTGCACATGAAGGTCCATAGACATTGAATCACAAAATGCCTTCTTATTTTATTTGAGAATGGAACATCTCTCCTTTAAAGATGGTTCAAATGGGAATAAACATTGTTTACTATTTCCCCCTCGCAATGTGAAATTCCCATTCTTATACTAGCTAACTATGTTCGATGCCTTTATATGACCTTCCTAGTAGTTGTTGATTGGTACCTCCGTATTGCCAATTCTATTTGATATTTTGAAATGAATGTAATTTAACAACAAAAAGTTTGTGTCCATAATTTTGTAAGGTCTTCATATCCATTTGTAGAAATTTGTATTTCAGGGTGATACCTACAAAATCCATCGTAAAACAAAATCTGTACAAAGAACACGATCTCTGTGTAGAAAAATGATCTTTGTAATCTAAGCTCATTCCTTTGACTGAATTCTATGGTTGCATTCATTCTACCAAGTGACATCATTCATAGTTGTATGCACTCAGACATGGTCTATACATTACCTGCAAACTTTAGGGCATGTTGAAACAGATGGTGAATTTCCATAATAAAACATTAAGGAATGATCCCCCAATTTACATCAGACAAAAAACAGTTTGAGTCAATCCAAGATTCAATATATGCATCAAAATTGTACTCGAGATATACAATTAGATACTTGACATTGAAAACATCAAGAAGAATGACATTAACCATCTGTATCATTGACGATCAAACTTTCTTCATGTAATATAAAGACCGAGTTATTGCATATAATCCTCATCGAATTTAATACAAGATATTTGAAAATTGCAGAGATATTACATCTGAGGATCGAGCATTATGAATACATTCAGTGTACCCACATACTCGTGACGACAAATTCAGATTGAGACACTACGATTCCAAATTATTCAACGACGTTACAATTGCTGAATCGATCACCATTTTCGGCATATAGAAAGGCGACATTGTCAAATTTATAGAATACCAAGACATTTAGTAGATATTGAACATATGTGATAGTCTCATTGATAATTTGTAGTCCTCTCCAAACACTGGCATTCATATATATATTTGTTACTTCATAAATGTTCATTTGGTCAGTGCTTCCTTTCGATCAAACAGGTTTCGAATACTATTCATCTCTTAATGCTATGCATAAATATATATCATTGGAAAAGAGGAATTTGCTAACTTTTCTTTTGGATTATAATTTTATGCCTTACTAATTTTGCACATCTCTGATATGTACCATTGAAAATCAATGTAATGTATTCACGATCTATATGAAGATTTCAATCTATTACAAGGATAGCCACGTAATTGCACCCATACGATCTTTATATATTCTTATTGTATTAGATTGGAAGAGTCTCTATTAATTGTTCCAACAATATAGGGCTACCATAATAGTTCTTATTCCTACTGCAAGATTATAACTCTCATCTTAGGGCACTCATGATGCTCACATGTGTTGGATATCTTTGTTTCTTCTACTCACTACAGTTGGGAGAAGCGGTCAACAACACCATGGTCTTGATACATTTTGGTTCACATGTTGCTGTCTTCACATGTAGACAACAACCTCCCAAGTGAGCTTCCCTACAATAACGTGTCATCTAAACTTAGTACAACAGTGATTTGAGCATCCCATCGGACCATGGGAGCAAATCGATGAGAACATGGATTGGCATCCGAGATCCATCCACATTGATAGACATATTGAGCATGCATGCCAAGTAATTCAAAGACATGGTCCTGAAATCCCCCCTGCAATTTATTTCAACTGTAGAATTTCAGCACTAGACAGCTTGCACTCACATATGCCCGATTCAGCTTGGGCACATTGAGCTAGGACATTCTTCACACGACACTGATCATATTTCTCGCAAGCAAGGCATCTCAAATCTGCTCGTAATCTTTCTCAAGACGAAGACTCATGATCCAATCCCAATTATCTCATGACTCATGACATTGACGTACGATATTGAGAGTGCCTTGAGGACAGTGACTTCAATTTGATTGTGATTTCCAACATTTGACTTGCATACTGGAAATTGCTATCAATGTCATGTCCACATAGAACGACATACATTCACAAGCTCAAGGTCATTCTAAGGGAATCCATGCAAGCAATGCCAGACACAGTGATCAACCACCATTTTGATCCCATCACATGAAGTTGTCTAGTTCACAACGTAGTCTTCATTAATTATTTGTGGATACACAAGCAGTTTAGAGGGATTTGCAGATTGCTTGATATTGATGGATCAGCATTGGCTCTTCACATAATTTGCAGTGCATTCACAATATTGTTGACTTCATGCTACATTGACATTGGTCTTCCACTAGTGTTGTTCCTGTCAATAACCAATACACAGGTCTCTAGATCGTAACCATGGTCAGATACCATGTTAGTGAAATAGGATCGATTAATCTCTTCTATAACTTGTAATAGCACTTCTGGATATTTTATGTGTTTTTAAAGTTACTATATGAATGAATATATATGTGATATAAAGAGGCATGCCTCTTGAAGAGACACGTCTCTTTAATATATTAACTTACTTTAGTTGTAGTTATAACACAATTAATATACCCTCAATATATTATAATGATTATATAACAAGATATATATATATATATATATATATATATATATATATATATATATATATATATATATATATATATATATATATATATATATATATATATCACTCTTAATATAAGTTAATTATTCCATATATAATATTTGTCATATATTATATATCTCATATATATAATATAATGTATTTGACAGAATTATAACATTAACAAAGAGAACACGATGCAACAACACAAGGAGCAAGGAAAGGGACAATGATGCCAAGGGCAACATGTGAGTGCGATAGACAAAGGCTATGGTGGGAGCCATGACAGGTAAGCTTGCGTCGATAGGGTGAGAATGCGTAGGCTCAACATTGTGGGCATCGTGGGAAGTAATGTTTTGACTAGATTACGAAGGAATCTTGAGAAAACATATCCATAGAATATGCCATATGATGTGATGTACCTAAATCAAGAAGCCATTTACCTTGCTCAGGATGTGTAGAGGCTCTGAGTACTTGACCTTTACCTTTATCCTTGGATGATGTAGATGTAGATGGAAAATTTGCCAAGTGTGTAGGAGTAGACATATATGAGGGCAATTAATAGTGTTCTTTTGAAGAATGTGAGTGTGCATCAATTTTCTTATGGAAACATTTATGTTCATCATGTCCTACCTTTTTACAATCTGCACTTTTTTCCCTCTTTCTTCTAGATGGTTCCTCTCTTGAAGAGGACTTGGATTTAGAACTATGTTGTGAAGGAGATTCATCGCCTTTCTCATGTGGCTTAGGATCCTAATTTTGCTTCTTTCCTTTGCCTTTGGAAGCCTTTGGAGTGGAATAATTTGCAAGAAGTGTATGATGCTCTTAAGGTTTCAATTGACCTATGTGTGCCAACTTTGCTTGTTCCCTTTTGAGTTGAGCTACAAATTCATCAAGAGAGGCATTTTGTATGCATGACCAAGAGCATCCATATTAGCATAAGAATATAGCAACAAAGATTGAATATTCAAGATCTAGCTTGGAAAGAATAGATAATATCAATTGTTCATCATCTTTAGTAATGCCACAATTAAAAACCTCTAATCTAATAGAATTGAACTTAGAGAAAAAATCTTGAATATTGTCAAAATCACTAGGATTTAGACCTATGAGCTCATTCTCGAATTTGAATTTTCTTATTCTATCAGGTTTACCAAAGAGTCCCTCCAAGATTGTCCAAGCATCACAACGATTTATGCAAGATGCAATATGATATAGGAAATCATGAGAGATGGATGGTCTAAGAGAGCCAAGTGTCTTATCCCTTCGATCAAACCATTTTCTCCTTTTTGAAGCACCTATAGCTGGTTTTAAATCCTGCCCAAAAGTGATTCTATACAATTTAACACTCAACAATTGAATAATAATAGGTTTTTACCATTCATGATAGTTGTATGCAGTGAGGATTTGACTTTTTTTTTTTTAGTATTAAGATAGTATATAAAACTGCATATATCAAGTAGTTGGACTAACTCAAAGTTTAGACATTTTTAAAACATACCCAAAGATTGGAAGAGCTTTTAAGAAACCCATCTAAGTCATTCCCCTATGACTTAGAATACTTGCTCACGCAACTTTTCTTGCTCATGCTCTTCTCTCCTGTGATGACTACTTCCATGGCTGTTGTTGGGTTTTCTGTTACGTCTTTGCTGGTCTCTGAGAGTCTCTTGTCGACAGTCTTATGCCTTCTTCTGCCCTGGGTGACTACGTTTGTGTTCCGCTTGGATACTGTTACGAGTGTGGTCGTATGTCCTCTTTTGTTCTGGGTGTATGCGAGTGTGCTCTGCTCGGGATTCTTTTCTTCTCTCTTCAACTGTTGCAGGTGTTGCCGTTTATTGCTCTTGTAGGGTTTCCTTCTATTGGGTCTGAGTTTTTGTGGCTCCATCCTTCTTTTTTTTGATCGTTTTGTGACGGTTGTTGCTGCTGCTTCTATTTCTTGTGATTATGGGGTGGTTTGGGTTTCTACTAGCTTCACGTGGATTCCTCCCTCCTCACATGTAGGCTACCTGTTTGCATGCTGGTTTTGTGTGAGTGTCTTTCATCCATTTCTGGTCTACGGATTTCGAGTTCTAGTTTCTTGCTATTGGCTCTCGAAAATCTCGAATGTGTGATGTAGGGGGTTCGTGTTCATCACAAGGTCAACAACCTTTGACCTATTAGTGGCTCTACGATAGGATTTTCAAGCTGGAGATGGATAACCAACAGCTGAAAGAGAAAATTATCTCTTTAACTGATACTATTTCAGAATTCAAACCTTTGACCTATCAGTGGCTCTACGATAGGATTTCCAAGCTGGAGATGGATAACCAACAGCTGAAAGAGAAAATTATCTCTTTAACTGATACTATTTCAGAATTCAAAACTATCTCTAGTACCAATTCGTCTCAGATCCAATGTTTCTCTGACACTTTCACCTTTGAGACTGTAGGTTTACAAACCCATATTTAGTCCATTATTGAACAACTTGATGGGTTGGATATCATCAAAGAGCAACATTTAGAAATCATAGCGAAGCATTCTTCTCTGATTTCTGAAACCGAATAGAAAGTGAAATCATGGGCCTCTCTGTGCAATAATACAACTACTACCATGCCTTTAGCTAGTTTTGACAAGATGGTTTAGGGGAAGATTGAAGACGGGCGGGTGAGGCGGGCTCGCAAGCTCAATCTATGGGTCTGCGGTCTCCCTTCCACTTTTAACCCTCTTTTTGTTGGATGCTCTTTCTGTCTTGATCAGCTTGTTATCTCTGACATAATACTGGATAAATGCTGGTTTGGCTATGGTGATATCCTGTTCATTTGGTTTCTCACACTATCAGATAGGCTCCGTGCTCTCAGAGCTAAGAGGAAGTTGTTCTCTCTCCCTTCTAAGATTTTCCTAGATGAAGATCTCACAAGGACTCAGGTTGTAGAACTGAAACATGCTCATGGTATTGTGGCAGAGGCTAGACGGGCTGGTAATTGGGCAGTTATTAGGAATCTTAAAGCAGTTATTCGGGGTTCCTCCCAGTGGTTGGGAAGCGAGACAGGCCTCCAAGACCAAATGATGGTCTCATCAGTAGTCTGACAAGAGGGAGACCTCCACTTGCTCTCTTCTTGTTAACCATTGGAATGGTAATGGTTCTTTATGGTCATTACCCGGTCTGTTACACGACGCAGTCGGGTCCGCTAATATCCTTGTCATTATTGAGACCCATGAGAGTCCTGTGCATCCTCTTCCGGGATTTATAGGTTATCAGTGGTTGTCTGTTTGTAGAGAAGAGGTTCATGCTTTGATGGGGACACAACCCAAGAACAGAATGGACACAACAGAAAAGGGAAATTGTATTAACTGAAAAATAAGCTAGTACATTCAGTACAGAGAAAATAAACTTCAAAACATGCCCTAAGGCTTACAATAGCATAAATCTAGAGATAATTTCTCCTTTCAGTACCTCCTCTCTAACTCCACTCCGAACTGCCTTTTACAATGCCAGAAATCTCCTTAAATAGACCCCGGAGGGTTAAGGACTAGGAGTACATTCTAGAAAGTGCTAGTAGGCATCTACCGACCAAATAGAAGGTTCCAGAAGCTGCGTTAGAAGTCGGCGCAAATCTAGAAGAATCCAGAAATGGTAACCGAACTTCCGAGAGGCATAACTTTTGAACCGTAGCTCCGATTGACGAACCGTTTACATTTTCAGAAAGCTCTCGAAGCGCTCTATAGCCTTATGGACCAGCTTCACTTGTCCCCCATTTTTCGGCCCTTTTCGAGGTCATTTAATGCCCCTAACCTAACTTTGAAGCATTCTTAGGAGGTCTCCAAAACCCAAAAAACTGCAATAACTTTCAAACTGTGGGGCCTTTTGACCTGATTCTTTTTCTGGAATGCTCTAAATCATAATTACATTCATCTGGCCAATTTATACCTTCTAGTTTACCAAAATGATGGCCCAATTACATGCTCCTATTTTTTCGGGATTTTCTAGCACACTGATAGTGGAACTGTGAGAGTTGGAACCTTTATTTGACCCAAATGGGTATCCAAAAATGAAAACACATGAAACAGAAACTAAGTCTAAGTACATTTTTTTGGGTGACACAGGATTGCCCTTATACCTCTGGATGCTCCTGCATCATGCTTCTAGTGGGGTCCATGGATCTGGTGGCGTTGCCTTTTTGATTAGAGATTCTATTTTCAGTTGTACTTCTATTGTCCACTTTGATACGTTTGCCAGGTTCATGTGGGTCCATATTGATCGTGTCATCTACAGAGAGATTTCTTTATTGTTGCTTGTTATTTCCCACCAGCTTCCTCCCATTACGCTATTCATGGTATTGAGGATAGAGACCCTTATATTGACCTTAGTGAGAGTGTCTCTCAATTTGTTGCTTTAGGTGACATCATATTCTCGATGACTTCCAATGCAAGGAGTAGAGAACTCCAGACTTTGCTTTATGATTGATGCTTTAATTCCATCTGCTCCACTAAGATTGATCCGACTACTTTGGGACTTCAACGTACTTCTGAGGATGTTCTTGGACTGATTTCCTACTATTCACCTTTTGCAGCTTTGTGAGTCCTCTGGACTTGTGATCTTGAATGGTCTTTCCTGCTTTCCTGTGTCGTCGGTAGAAATTGTGTATCGGCCGACGGGTCCCTTCGGAAAAGAAATTGTGTTTCAGCCGATAGGACCCTTCGAAAAAGCTTATGTATTTGGCCGACGGACTCCTTCGGGAAGGTTCTTCAGAAAGTATTTATAATCCTTCGAAAAGCATTGTAATCATCATAGAGGATATCATGAAAGCATAATGTATTGTGGGCATATGTGAATAATAATAATAGTTCTGCTGTTTGCTGTTCGTATTCATTGTCTGTTTCTTAATTAATCTATGCAGTAAACATTTGGCACCGTTGCCGGGGATCGAATCCGGGTCACCGTACAGAGTTCATTGCTAAGGTACGGATTTCATTGTCACCGTACGGATTTCATTGCTAAGGTACGGATTTCATTGCCACCGTACAGATTCCATTGCTAAGAGTACAGATTTCATTGCCACCGTACAGATTTCATTGCTACCATACGCATTTCACAGTAAAGGGGCACTGTACGGTTTCCACAAACACTGTACAGATCTCTCAGAGGATGGACTCTTCCGTACGATTTTCAGAGAAAAGAGCACTGTAGGGTTTTTTACGGTAATTAGTATATGAAGGAAGGAGCACCACTGTACGGATTTCACAGTAAAGGACTACCGTACGGTTTTCAATGTCTGAAGGATGGTGTACGGGTTTCAGTCCACATCTGAAGGATGGTGTACGGCTTTCCAGATAAATTAATGTAGAGTACGGTTTGCAAATGTGAAGTACGGGTCTGAAGACAACGTTTTATAATATATAGGCCTTGTGTGGGTACCAAAGACAGAGTTGCAGGTAAAATTGATGAGCCCTCTTCGATGTTGAGCTTGTACGGATCCTACAGTGCAACAGAGGAGGACCATAGCATTGACTAATCATCTTGAGTTGAAATCTCCACAAGGTTTTCTTGCTCGTTCCATGATGGCAGGTATTTACAATTGAATGTACAATTTGTAAGGGGTAACGTACGGATTCCAAATTGTCTCATTACATGGCCGTACGGTAACCACACCATTCTTATAACCCACCGTACGGATTTGGGGAGGGAAGCTATTGTACGGAATTGTGGTCTTCTGGTGGTACGGCTTTATTATTTGATTCTCCTTCCAACTTTTCCAGAGTACGGATTTTCATTCAAAAGGTTGAAATTCATCGTACGTATTTGGAAGAATTCTTCATTGTATGGATTGGGGGGACCGTTGGGAAAAGACAAAGATATAATTAATGGAGTCTGTAGGTAAATGGCAATGGAAAAAACAATTAGCACAGTCTAAAGTTGTGGAAGACAGAAGCATGGCAGGTACAGGTAACCTGAATGAAGGCTCGAGCAGCAGCAAGGAGAAGCATAGGACTACAACACCTGCAACAGCTGTAGTCACACCACAGACTATCCAATTTGAGGGATTAAATGGAACGGGTTGCCGGAAATGGTGGCAAGAAAACCCTGATGACCATCCAATTAAAGCAAGTATCAGAAGAGCGCAGGTTGAATGGGCCATTTAGATGCCGGTTTTTTGCATTCGAGATTATGAAGGGTATCTACGTACCATGATTGAGACATATGGCAGAGCTTCTCGGAGGAGCACATTTCAGTATCTGGGACGGAACTTAGTGGTATCATTCAAAGCAACAGATTTCACATGGGTTTTTGGCATTCCAGGGCAGGAGGGCAAAAAGATTCAGCCAAAGAAAATTCCAAAGGATGGGAAGCTATTTTTAATCAAATTAGTATGTGGAGCTTTGACTGAGGCAGAACAGGCGGCATTCGCTGAGACATCGAAGGGAAGGGGTTTAAAGAAAACCAACATTCAGGAGGGGCCATGGCGGTGTCTGATGGACTTGGTCAAAAGCAGGCTCACGGGATCCTCTAGGGCATCGGATATCACATTTCCACAGGTATCCATGATGAACGGCATAATGATTGGGAAAGTGTACGATTTGGCGTCTGTCCTGGTTGAACGGATGCATGAATTCATGACTCTCCAGCACAAGACCTTCTATATGCCCCATTACGCCATTGGTCTATTCCTTGATGCCGTAGCATGAATGATTCCAACGGAGGAGTTAGAGGCAAAGCCTGGACCATTGGCTCCAGGAGAACCTCCTATCATGCAATGGAAGCACTTGGACATAAGCTATGGGCAGAAGGGTTCAGTAGGTCAAATGAGGCCCCGAATGGACATGGTAGAGGATACTGACAGCGGCCGATAGGAGACATCTTTTGAGCAGGACAGTGTGGAGGAAGAAGAAGGGGAAGGCGAGGATGATGAAGAGGTTCAGATTGTCACGGCTACCCCCTTGCTATTTCCGCGTACTACAGTTCCTATGACTTCCGAGTTGTTACCCCGAGGTCTACACATGGCTCACATTCCAGGGTTTGGATAGACTTAGCGACTGATATTGATGACTAGAGGATCCCACCAGGCAGTCACACTGGCCGCATCATGGCAACACGGGGTACGACCTTCTCCTGTCCGGCAGGGAGCAAGATTTGCGGTCGGCTTTGCCCACCTGTCAGCACCCGTTAATCGAGAGACTTCTTCAGCCCCTGAAGCACTTTCGGTAGCAGCACCCGTGGTGCTTGCCATAAGTCAGCCAGCAGCAGTTGTCACCGTAGCACAGTCAACAGAAGCTCAGGCACTTCTAGTAGAGAATGTACCAAACGGAGGAGTGCAGGAGTGTACGGACCCAGCGCAACTCGAACAACCCGAGGTCATGGATAGAGCCAGTGTTTTCCTGAGGCAGCAGTTCCAACTCGTCCCTGACCAGCGTGGGCCATCCATTCGGTCCCCCAGCTATTCCAGAGTAGCACCTGTACTAGACCCTCAGTCTGAGGAGGAGGGAATCCCACATGCCGTGATTGCGCCGACAGCAGAGGAGGCGGCATCGGATGTGGGCATGGCTCCCGCTGATGAGGAGGACAATAGTGATGCAAAGTGGTCATTCGATGACTTCGCTAAGGAGGATTACGGGTCGGATGAGGACAGGTGCAGGGATTACCTCAGGACTATGAAGTCTGCATTGAAGAAGGGGCATGATGTGGCGATTCAGGCTCTCACTCAGCGAAGGGAGTGGCATTTGATCCGAGCATATATTCGTGGGATTTGTCCTAAGCGATTTCAAACTTGTTTTGTGGATAGAGGTTGGCCGACAGTTGAGACACCAAAGATGTTGGCAGATTGGGCCACTGAGCCCGAATTGGGACCGAGTGACACTCCGATGATGAAGTTGGCACATGAGATCATAGGACTGTACAAAGAGGTTTACTATGCACGGTAGCGTGCGGAGGCAGATAGGGCAGCAGACTGTTGCAACCCAGAGTTCTCTCGCGGTTGAAAAAGAGACAAGTTAGCCACTGATTTGGCCGACAAGCAGGCAGCTTGGGCAACAGAGCGGGCAACACTATTAAAGGATATGGCAGCAGTGGTACAGGAGAGGGACATGACTATCTGGGATAAAGATGTGGCAGAACATGAGTTGCAGTTGGCCAAGAGGCAGGCTATGGATGCCGCGCTTCTACTGAAGGAGGCTGTAGAGGTTAATTCACAGATTCAGACAGATTTGCGCATCCAGACTGACCAGGTGTATGAGTTACGTCGTCAACAACACTCTTCTGGGACACCTCCTATCTAGTATTTCTTTTTCTCGGTTGTGGGTAGTCTCCTAATTTTGCTAGTCGTCAGGAGACGACTTTTCTTTTTGGGGGGGATGATGTCGTTGGTAGAAATTGTGTATCGGCCGACGGGTCCCTTCGGAAAAGAAATTGTGTTTCAGCCGCCAAGACCCTTTGGAAAAGTTTATGTATCTGGCCGATGGACTCCTTCGGGAAAGTTCTTCGGAAAATATTTATAATCCTTCGGAAAGCATTGTAATCATCATAGAGGATATCATGGAAGCATAATATACTGTGGGCATATGCGAATAATAATAATAGTTCTGCTGTTTACTGTTCGTATTCATTGTCTGTTTCTTAATTAATCTATGCAGTAAACATCCTGGATCTGAGCTCTTTATTTGCTGGCCTCATTGTGGGGGTGCCAATGTGGTTGACTATGCCCTTACCTCTCCCTCCATCTCCTTCATCACAGCTTCACCATCTTACGCCTTCCTCTTGCGGATCATGCTCTCCTTAGTATCCATTTTTCGTTTCTCTCCGCATTCATCGCCTCCTCTTCAGTCGTCCCATCTCTTCCCTTCCACTGCCTATCCCCCTGCTCGCTTCCGCTTCCTCGAGGGTGACAATGATCTCTTTTCTTTTCATCTTTCGAGACTCCTTAATCTTGAGGGTTTTGCTGATTCCTGTGAGGCCTCCTCCATGTTTGATTTTCTTGTGACAACCATTTGGAAGTTTGCCATCCTTTCCATACCTTACACTCCTTCACTTTCCCTCTGTAGTAAACGCCACAATACATGCCCTATGAACCAATGGTTCGATGTTGACTGCAAAGCCTTTCATCTCTCGGTGCATTCTGCTTTCGAGCCTCACTCCCCTAATATTGCTCACCTTCGGCTATCTTACCTTCGTTTTCTTCACTATAAGAAATGATCCTTTACCGCTTCCTAGTGTAAATCCCTTTGCTCCACGTTGATCTGTAATCCTCATCTTTGTTGGCACACTCTTTTCCCCTGTTGTACCCCTCTGTCTTCCATCCTTGATTTTCGCTCCCTTACCTCTCACACTACGACTCTTTATGACATTCTTGGACAATCTTCTATTCATCCCATTTCGCCTCCTTTCTGTCACTTGTTCACCCCCTCTTACATCTACGAGGCTATCAGATCCATGAGATGCAATAGAACGACCGATGAAGAGGGGTTCCGCGCTGAACTCTTCAAGTTTGGTGCCTCCATTCTGGGCCCCTATCTCACTATACTCTTTAATAAGGTGGTTTGTACTAGGTTTTTGGTTTCTTGGTCCAGGCATCTGATTTATCCTATCTATAAGATCGGTCCTGTCTTTGATCCTGGGAATTATAGGACTATTATGATCGAACACACATTTGCCAAACTGTACGCTACTACACTCAATGCTATGTTATCTAGAGAGCTTGACAGGAAAGGTTGTAGAGCTAGAGGACAGGCTGGTTTTCGGGCGGACTACCAGACCATGGGTCACATTTTTACTTTACGGCCTATTATTGAAGAGGCTAGATACAGATCAGAGAGTTTACTACTGCTTTGTTGATTTTCACAAGGCTTTTGATTCTGTTCCTAAGATGGCTTTATTTTAGAGGCTTCGGAAGATTGGGATTTCAGAGATGTTACTAACGGCTATCATGAGATTATACGAAACTATTGTGGGTAGATTCAGGACTCCTGATGGTTTCTTTGTTCCGATCCATAGCACCATTGGGGTTAAACAAGCTTATCCTCTCTCTCCCACTTTGTTTGGTTTATATATTGACGAGCTTGAGGATTTCCTTTTGAAGTCTTCGCTCCTAGGTGACGGTTGCCACTTACACTAGGTTTTGATCTCCATTCTTCTTTTCGCGGATGATGTGGTTCTTCTTGCTTCTCCAAAGAGTTTATAGAGGCTTCTGGATGGTTTGGCTTCCTTTTGTGATCAGAGATAGCTAGCGGTTAATCTCGGTAAGACTCGGATTATGATCTTTAATTGCTTAAAGACTTCTCATTTTCACTTCTTTTTTTAGGGTCAGAAGATTGAGATCACTTCTTCTTATATATATCTGGGAGTGAAGTTTTCTGGGCCTCACTTTAGTATGAGACCAACAATATAGCCAGAGTTAGTAAGGGTATGGGTTCTCTTGCTATGCTTGAGAAACAATTTTTCAGACACCATTTCTAGGATACCTTGTCCAAGTTATCCCTCTTGGACTCCCTTGTTCGGCCGACTGTTCTTTATGGCTCAGTGGTTTGGGGACCTTCTCTTCTTGGCTCTGATTGAGCCTCGATCAAGTGGGTTCAAACATTACTGTTATGACGCATCATTAGATGTCACAAGTTCACTCCTAATAGTATCATTCTTGTTGAGTTTGGTGCTCATCCTTTCAGTCTTGTGGCAATATTTGATTTGATTTGGTTCCTTAAACGCCTGCGTGGTTTTGTGGATTTGGTTGGTGAATGTGATAGATACTCCTACCTAGCATATTGTTCTTTTGTTGCTATTATGAGTTCTGATACTAGCTCTCGTGCTCATTGCTGGTATGCACAGGCATCTTCTCTGTTGAGCTCGATTGGATTGATATTGATCGTCTCCCTCCTTATCAGTTCTCATTGAATGCCCCTGCTCATCTCCCCTCTCGATAGGAGTTAAATGAGCATGTCAGACTTCATATCTATAGACAGCATATTATTACTACTTCTACTAACCCTCATGGTGGCTTACGTTCGAGGATGGCCTTCTATGTGGAGCACTTTTTGGAGATTAGTGATGGGATTATTGTTCGTCCTAGTTACCTTTCTCGACAGTGGAGTCATGCCCTTCGTATCTCTCTGGGGTCTTTTAGAGTTGAATCTCACCGTCTTCGAGCTCAGATTGTCCATCATATTGACAGAGGTGAATGGATTTGTAAGCTGTGTACTTTCGTTGAGGTTGAGACGGAGTCTCACTTTATTTTCCGTTGCTCTATCTTTTATGAGATCAGAGGGAGATTTCACTGTCTGTTCCGAGATTGCTTTTCTCTCTCATCTTTTTGCAGTTATAGTGACCAGTGGTGTTTGGCGCTTTATCTTCAGGAGGCCACTTTGCTCCATCATAGTACTTTACAATCACTACTTCCTCACATACAACATGCATGATATCAGGCCTTGAAGCTGTGAGATATAGTAAACTACCAATCATGGATCTATAAGTAGTTTGATCAACATCAGGAGACTAATCATTTTCAGTAAGTTTACCTCTTGTTATCATTGGTGTTCCCATAGGCTTACAATCTTCCATATGAAATTTCTTTAACATTTCTTTTGCATACTTACATTGGGATAAGAATATAGCATTTTTCAACTAAGAAATTTGTAACCCAAGAAAATAGGATAGTTCCCAAGTATGAACATTTCAAATTCAGATTGCATAAGCTTTGAAAAACCTTGACATAAAACATCATCATTGGATACAAATACTATATCATCAACATAAACAAGAACAATGAGAATATCATCACATGTATGATAGATGTACAAGTTACTATCAACACCACCTCTTCTGAAGCCATTTTTGATAAGATACTGATCCAATCTAGAATACCAAGCCCTCGAAACTTGTTTCAAACCATAAAGAGCTTTTTTGAGCCTGTAAACATGATTAGGATAGTCTTTGTTTTCAAATCCTTCAGGTTGATCCATATAAACCTCTTCATCAAGATAACCATTAAGAAATGTCGTTTTAACATCCATTTGGTACATTTTAAAGCCCTTGAAAGTTGAATATGTAAGAAATATTCTAATTGCTTCAATTCTAGCAACTAGTGCAAAAGTTTCATCAAAGTCTACACCTTCTATTTGTGCATAACCCTTACAAACCAATCTAGCGTTGTTCCTTGATATCTTTCCATTTTCATCAAGTTTATTTCTAAAGACCCATTTAGCACCTTTTACATTTTTATCTTCAGGTCTAGGCTCTAATTCCCAAGTTTTATTCTTTTCAATTTGACTAGTTTCTTCTTTCATAGCATTAACCCAAAACTCATCCATACTAGCTTTTTTATATGATTTAGGTTCAATTTGAGATAACAAACAAAGATTAGCACATTCACTAGATATAGTTCATGTTCTTGTTTGAATACTTGCATGTTTATCCCCTATAATCTGTTCTTGAGGATGGTACTTCTTCAATCTTGTTCTTTTAGCCTTTATACTTGTGGGTTCTGTTGTTTCTATTTGATCTTTTATCTCTTCTTCACATTCATCAGCTTTATTATTTGTTTCTTTCAAGTCTTTATCATTGTCTTGTAGGAAAACATTATCCTTTCTTATTTCCTTTTTATCGTGCACAACTTCATCCACTTTCACATGTGCACTTTCAACAAGTTTATTCAACCTTTTATTAAAACATTTGTAAGCTTTACTTTGAGAAGAATATCCTAAAAAGATTCCTTCATCACATCTTGAATCAAAGCTTCTTATTTTATCATCATAATTCTTAATGAAACATCTACTTCCAAAAATTCTAAAATGCTCAATAGAAGCAAGATGTCCATACCATAACTCATAGGGAGTGTACTTAGTTTTTACCCTTAGTTGTGCCTTGTTTAAAATATATACTGCTATGTGAACTACTTCTTTCCAATACCGGTTTGGTACTTTAGATTCATCTAACATAGTCCTTGCCATTTCTTTCACTGTTCAGTTGTTTCTCTCAACAACTCCATTTTGTTGGGGTGCCTTGGATGTTACATATTGTCTTTTGATGCCATGTTTTTCACAATAATCAACAAATTTATTTGAAATAAACTCACCACATTTATCTGATCGTAAGCATTTAATCTTCATGTTTGACTCATTTTTGTTTACCGCCTAGATTAATTGATTAACGCACACAGACAATGAATATGAATAGCAACAACAATACTCCTTAAATTATTTGCATATGCCAGAACATTACATTATGCTTCATAAGATGATTTACCATGATCCCAAACGGGGTATAAATACTTTCCGCTGAACCTTCCCGAAGGAGTTTTTCGGCTACATAATATGTCTGCCACAAACTATTTACCGACGATGTTGGCTACAAAGTACAAAATCTACCGACGACACCACCCCGTCAGCTACACAATGTTTATCGACGACATTATCCCCCCCAAAAGAAAAAGTCGTCTCCGGACGACAATTACAAAATATTTGAGATAGATTAACAAAACATAATACATTAACTGACTAACAAGATAGATTTGATTCTGTCACACCACTTTCACATTCATCCCATGCTTGCACCAAACTGGTCTCCAACACATGCTGCATTTGTAGCCTTTGCTAAGACAATACTGTCTCTTTAATCAAGCTAACCTTGATAGCCACCTGTGCTGCTTTCTCTGCTTCCAACTCTAGGTTCACTGAGCTAAGTGTCGTTGTACTGCGTTCAACTGGATGATCAACTCCTCTCGAGCTCTCTATGCATCCACCAAGACAGCCTCACGTCCAACACCTACTCCAAGTGCCTCTGGTACACAGACACTCCATGCCTGCAGCAGCTCCAGGTCTCATCAATTGGTCCCACTTCCCACGATTGATATCCGCAATGATAGCGGGGTCAAGGGGCAACGCCTCCACGGGGTCTTGGGGTGCTGCCCCTCGCCGCCAAGACCAAATTAGCACTCCAAAACCCACACAAAACTGCATGAAACACACCATTTTTGTGATTTTCTTCCGATTCCACACTCTTTCTGGCAACCACTGATGCTTCCCCTTCCCTTTGGCATCATCTGTTACTCATTCCGAACTGCCTCAATCTGTCGTCGTCTCTTTTTTTTTTTTTTTATAGAAAACCCTTGACACCCATCTTCTGTGTCCACAAGTCTTGCCCCTCACCAACATCAACTGACGTGAGCTCGAAAATAAGTAGAGTGTTGATGACAAACTTAGAGAAACCGCTGCAACTCGCTCAATATAGTGCCATACATTATAGGCTTGCATCCCCTGGCTTATTGTTAACTCATCCCATGAACTTCTATCGGCGGTCGCTCAGAAACCAATGGAGTAGACTGGAACCGTGAGGTTGGAAAATCAAATGCTTCAACCTGCGGAAGAGGAAGAAAAAAATGATGCGTAGGGATATGGACTGGTGAAATCCATGGAAGTCAAACTGTTACATGGTGATCAATAGAGCTAAGCCGTGCAGACAAGAAGGCTCCCACCGAAAGATACAAGTTTGCCCTCGGAGGTTAGAGAAGATGTGCGGAAGATGGAAGAAGTCACGCGGAAGAACAGAGAAAACTCGCGGAGAGCAAAAAAACACGTGGAAAAATGAAGAAGTCCACGGCAAAAATAGACTCCACGCGCGGAAAAGAAGAAAGTCCATGGGAGAAAGTAGAATGGGAGGTCCGTGGAAACAAGGGACCCCACGGTCGCCGCCTGTGGGAAAGGGAAAAGTCCACGGGGCATTAACCAGCAAATCACATTTGCGGACAGGTGTCCGTGGAGCATCCTTTCGCAGGGGTTGCCCGCAGGCACAGGTTTTTTATTTTTATTTTTATATTTGTGATAAAAAATACAACTCAATTTTGCCTCCAAACTTTGCCATTCTGCAACGATGAGGGAGTCGTTCGGACTTTCTGCGACGACGACGCAGTCTTCCTTGCATGGTACATCTTCAACATCGACCCGTTGACTGTCTGAGGCACTTCTTGCCCATCCAAGGTCGACAATTTTATCACTCCATTATCGCCAACCTCCCGGCTCTGGTATGGCCCAACCTATCTGATCTTAAACTTCCCTGATTTGATTTCATTCCGACCGTCATACTTGAGTACCAACTGCCTCAGTTGAAACCTATTGAGTTTGAGATGCTTGTCATGCCACGCCTTACGTCTGTTCTGTGTCACCCCCGTCGCCCACTGTGCCTGCGATCGTCGCACATCTAGATTATTTCCTTGCTGTCGGCACCCTTCAACTAATTTTATGGTGCAATGCATTCTTTTCTTTCTATGCGGTCCATTCACCATGTACCGGACGGTGGGATCTTTCTTTTTTCTGGGTTTGGACTGTATGTTCTTCCCCTCAACTTCAGCCGTAACCGCCTTTCCTTCTTCCGCTTATTTGTATTCCTTTGGATATTCATTTTCCTTTGTTTTCTCACCTTCGTCGACCCTTAACATATTACAACTCGGAAACAGTTCATAGTCTTCTATCTGCCTGTGGAAAAGGCCATTCATCGAGTCTAGGTCGTCGTCATTTGATCCTCCTAGTCTCAATACTCCTTCGTTCGGTTCCATTCTCCTCTTTCCTTCGTCGTCACTTTCACCTTCACCTTCTAAATCTGACGATGCTGCCTCCTCACCTACCATTTGTGTGTGCAGGTCAATTATGAATCTTTTGCCTCCGCGCTCCATTGATAGGGTATTACATTTTCAATCATGTTTTACTTTTGCTTGCACCGACCAATTACGTCTTAGAATAGCATCATATTCTTTTCTTTTCAATGGAATGACCAAAAAGTCCAAGAAAAATGGTTGCGTTCCAATAGTTACGGTTGCGCCCTCAAGGTTCCCAATGGTTTGATCCTGTGCTGGTCTACCGTGAGCAACTAGAATGTAGGTGGCCACAACGTTGGCTTTCCCAACTTCTTCCAGGTATCCTCTGCTAACACATTCACCTCGGATCCTCCGTCGACAATTGTGTCTGTCAGAACATTTTTCAAAATTCCCATTTTGACTATTGTCGGATGCCTTCCTGTTGTGAGTGCCAGAAGCATTGGGTCTGTTGCCGTCATTCCACTATTGTCCCTTCCTATGTTCGCCGTTGCTTTCGAAAACAGTGTATAATTCAGAATGGCCATTTGTAACTGGGGCATTATGAAAAGGTCACTTATCTTGATCGGTACCTCCGTTTGTAAGATCTGCTGTATAATATTTTGTTCCGCGGAGTTCCTTGTTGAGGTGCTGGTGATGTCCTTCAACTGAGATGTCTCTGCCTGCGATGCCTTTTCAATTTCCACCCGCGCTTCCCCCAATTTCCTCTTTTCTTCTGCCGGGTCTAGGTACACCTTTGCTTGCCTCCGTGTAATTGCCAGAACCTCCTCTTTGTTCGTCCCGATAGTGATCAAATTTACTCCGGATTTTGGGCACTTGGCATCTTCATGGTCACCGGGTCCGCACCATCTGCATAATAATTTCGGTGTGTTTGTCGTTGTACAATCCTGCGCAAAATGACCCTACAAATTACATGCTCGGCATTGAACGATCGACCGTCCGTTTGCATCATATTGGATTTGACTTTGGTTGCCATTGTTATTGTTATTGTTCGCATTGTTATTGTTGTTTTGCCCTCTGCTAGTATTCCTGTACCCATCCGAAGTGGCACCATCAATGTTTGCATTTCTGTTCCCTCCTGACATGGAACTTGCCTGTGCTAGAAACACCTGTTGAGGTCCTCTGGTTTTCATGTTGAGGGGGCATTCTTTTGTGGAATGTCCCATAATCTGACAAATGTCGCAGAACTGGTTTTCTGGACAGGAGCCCTTTGTATGACCTTCTGCCTTACATTCCGTGCACCATAATTCGCTTCCCTTTGTTTCTTTCTGCATATTCTTGAATTCTTTAATCATCCGGATCATGTCCTCCTGGAGGGCTCAGACCACCTTGCTGTTGTTTTCCTCATCGCTACTTTCTTGTTCTGAGGATGCATTGTCGTCTGACTCAGAGGAGCTACTCTTCTTCTTTTTCATCTTTTGCTCACTTTCTAGGTTTAGTGCCCAGTTATACGCTTCAGTGTATGACGATGACAGCACGATTTTCATTTTTTTGTGCAATTTCAGGTGTAGGCTTTCAAAGAACCACCTTTTCTGTAATCCATTAGTTGGCTTATTCTCCATTTTGTGGATCAAGTCCTTCAACTTCTTGGCATAGACTCAGACTATTTCATTTTTTCCTTGTCTTGTATTGTATATTTCTGCTACAATTCGTTGTCGCCGTGGAGTAGTTGAAATTCCGCCGTAAAGTCCTTAAGGTCATCCCAAGTGGTTAGGTTCTGGGGATCTGCATCAGCAAACTAGTCGATTGCAACACCCCGTAGGGTGGCCGAAAACTGCCAGACCCATTCATTTGTATTTGTTATACCATTTGCCCTCCAAATCGTCTCGCATGTCTTGCAATGTAGAATGGGATCGGCTGTACCATCACCATCGAATTTCAGCAACTTTTCCTTTGGTCCTGCCATCACGACTAGATTTTGTGTACGGGCATTGTTCGGTCCTCCAACACTGGCGTTGTTCACTCCCACACCGTGGCTTTGTACTCCCACATTGGCGATCTGCAATCCCACATCGGCGGACTATACTCCCACACCGGCGGACTGGTCTCCCACATTGGCGGACTATACTCCCACACTGGCGGACTGGTCTCCCACACCGGCGGTCTGCAGTCCCACAGCGGCGACTGTTCTCCCACATTGGCAGTCTCAACACCTGCGAACGGTGGTGAAAAAGGATCCTCTAAAGTTGTTCCTTCCGGAAGTGTATCCCAGACGAAGAGTTCACTCCATGCTCTTACTCCCTCGGCACTTCGAGCCGTGCAAGTCGATTCTCTTCCATTTGGACTCTCTTCCCTCGGCAAATACAAATTCAAAAACTCCTCTCTTGCTTCCTCCACCAATTCCACCCATTGTCGAGTCTCCTCCAACAATTCCTCCGCACTTCTGTGTCTGTCGGCAATCTTCTGAAACCTCTTGCGTTCGACTTGCTGTGCCAAAATTAAATTTTCTTGCGCAGTATGGATTTCATCCTTTCCCTTGATCTTATTTCGATCCTTGTTAAGCTGATTTGGCATTAAAATTCATTCCTCCCACCTTCCAGGTTCATAGGGCAACGACGCCAAATGTTTACCGCCTAGATTAATTGATTAACACACACAGACAATGAATACGAACAGCAACAACAGTACTCCTTAGACTATTCACATATGCCAAAACATTACATTATGCTTCATAAGATGATTTACCATGATCCCAGTCGGGGTATAAATACTTTCCACCGAACCTTTCCGAAGGAGTCTGTCGGTTACATAATATGTCCGCTACAAACTATTTACCGATGACGTTGGCTACAAAGTACAAAATCTACTGACGACACCACCCCGTCGGCTACACAATGTTTACCGACGACAATTTTCAACCATTTTCCTGAAAATCTTAAACTTGTTAAATGCCTCTGATTTATGCTTTAAGAAGGTTACCCATGTCATTCTTGTATAATCATCTATAAAAAGCATGAAATACTTTTCACCATTTAACAACATTGTCCTTGTAGGACCACATAAATCAGTATGTACTAATTGCAATAGTTTAAAAGCAAAATATTCTTTTGAAGAAAACGATGCCTTTGTTTGTTTACCATGTTGACACCCTTCACAAATAACATTCTTTGGCTTACTTATACATGGCATACCTCTTCCTTTCTAATGCTTACTAACTTTTACCAAGTTGTCAAAATTGAAGTGCCCAAGCCTTTTGTGCCATAACCAACTTTCATTCACCTGTCCCATAAGACAAACATTTTCATGATTGTTAGTATTTGTGACATGTTTTAAATTGTATACATTCCCTTTAGATCTTTTACGTGATGCAACTAATTGTCTGGATTTTAATTTGATTTAACAACCATGGTCATCAAAAACAACTTCATATCCATAATCACAAATTTGACTAACACTTAGAAGATTGTACTTTAATCCATCAACATAATACACATTATGAATGTACATTTTGTCACTAAGCATCAAAGAACCCAAACCTTTAATTTTCCTTGAAGAATCATCACCAAAACTAACATTGCCACCTTTGTAGTTAATCACTTTTTCAAACTTTGTTTTATCTCCGGTCATGTGTCTAGAACAACCACTATCAGTTATCCATAAGTCCTTTTCTTTAGAATGTACAACCATTTGAACAAACATAGACTTCTTAATCTTAGGTCTCCATATCTTAGTCACTTTAGTATCAAATTCTTTATCAACTTATAGACTAGCATAAGATTGATCATCCTGAATTGGCTTAGTTTTGCAATTACTCATAACATGACCAAGGAGATTGCATTTGTAACATCTTGGAACATTCATTTTAGGAAAGGAATAACCAAAATGAAACTTTGAATACCTCCTTGACATGTATTCGCAATTGCTTATTCTATGTCCACATTGATGACACATGAAGCAATACCCATCAAAGAAAGAAGTGAACCTGTTTGAGTATCTTTACCCACGAATGAAGTGCTTGATATAATCTGATTTTTATCATTAGAAATCTGATTAAAATCTGCATTTTTACCTGCATTTGAAGTGGTAGTATTCTGATTTGTATCCTTTCAGATTTAAATATCTCAAATAAAGATCTATCTTTCTTGTCACTAGAACATTGTCCAAGTTCAAAACCAATTCTTGTTAGATCATCAATTCTTCTTTGTTTCCTTAACGTATCATCCAAAGTAGTGTTCTCATATTTTTCTAACTTTCTTCTATATGAAACTACTTCATTCATTACCCTTGTACATTCCTGATCTTTAGAACTTAACTCTTCCTTAGTGACAAACACAATTCTCTTTTGTTCCTCAACTTGTAATTTCAATTCTATAACTTGTTGATTTAATTCCTTAGTTTCTTTTTCAAAGTTCTCCTTTTCTTTTAAGAATTGATTTTCTTGAACACTTGAATTCCTTTTTAATTCTTTGATCTTTTTAAGTGCATAAAGAAATTCACATTCTTAATCAGCCTTAACAAGTTCAACATCATCATCACTATTTGATTCTTGACAAGTAGTTTCTATAGCCATAAATAAAACTTCATTTTTATAACATTCAAAACTAGTAGATTCACTATTTGATACACCAGCAATCAAACTCTTCTTAAAGAACTTCTTCTTGTTATAGAATTTCTTTTTACTTGATATCTCTTTCTCATCATCTACTTCATCATGACTATTATAAGGACATTTAGATGCAAAGTGTCCTATTTTACCACAATTAAAGCATTTGAAAGGAAGTTTACGTTTGTATTTACCTACTTTCTTTAATTTCCTTGAAAAATGCGCTTCAAGAACATCAAATCTTCTGATTTTGAAGAGACTTTCTTTACTTCCTTTTCCACCTTGGTATTTGGTCTTTGATTGTTGTCATTGATGTCAATAATGTAATTATAATGAGCATATGGTATGCTTAACATCATGTAATTATCTTATTTAATGTCCTTCAATATTGTTCAAAACATATTCAAGACAAATACTTAAGTGTTATACAATTAACACTTAATGTTCACATTGGTTTAGAAAACGGATATAAAAAACAGTTTTGGTTTATTAGAAAGTGGATAGGGTTTTTTATCAATTAGACCCCAGCTATCACACCTTTTTGGAAAGATCTTTGAGTTAGCTAAAATAGGTCTTCGTTAGTTTTTGCATAACACATGGATGGAAAGAGGAAAAGTCTATTTATCAGAAACAATTACCAAATTGTTATGGCAGTTTTAGCAGTTTTGAGTGGTTTTGGTCTAATGGAAGTTTGGGGTATGTCCCTGCCTCCAAAATTTTGACTTTCTTGGTTTATATGTAGAGGATACATTCCTCTAAAACATCCAATAGATGGTTTTGAGAGAAGTTGCAGGATTGGTGTGGAATTCCTTGTAGACCAAACAGTTTGTAGGCAGATTTTTAACAGCAAAGAAGAGGGTAATGTTTTATGTTTCTATTTTCATATTTGTGATTTGATTTTCATTGCAAAAGTTTATCAGAGTTAGAAGAAGGGTTATATATTGCTTCTTCATTCATTCATATCAGTATTTGATTTGATCTTTTAATGGAAATAGAAAATATATTTGGATATTGGATGTTTTGAGGAGAATAGAAGTATATCCTGCATTATTGACGCAGTGCAAGATAGGAGAATCCCTAAAGGAGATGTCTTAGCTCCCAGCAATAACCACACAGTGGAAACATAACACAAGATAACAACAATGCAAGATTTGATACCAAATCACAACTCTCATGATGCAGTGCAAGGCAGGAGAATCCCCAACGGAGATGTCTTGGCACCCAACAATAACCACACAGTGGAAACACAACACAAGATAACAATAATGCAAGATTTGATACCAAATCACAACTCTTTATTTATAAAATAACTATTTACATGCAATATGCTCGGCTGTAAGGCCTTCCAGGGTAGGACCAAATACAACAACAATTACAATAACAGTTCTGCAAGATCCCTCAAGATCCAACTTAAATCCTATCCCAACTAGCTCAGATTTGTAACATAACAACAATCTGGTAGAAACCTCCAAGATCTCAACTTGTGCTCGCAAGCTACCAAGCGAACTCCTTATTTCTAAACCACAACCATTAGCTCTTCTCACAAACTTGTAACTCCACCACAATCCTGCTGTAAACTGCCTCACATTTGGCACTCTGTCCATAGACTCAGGAGAACTTGCCCTTCAGCTACTCCATGTTGAAATTAGGATCCACTCCCTCTGAGTGAATGAATCACTCCAATGAATGACTAAAAGACTCCACAAGACCCCCTACTTATACCCAACTAAGCCACAAGTCGGCCTAGCAATTACAAATTAAATAAACCCCTTGCATTATATGCATATTTAAGCCACAAGTCGGTTCACAACAAACATTAAATACAAAATGTTAACCCTTGTGTTATAACTTGAAGTTAACACGTGATAACTACACAAAAATACTTAAGACAAGCCCCAAGTCTACAACATAGATTTAATGCACATAAGAGAGATAACCAAGACCATAAATAGGTCCATACAAACTCCCAGATTGATCTATGACACGATCACATGCTACATGCATTAAACGCACCAAGAACTCCATTCGGCAGCAATAGACTACTGAGTGACAACAAACTCCCAAGCATCGCCAAGCCCCCACAAGCATTGCCGAGTTCCAACACGTGCCGAGAACAATAGACCATGCCAAACTCCAAGACCATGACGAGCTCCTAGAGCATGTCAAGCACTAGTCCTTCGACCGAGTACAAATTCAAGCACCCTCCAAAGCAACTACTGAGCCTCTTGCCATGAACTCCAAAGTAGTCATCGAACAAACCCAAGATGCTCTTGCATCAGACTCCCCATGTAAATAAAAAAGTGTGTCCCACACTTTGATGCCTAAAGAAAGATCAACAACCATCTTCATCTTCACCAAAGGCTTCCACTCCAACAGGGACAAGAAAACCAATCTGCACATCATCCACATCTGCATCGTTCTGTCAAACACTAGAATCTCAAGCATCCAATCAGCATGCTCACTTTGAGGAACAAACTGAACATAATTCTTCATCCACAAATCTTCATCCACATCAGCAACTAGTGAATCCACACCAGCAGCAACAAACTCCACATCAACAACAACTTGTAGATCTCCATCAACACATGCCAAACTCACAACACCAACAATCTCATTGTTCACAACAAAGTGATCAACAACATACAACTCATCACCAACAACAACTAGATCATCCACGACTGAGTGCTCTAGAATTTCCATGTCAGACCCAACCGACTGATCATGAAAACCAACCTCCATTCCAACATCATCAAGGTTAGGAATACCCTAAGCAACAACTTCAAGTTGTTGTATAGGTTCTGTATCAAACTCTACAAATTGATCAACAAAACCAAACTCTTCCACCTCAACCTTGTTATGCCATCTTCTCTCTCGAACAATTCTTCTAACTAGCCAGACAACTCTCTTCTGGATTGGTAGACTCCAATTCCACAAACATCTATGGAATTCCTTCCTCACCTCCTCCTTAACTCGATTAGCCAAGCTAGCTTCAAACTGAGCGGTCATCTCAGAAAACCTCCTCTCCACTACATCACGGAGATTTGCAATCATACCAAGTTGCAATCCTCTCAGATCCATCTTTCAAGATCTTCGCAAACCCTCTGCAACAAATCCTTCTTACGCTCTTTGTGATAAACCCGAATTGTTTGTAAGTTAGATCGCAACTTGCCACCTTGCACGAACATTCAGAAACCAAATCACAAGTCTAGGACCATAGATCTGCAATCCACAAACTCTCTACAATCATGCCTCAACAAGATCAACCTTCCATATTCACATCCATTGATCCATTTGCAAGCCCTCTGCAATTCGCAAGTCAGAACCACAATCTGCTACCTCGCAACCAAGAGATCTAGGACTCCAAAAAGAAAATCCACCACCAGATCAGGATCTTCTCAGATCTACTTCTCCAACCCAAGTCTTGGTGCAGACTACCACAACTTTGCCGATCTATTTACATGCTCAGGAATAACCTTCTCTCTGATACCACCTAATGCAGTGCAAGGCAGGAGAATCCTCAAAGGAGATGCCCTAGCCTCTAGCAATAACCACACAGTGGAAACACAAAACAAGATAACAACAATGCAAGATCTGATACCAAATCACAACTCTTTATTTATAAAATAATTGTTTACATGCAATATGTCGGGCTGTAAGCCCTTCCGGGTTAGGGCCAAATGCAACAACAATTACAATAATAGTTCTGCAAAATCCCTCAAGATCCAACTCAAATCCTATCCCAACTAGCCCAGCTTTGTAACATAACAACAATCTGGTAGAAACCTCCAAGATCTCAACTTGTGCTCGCAAGCCACCAAGCAACCTCCTTTTTTCTAAACCGCAACCACTAGCTCTTCTCACAAACTTGCAACTCCGCCACAATCCTGCTGTAAACTGCCTCACATTCGGTGCTTTGTCCACAGACTTAGGAAAACTCACCCTTCAGCTACTCCACACTGAAATCAGAATCCACTCCCTCTGAATGAATGAATCACTTCATCAATGAATGACTAAAAGACTCCACAAGACCCCCTACTTATACTCAACTAAGCCACAAGTCGGCCTAGCAATTATAAATTAAATAAACCCCTTACATTAAATGCATATTTAAGCCACAAGTCGGCTCACAACAAACATTAAATACAAAATGTTAAACCTTCTGTCAACCCGAAGTTAACACGCAATAACTATAGAAAAATACGTAGGACAAGCCCCAAGTTTACAACATAGATTTAATGCACATAAGAGAGATAACCAAAACCACAAATAGGTCCATACAAACTCTCATATCGATCCACAACGTGATCATACGCTACATGCATTTAATGCACCAAGAATTCCAGTCGGCACCAACAAACTGCCAAGTGACAACAAACTCCCAAGCATTGCCGAGCTCCCACAAGCATTGCCGAGTTCCAACACATGCCGAGAATAATAGACCATGCCGAGCACCAGTCCTTCTTCGACTAAGTACCAGTCTAAGAACCCTCCAAAGCAACTACTAAGCCTCCTCCCATGAACTCCAAAGTAGTCACCGAGCAAATCCAAGATGCTCCTACATCAATTATGTTTTCAATAAGTTGAAACCAGTGATTCATGATTTCTGTTGTAACAGAGATGATCCTCTGATTTTATATCTCATTTTTTCATTTTGGAAGTTGGTGCTTCTTGTATTCATGAAGTTGGTGCTTCAGGCGTAAGGGATTGGTGTGTTGAGAATTGTGTCTCAGCCTTGCAAGCTTTTTCCAAAAAACTCTAAATTTTTTTCAGAAAATTCTAAAATTTGTTTGTGGTAGTTTTCCTCATGTTTATGAGTTGGAAAAAGGTGTATGAGTTGTTAAAAATGTGTTTAGTCTCTAGAACAATGTAGAAGGGCTATTTTTAAAGTGTAAACAACTCATATGACTTTTATGGGGATCTAAACTAAAGGACAAAATTATGGACGAAATTGTTATTCTTGGAGTTACAAATTACAAATGGCTAACATGTGGCATGGTTGTTTTGCTCATGGTTTTGGCCCATGGTTTTGTAAAACCACAAATTGTAGTGCCTACCCTCGTTCACATCTTTTCTAGACTTATTGTTGCTATTATTATCAGACTTTGATGGACTAGTTTTATGTTGATGGTTCAATGGTATTGTTTTGAGACTATTAGATATTATGATATGGATTCAGTTGATATATGATGAGATCATTTAGACTTTACATTTCATGTATGTATGATGATCATTATATTGTTTACAGTTATTAATGATGATTAGTTAGATGGTTTATTATCTCATGTGTTTTATTATGGATACTTACCCCATACTTGCATGTGTATGGTGTGCGTGTTTTCTTATTGTATGGCGTTTCTGATGTGGTTAAGGAAGGGAATCGTAGTCACCTGCTTAGTCGGGATCTACACGATGCACCACTTCCTGCCATTGTCTGTTTAGCTTAGCATTCTATATTGTATATACATGCATGGTTTTTCTGCAGGTTGCAGGTACCGGGTATCGACTTCCCTGAATTGCCAGGATGAGCGTACCCTATTATACTATCTCAATGATAAGAGAAGGGAGATAAATTCTCAAGTCCAAATCCCAAACCCTAAAACCATTTGTCCTAGTGAGTTAGGACAAGTATCAGAGTTGAATACCCACCGAATGTGTCGGATGACATATTTCGTGATTTTTAACCCTTTAGACTGATTTTGTATGATTTGTTCTATGATGGGTTTTCATATTTTATCTTGGAGGTCTATGGTGAATTTTCTATTAATTAAGTCTTAATAAATAGATTCAATTAATAAATTAATTATTTGAGAAAATTAAATATCATGATCTTTGATATTTTGATTATAATTAATTAAATGAGAATTAATTGAGGAAAAATAATTAAATAAAAGAAAATTAGTAAATTAAAATTAATAATAATTATAAAATAATAATAAAGTAATAAATAAAATAATAATAATAAAAGTTATAAAAATTAAAATGAAAGTTATAAAATTTAAATAGAAATTATTTAAAAAGTAAATTAGAGTTATAAGCTTGCATGGGAATTAAAGCACTTTTCTATTTCTCATGTGTCAACAACACGGGGGTTAGTGCATTAATTAAGCACGTGGTGTCTACAACCCTATGACTCATCAAAAAGGTTGGAAAAGACCCATGCTTAGTTGGTGACACCTTCTAGCCGTTTCTAGAAGCATTCTAGAGGTTTCCTGAGAGCTCTTTATATTTAGGCATTCCTAGAAGCTTAGACATAGCGTTTGGAGTGCAATTGGAGCATTGGAGGATTCGAGAGTTCTGAAGAAGGGAGCTTGCTCTGCGGGTTTTCTGAGGAAGAGCGATTTAACATCAGAATCCGGGTAGATTCTTGTGATTTTATTTATGCTATTTCCGCATCTTTCATTTCCCTGTCTTCTTCGTGTCTTCCATATGTCTTCTGAGGAATTTCCTATTGTTATTGTATGCATTCTCTATGGGTAGTTAATTTAATTGAGAATATTATAGATCTGAAAAAATACGGGGCTAGGGTTGAATTGTAGCCAAATTCATTGAAAAAAATTATAGAGAAAATTTAGAGAGTAAATAATTGTAGGAAACTTATATATATATATTCTTTGTGAAAATATATATATAGTTCAAATCTATATTTCGTATATAAATTTATACTGTATAAAACCCTGCGTATATTTGTATATATATATATACACATATATACATATATATATATATATATACATACATATGCATATATATATATATATATATATATATATATATATTTAATTAATTGGAAAGCCGAGCGAGTTATCGCAGTAATACTCATTAAAACGCATTTGCGATTTCAATTTCGTTTCGGAAAAACGTTACATTGAAAACGTTTTAAAAAAAATATATATGTAACTGTTGGGTGGGTATCATATACCCCACCCACCGCAGGCCTGCGAGATCGCAAGGTACCTGCGACCGCAGTGTACCTGCGATTTGCAGTGTACTTGCGGTGCGGTACTTTAAATAGCCGCACGATTTTAAATTGCGTTGAGTCATATGTGGGTTTCAGATTATATAAGGTTTAATCCGCAACGTTATTTCATATGCGATTTGAGTTTCGATTTTGTTTTAAATGCTGAAATGTTATTAATTATTAAATGCTATTAAATATATATATATGTATGTATATATATATATATATATATATATATATATATATATATATATATATATATATATATATATATATGTATGTATGTATATAAGTATATATGTATATATAATTAATGATAAAGTTCTCAATTAATGGGTCACTCTTTTTAATGATTTAAAATATTGCTATTAAGCTTGTCAATTATGAAGAGATATTAATAATTAATTTAATTAAACTTAGTTTTAATTAAGATTAATTATTAGAATAAATAATCGAAGTTTTGTTCATAGAATAAATAATAGAAGATTAAGATATTAATAATGGAAGTAGATGTTTCATTAAGAATTATGATGATAAATTAGGAAGCTTTGATTCAAGATGTGATGAAGGAATCTTTTTAGGATATTCTTCTCAAAGTAAAGCTTTCAAATGTTTAAATAAAAGGTTGAATAAACTTGTTGAAAGTGTACATGTGAAAGTGGATGAAGTTGTGCACGATAAAAAGGAAATAAGAATGGATAATACTTTCCTACAAGACAGTGATAAAGACTTGAAAGAAGCAGATAATAAAGTGGATGAAAGTGAAGAAAGGATAAAAGATAAAATAGAAACACCAGAACCCACAGGTACAAAGGCTACAAGAACAAGATTGAAGAAGTATCATCCTCAAGAACAGATTATAGGGGATAAACATGCAGGTATTCAAGCAAGAACAAGAACTATATGTAGTGAATGTGCTAATCTTTGTTTCTTATCTCAAATTGAACTTGAATCATATAAAGAAGCTAGTATGGATGAGTTTTGGGTTAATGTTATGAAAGAGGAACTGTGTCAAATTGAAAAGAATAAAACTTGGGAATTAGTGCCTAGACCTGAAGATAAAAATGTAATAGGTGCTAAATGGGTTTTAGAAATAAACTTGATGAAAATGGAAAGATATCAAGGAACAAGGCTAGATTGGTTTGTAAGGGTTATGCACAAATAGAAGGTGTGGACTTCGATGAAACTTTTGCACCAGTTGCTAGAATTGAAGCAATTAGAATATTTCTTGCATAGTCAGCTTTCAAGGGCTTTAAAATGTACCAAATGGATGTTAAAACGACATTTCTTAATGGTTATCTTGATGAAGAGGTTTATATGGATCAACCTGAAGGATTTGAAAACAAAGACTATCCTAATCATGTTTACAGGCTCAAAAAGGCTCTTTATGGTTTGAAACAAGCTCTAAAGGCTTGGTATGCTAAATTGGATCAGCATCTTATCAAAAATGGCTTCAGAAGAGGTGGTGTTGATAGTAACTTCTACATCTATAGTACATGTGATGATATTCTCATTGTTCTTGTTTATGTTGATGATATAGTATTTGGATCCAATGATGATGCTTTAAGTCAAGGTTTTTCAAAGCTTATGCAATCTGAATTTGAAATGTCCATACTTGGGGAACTATCCTATTTTCTTGGGTTGCAAATTTCTCAATTGGAGAATGCTATATTCTTATCCCAAACTAAGTATGCAAAAGAAATGTTAAAGAAATTTCATATGGAAGATTGTAAGCCTATGGGAACACCAATGATAAGAGAATGTAAACTTACTAAAAATGATGATTCTTTGATGTTGATCAAACTATTTATAGATTCATTATTGGTAGTTTACTATATCTCACAGGTTCAAGGCCTGATATCATGCATGCTATATGTTTGGTTGCAAGATTTCAATCATTACCTAAAGAATCTCATGTTATGGCAGTTAAAAGAATTTTCAGATATATTTAGGGTACTTTGGATTATGGGATTTGGTATCCTAAACATGATGATTTCAGATTTGTTGCTTATACTAACTCAGATTGGGCAGGTTGTCTAGATGAAAGAAAAAGTACTTCAGGAGCAATATTTTTCTTGGGTAACAGGCTAGTGTGTTGGCATAGTAAGAAGCAAGAATCTACTACACTTTTTACTGCAGAGGCTGAATATATAGCTGCATGTTCTTGTTGTCAATAGGTTCTTTGGATGGTTCAAACTTTATCAGATATGAAAGTAACAGTGTCTAAATCAATTCCTATCTATTGTGATTATTAGAGTGCAATCAGTATTTCTAAGAATCCAGTAATGCATTCATGCACCAAGCACATTGATGTTCGGTATCATTTCATAAGGGAACATGTCTTGAATGGTAATGTTGAATTAGAATTTGTTCCTTCTTTAGATCAGCTGGCTGACACATTTACAAAACCTCTCCCAAGAGCCATATTTGAAGGGTTAAGAACAAGATTGGGGGTTTTATCCCTCTGTTCTCTTGCATAAGTTCAGAAATGAGTGATAGGTTTTAGGGGGAGCATATTTTGCTTATCTTTTTGTTACAATGAAGCCTTGGTATATCTCCTTTGTCATTGATGTTAAAAGTGGAGAAAAATGAAGACAAAGATGTCTACATGATGGATATACAAGTACAGGTACACATGGATATACAGGTGGAAGTTGGTATTGACATCAATGCCAAAGGGGGAGTATGTTGAACCCTTGGTATTTTGTCTTTGATTGTTGTTACTGATGTCAATAATGTAATTATAATGAGCATATGGTATGCTTAACATCATGTAATTATCTTATTTGATGTCCTTCAATATTGTTCAAAACAAATTCAAGACAAACACTCAAGTGTTATACAATTAACACTTAATGTTCACATTGGTTTAGAAAACATATATAAAAAATAGTTTTGGTCTATTAGAAATTTGATAGGGTTTTTTATTAGTTAGACCCCAACTATCGCACCTTTTTGGAAAGGTCTTTGAGTTAGCTAAAACAGGTCTTTGTTAATTTTTGCATAACACATGGATAGAAAGAGGAAAAGTTTGTTTATCAGAAACAATTACCAAATTCTTATGATAGTTTTAACAGTTTTGAGTAGTTTTGGTCTAATGGAAGGTCGGTGTATGTACCTGCCTTCAAAATTTTGACTTTCTTTGTTTATTAGTAGAGGATACATTCCTCTAAAACATCCAAAAGGTGGTTGTGACAGAAGTTGCAAGATTGGTATGGAATTCCTTGTAGACCGAACAGTTTGCAGGCATTTTTTTAACAACAAAGAAGAGGGTAATACTTTATGTTTCTATTTTCATATTTGTGATTTGATTTTCATTGCAGAAGTTTATCAAAGGTAGAAGAAGGGTTATATATTGCTTATTCATTCATTCATATCAGTATTTGATCAGATCTTTTAATGGAAAAAGAAAATATATTTGGATATTGGATGTTTTGAGGAGAATAGAAGTGTATCTTGCTTTATGTTTTTAACAAGAAGTTGAAACTAGTGATTCATGATCTGTGTTGTAACAGAGATGATCCTTTGATTGTATATCTCATTTTTTCATTTTGGAAGTTGGTACTTCTTGTATTCATGAAGTTGGTGCTTTAGGTGTAAGGGATTGTTATTTCTTGAAATTGGTGTTTCTAAAACAGGGTGTTGGTGCTTCCCAAAGTTGTAGCTCTAAAAAATTTGCCCAAGAGACCAATAAAGTTTCAGATTCAAAGTGGTTTTTTACCCTAAGGGGTTTTCCATGTTAAAATATTGTGTCACTTTGTTATTCATTAACTATCTTGCGTATGTGTTAAATTTTATATCTTGTAATTGTTTCAAGTTTTGAAAAGTATTTTAAACCACTGATTCACCCCCCCTCTTAGTGGTGTTTGTATTCCATCACGTTTGTACCGCTTAAGCTCTGCCAACCAAAGAAAGCATATGCATCTGCCATTTCACATGCTTCTTTTCAGTTTTAGAGTAAATCCATTCTCACATGTCTTTGAGTAATGGATTAATTGCAAAAGGAATCCATAAGTTTCCAGTGATGGTGCTAGGACCAATCCAGATCCATCCCTTATTAGGGACCATGTAGGGGCATCCTGTGTCCACCCAATCACATAAGATTTATGCGGAGCAACTTTGGTTTCTGATGCCATACAAAAGAATTGGAATCTTGTCATAGCATCATCAAAATCTGATTCAGACAATTCAAGATATAGGTCAGTATCATCAAGAAACTGTGCATTAACTAATTCTTCATTATTGGGTAGTGTAATACCTTTATTTGGGGACCAATATCAGCAGCTCTGAGAATATAGAGAAGTGCATTTGTAGCAATAACCAAAAAGGCTGGAGCAATGGGACAACCTTGTCTGATAGACCTCTTCAGAGGGATAGGTTTAGACAATTTTCCATTCACATCAATTACCATGGAGGATTCCTTAAATTAGACAGTTATCCACTTGTAGAAGTATGGAGCGAACCCAAAAGCTTGGAGCATGCCAATAACAAATGGCCATTCCACTCTATCAAAGGCCTTTCAAAATCAAGTAGTATCATAGCAGCATTTTGTCTGTCAGCTTTAGCCCAATTCATGGCCTCCCAACTAGTAATCAGATTTGCCATAATGCACCTCCCCTTAATAAAATCAGTTTGTGTGACAAAAATGATCTTGTTTAAAATGTTGGTTATTCTTCTTGCAAGGAGCTTGGCTATAATCATTTATGACAAGTTCAAAAGGGTTATGGTCCTCCAATTTTTAACCTGAGTCCTATCACGACTCTTTAGCAATACCTTAATGACTCCTCTGTTAATGTGAACCCCAAGGGATCCTTTCCCAAATGCATCTTCAATAGTGACATTAGTTCCAAACTGACCCATGCATAATTTTCTTTGTAGAATTCAATTGGGAGACCATCAATTCCTAGGGATTTCCCATTGGCCATAGATCTAATAGCATTTTCATTTCAGTGAGCTCAATATTCTGTTCCATAACTTTAGCATCTTCCTTTGAGACTTTCTTTGGAATCAATTTTAGACATTTATTTAAGGCTCCTTGGTTATTAGCACCACGTTCAGATGAGAACAGATATCTGATTTCATCGTCATCCTTGTGATAGTGTAATTGACTTGGATTTCCTCAGTCACTTCTCCTTTCTGCTTAGCTCTAATAAGATTGAAAAAGTATTTACTTCCTTTATCCCCCTCACAGAGCTAATTCATCCTTGTTCTTAGCCTTGCCCCTCAATTTCATAGTTCTGAATTCTTCTTAGTTCCACCATGGTTTGGATCAATTCTTCCTCTATCTATTTTCCACTTTCAAGTGTGTTGAGTTTCCTTGAGTCTTGACAAAGGGCTTCCTTGAAGTGTGTATCTTTCGAATTCCTCCCAATAATCTGAAACATGTTTTTCCAAACCTTCACTAGGTTATCCCACTGCTCTCTTGGCATCATGTTTTATAATTGCAGCCATTTACTTTATAATTGTCTAAACCACTGGAGAATTATTTGACATTACTAAATTTTGAGAGAAAAGTGGCCATCCTGGTGGAATCAAGATTATCTTGATTTTGAAGCAGGGACACATTGAGTTTGAACAAGGTCTTATGTCAAGTATTGAGTGTACCCTGATCCTCAGAACAGATACAAAAAGAAATAAGGGAGTGATAAGAAATGTTTGCCGGGTGAACACTCACAGGGGCTTGTCTAGAAACTTGAACAAAGGAAAGGTATGAAGCATCTGCATAGACTTTGTCAAATCTGTGCTACACTCTTTGTTTCCTTGATTGGTTATTACACCACGTATACCAAATATCATCAAAACCATTTCCGTTTCTAGCAATGGGATTAAACACCTTGAATTTCCTCTTAAATTTAGACCAAAAAAGTACTATTCATTTCCTTTCCGTAAATGCTTTATTCCTCCACATTTGTCATCATTATGCTCAATCATATTAAAATCACCTACAAACACCCAATGGGCATTTTGAAGGTTATTGGTTAACCAATCCCATAAAAAAGCCCCATCTCTCTAGTCATTTGCAACATAAACATTACAAACACTATCATTTTATCTTTAACTTTGAAAAGCACCCATTGGGCTCTTTGGCAAGGGGAGGATCCTTCACTCTCCATTAGATCAGCCCGTTGAGGACCAATCAAGATGGCAATCCACCTTTTCCTCTCTCATGATTGGTAAATAGGCATTTTGCTTTATCCCAAACAAACTTCAGTGTATTGAAGGCATGGTATCCCACCACTTTGATTTCTTGCAAACTTATGATGTCTTTAGTGGAAAGATTATTGCTCCATTTTCTACCAACATACTTTCTATCTAGCATCTCCAGCCTCCACACATTCTAGCTATGAATATTTATCATCATTAATTTTTGGTTGGTTTATGGTTCTTATAAAGCCTGTTAAAGAACACAGGCATATTTGGGGTTTTCTACTTAGACCTATCTCTCCCATAGAACTAGAGATGTTTTGTCTTTCAAGATATTTTCTTTTTTCCTTAGCATTTTTGCAAAGAACATTAGTAAACTATTCATTGTCTTTAGCCATAGGCACCTCAATTATTTTAATGTTCTTACTCACCTCCAAATCAGGAGTCATAGATTCATCTGCGGGGTTCTCTGTTCCAAGGATGATTGTTTGAGTTTCTTGATTCTCTCAACTCATTCATCAATGGTTTTGAGTGCAATATGTTGAGCATTCTTTCTTTCTTTCTTTCTGGTGGGCATATCTTTGTTCAAATTTTTATTGGATTGGGGAGGACATTTGGGTTAACAATCGCTTGAGGAAGAGGGGTGGAACTGAAATTACCATTAGCTGACACAACTTTAAAATCCTCTTCAAAAAGGGGATTCGCCAAAGTAACAAAATTTCCATTAACTTTGTCATGTTAGCCATTAGCATTTGGGCCTAAATCATTACCTTCATTGGGCCCATTAGAAGTGTCTTTATTATTAAGATCAACAAAATTTCTATCACCATTCAAATAAGGGTTTTCCCCCATATTATTACTAGTGTTAACATTGAATGCTTTCTGAATATTTTTCAAGGATGGACGATCTTTCCTTGTCTGTCCATCTAGTTTGTACTTTAAACGTGAACCTGAATTACCAAGCAAGGAAAAATCCCAAGCAACTGATTTTTTCTCAAATTTCTAAAGTAATAATCTCAGGGATATCCACTTCAAGCTCAAGTGCAATTAGCACCCGAGCATTCAAATGGGGAAGAGTTACCCTTGATTCCTCAACTTGCGAAACCGAACCCAAGGTTTTTAACATTTGGGGAATAAACAACCATAATTTTGGCAGCACATTCTTCAATTCTATCTAATCAGGGGATGACCGAGCAACCACCTATTCAAAATTACCACTTGGTGACCATGGAAAGACCCTAAACAGTTATTGTCCAACTTTCCAAAAGCTTTTTTTAAGGACCCTTTCTTGCATACTGCGATTTTGAAGGAATACAACAAAGAGCCCTCTTTGAATCATTCTACTAAAATTAACAACAATGCCCAATTTTTTCCCCATACATTACTAAACGAGTCATTAAGAAATTCTCTAGCCAGAAGAAATTTGTTATCCATGCAAACAAAAAGGATAACAAGTTTCAAACAGGATTCATTAGATTTGATAGCTCTCACCATATCTTCGTTAGGAGAAAGGGATAGGGTTTCCAAACCATTCAGAGGAGTCCTACGCTTTTCTCCCCCTTTGGGATTTGCAAATTTTGAAGACGCTTTTGTCTCCGATTCCAAATCCCTTGGATCTGGTACCCACACCTCAGCTTGATCCCAAATTTGATCCTTTGCAGAATTTTCCATTGAAATAAGCTGTTGCAAGACAGTCCAACCCATATTTTTCTGCCACTACAGATTTGTATGATGGCTTGATTGCCTCAGCACTTGTTTGAATATTACCATTCGAAACATTCTCCTTTGCGCTAATATTCCTCTTTTCATTCCCATTGCATTCACTTTATAATTGCAGCCATTCAATAAAAGAAATCTAATTTGGATCCTTTAGCAGGCCAAAACCTAGATGATACGGTAAATTTGACAGACAGAACATGCATGGAAAGCACAAAAGAGAGCAAAAAAGACTTGTAAAGAACAAACCATATCAATCAATCACACACGAAGACAACATAAAAGGTGGTAAAGGAGAGTGGCTGCCAGGTTTCCCTGCAAGTACAGGAGCAATCTCCGAGGAGTTCGTAGGGTTCTCCATTAAAGAGCCCCACTTGTAGAGCAAAAATTCACTCAATTTCGTGAGCATTTTGGCTTTTGAAAAGTCCATTATGCAACCAATGAATGAATGAAAAATACTGATAACTCCTCCAAATTACTGATGTAAATATAAACCAAGTGCATAGATAGCCCCATAATGGCCTAATTTTTAAAGTGACATATTTACTCTAAACCACTGAACTAATTCTAGATTTGGCAAGTAGATAAAAATCGTGCACTTTCAAAACAAAATTGCACTTGAAAAGTTACCGCATGTGCCCAAATGAAGCTTTGGAAGTTGCAAAATGTAGGATTAGATAGGTACTCATGAAAATCTGCAATTGTGATTAGTCTAGACACTGAAAGCTCACTGGAAGCTTTTAGGAAATTCTAGCTCAAATAAAAAAAATGGCCTAAAAAATGATTAAAATTGAGAAAGATATGGGGTTGTGAAATTGAATCGTAGAAAACTCCAATGGTGAAGGGAAACATTTCAAACCAGTTGATGACATTAGTGATCTACAAGATTAAATTTAAGGGCTGTATGGAAATCACTAGGAAGAAATCTTCTACTCCTGTTTGACATGTAGATGGACATCAAATTTAGAATAGGAAAACCAAATTCGAGGCAAAAATAATGGCTGACTGGGCTACCTATGTGGCTATGTTGACGTGGATTTTAGCTGAGGTGGCAATCTTGTAAGGATCAAATGTGGCAAAAAACCCACTTGGTGCCAGGAAAAGGCTGCGATGATTAGATGAAGCAATATTGTGCTGATGTGGCAGTCAAAGGACAGATTTGAGCCACTAATTTGTCACAAACATCTCTATTCCATGTGTGCGTGTTTATCCACCCACAATTGAATTTATGAAGATCCCATGTGGGTCATTTTTAGGCTGATTTTGTTGGGGATTAAGAAGGTTAGAGGGAATTAGAGTCGTCGATCTGCCTATGTCTCGAATCTTTTGTTCTCTATGCCGATTTCAAACAAAAGCCTTTGCCTCACCGGTATCTCATGCGCCTTGAGATTGGCCATGCAAGAGAAATGGTTGCAGATTAGAAGTTCCAAACCTAGTGTGTTCCTTTGAAACCACATGATAGATTGCAAAACCATGTTGACATTAAAGTGATTGCTGGATTTGAGAAGAATGTTGGCCGCTTTCCATAGAACTATGTTGGGTGATTTGCAGATGGGTTGTGTCCTACGAATGCATTGCAAATGTAAAGCTAAGAGAAAACCTTAATGAAATGTATCCCACATGCACGGGAATTCAGACAATTGGCCAAATTATATTCAACGAGCCTGCTTAATTCAACACAAAGCAAGGTGGTCAATGGTATGTGAACCTTTGATTGGGAAGAGTATTATAATCTCACTTTCTGATATTGACTCTGAGCATTCCGCACTTGATATGACAATAAAAAATAAAACGGAAAGTGCCTTGGCCCAAGATTTTTGCTAGATCAATATTATGATAAGCAGTTGCGGAAAAAATAAATGAGAAAAATATGCAGAAAATTATTTTTCTTGATAAAATGGTATTGTAGAGGGTAGCACAGCTCAGTTTCCCAAAAAATTTTTGCTTCAATTTTTACTTTCACCAAAGATAGACAAATTTACAGTCAATTTTCATTGAAAAAAACTACTGAATGGGATAGCAATACCAAAATTGCCAAATTATGCACCCACGATTGAATCAAACCAAGATTGTAGTCTTTAAGAGGAGGTTTTCACACCTTGAGAGCTTTAATACCATATGTTAGAGTTTTAGGTGACTCTATAACACCCTAAGGATCAACTGAAAGACCATGATAAATTCTACAAGAGAATGACAAGGCAATTGCATTAAGATGCAAAAATGATATTATTGAATTTATATAATTGACATGTACATAATAGGCTTGCATACATAGGCAACGAAATAAGAGACATTGATAAGGAGTGAATAAGCTATCACTTATGCACTGTGGAACCACATGCCTACCAAAGGTGGATCACCCTCCATTATGCAATGAAGTATGTGCCATGATGAGGATGATAATGTGATATGTGCATTAAAGGTTGATCTCACACATAAAGTGGAATTGGATAACAACTATCACCACCTAATGTGGAATTCTCTTACATCATGTGCTTAATATAGGTGTAAACTCGTAGGCTTCTTAATGAAAAACTAAGATGAAATGCATAATCCTAAGTAAGCTTAAGTAAAGTATAATTACTGAATATTTACTTGCACCAACATGATGCTTTTGCATCATCTTTTCCTAAATCAGAATTAGAGTTTGAATCTAGGTCACTGTTGTCGTCAGTAAACACTGTATCAGGATGTATCCCGTTAGTGTATCAAGATGTATTCTGTTAGTGTATCAGGATACATGCCGTTAGTATCAGGATGGGGTGTGTGTCGAGATGTATGCCGTCAGGCCGACAGGGTGTGTATCGGGAATGTTCTGTTGGTATCAGGAAGGTTCTACTATTGTAGCTGACATGTTGTATGTGGCCGATGGATACCTTCGGGAAGGTTCCTCGAATAGTATTTATATCCCCCTTCGGGTGTTTACCGTACTGGTAAAGAAATCAACACATACAGACAATGGAACAGAATAGTAGAATTATATTCGCATATGCCAGACATACATTATGCTTCATAAGATCAATGATAGAAGATAGAAGATGATTTACAATGATCCCAGACGGGATATAAATACTATTCGCTGAACCTTCCCGGAGGAGTCTGTCGGCCACAAATATTATGTCCGCTACAAACTATTTACCTGTCGGCTACAAAATACAAAACACCGACAACAATCATTCCGTCGGCTACAGAACACCGCCAGGACCATCCAGTCGGCTAACATCGGGATCGTTGTAATCATCATATCATCAGAAGCATAATGTAATATCTTAGCGTATGTGAATATAGTTCTGCTATTCTTATCTGCTATTCTGTTCCATTGTCTGTATGCATTGATTTCTTTACCCAGTACGGTAAACAACTGCTAATATGAATGACTGTGTCATCCTCACCAAATCCCTTATGTGCCTCATTAATCCATGTGCCATCTATGGGATCAACATTCCATCATGTAGTTGGAGTCTATTGTTTGTTAAATGTAAGACCTTAAAGATTGATAAGTCATTGCGTTTGAATAAAGTTGTCTTTTCATCACCATACATCTTTCGAAGGACATTCATGAGCCCTTCTTTCACCTTTTCATCATTATGAGGCACCTTCTGCTCTACAGAGATTGATCCAACTACTTTGGAACTTCAACGTACTTTTGATGATGCTATTCGGCCGATTTCCTGTTCTGGTCGCCATCTTCTACAACTTTGTGATTCTTCTAGATTTGTGATCTTGAACGGTCTTTCATGCTTTCTTGGTTTTGAGATCTTTACTTGTTGGCCTTATTGTGGGGGTGTTAGCATTGTTGACTATGCCCTCACCTCTCCCTCCTTTATACCCTTCATCCATAGCTTCATCATCTTACGCCTTCCTCTTGCAGACCATGCTTTCCTCAGTATTCAAATTTCTCCTCACTCGTCATCGCCTCCTCTTCAATCTTCTCACCTCTTTCCTCTCGCTACCCATCCCCCTACTTGCTTTCACTTCCTTGATGGCAAGAGTGAGCTCTTTTCCTCTCATCTTGCGAGGCTTCTTAATCCTACGTGTTTTAGTGATTCTTGTGAGGTCTCCTCCATGTTTGATTTGCTTGCGACAACCATTTGGAAGTCTGCCATTCTTTCCATACTTGATCGCCCTTCGCACTCCCTCCAAAGCAAACACCGTAATACATACCCTATGAACCAATGGTTCGATGTTGATTGCAAAGCTTTTCATTGCTTAGTGTGTTCCGCTTTCAAGGCTCACTCCCTCGCTTTTGCTCACCTTCGTTCTTCTTTTACCTCCGTTTTCTTCACTGTAAGAAACAATCCTTTATCGTGTTCTAGTGTAAATCCCTATGCTCACGCTGATCCGCAATCCCCAGCTTTTTTGGTGCACCCTCTTTCCCCGCTGCCCCCCTCCATCCTCCTTCCTTGACTTTCGCTCCCTAACCTCTCATACCACGACTCTTTATGACATTCCTGGGCAGCCATTTATCCACCCCATTCCGCCTACTTACTGTCACTTGGTCACCTCTTCTCAAATTTATGAGGCCAACAGATCCATGAGATGCAGCAAAGCGGCGAATGAGGAGGGGTTCTAGGCTGAACTCTTCAAGTTTGGTGCCTCGGTTTTGGGCCCTTATCTCTCCATACTCTTTAATAGAGTGGTTTGCACTAGGTTTCCGACTTCTTGGTCAAGGCATCTAATTGATTTGATTCACAAGACCAGTCTTGTTTTTGACCCTGGTAATTTCAGGACGATTATGATCGGGCACACATTTGCCAAACTATATGCTACAACCTTGAATGCTATGTTATCTAGAGCTTGAAAGGAGAGATTGTAGAGCTAGAGGGTAGGCTAGTTTTTGGGCTAACTGCCAGACCATGGATCACATTTTCACTTTACGAGCTATTATTGAAGAGGCGGCGAAAGTTTGCTGCTACTTTGTTGATTTTTGCAAGGCTCTTGATTCTTTTCCTAGGATGGCTTTACTTCAGAGGCTTCGTGTGATTTGGATTTTAGAGATGTTACTAACTGCTATCATGAGATTATACGAAACTATGGTGGGTAGATTCAGGAATCCTGAGGGATTCTCAGTTTCGATCCATAGCACCATTCGAGTTAAACAAGGTTTCCCTCTCTCCCCCACTTTGTTCAGTTTGTATATTGATGAGCTTGAGGACTTCCTTTTGCCAGGAGACGGTTGCTACTTACATCGGGTCTTGATCTTCATTCTTCTTTTTGTGAATGATGTGGTTCTTCTTGCTTCTCTAGAGAGTTTACAGAGGCTTCTTGATGGTTTGGCTTTCTTTGGTGATTAGTGATAGTATGAGATTAACTTGGGTAAGACTCGGGTTATGGTCTTTAATTGTTTAAAGACCTCTCATCTTCACTTCTTTCAGGGACAGGAGATTGAGATTACTTCTTCTTATATGTATCTAGGAGTGAAGTTCTTTGGACCTCACTTCAGTATGAGGTCGACGATACAGTCCAGAGTTAGTAAGGGTATGGTTTCTCTTGCTATGCTTGAGAAATAGTGTTTCAGACACCATTTTCAGGATACCTCGTCGAAGTTATCCCTCTTTGACTCCCTTGTTCGGATGACTGTTCTTTATGGCTCAGTGGTTTGGGGGCATTCTCCCCTTGTTTTTGATTGGGCCTTGATCGAACAGGTGCATAAATTGCTTTTATGACATATCATTAGATGTCACACGTTCACTTCTCGTAGTATCATTCTTGCTAAGTTTAGTGCTCATCCTTTTAGTCTTGTGGTCATATTTGATCTGATTTGTTTCCTTCATCACCTTTGTGATTTTACGAATTTGGTTGGAGAACGAGATAGATACTCCTACTTGGCGCATAGTTCTTCTGTTGTTACTGCGAGTTCTGATACTAGTTCTCGAGCTCGTTGCTAGTATGCGTAGGCATCCTCTCTGCCGAGCTCGATTGAGATTGATATTGACCGTCTCCCTCCTTATCGGTTCTCGCTGAATGCCCTTGCTCATCTCCTCCCCTCATGATAGGAGTTAAATGAACATGTCAGACTGGATGTCTACAAACAATACATTATCACCACGTGGACTAACCCTCCTGGTGGATTACGTTTGAGGATGGCCTTCTATGCTGAGCACTTTCTAGAGATCTGTGATGGGATTATTGTTTGTCCTAGTTACCTACCTTGACGGTGGTGTCATGCCCTGCTTATCTCTCTGGGGTCCTTCAGAGTTGGTTTTCACCGTCTTTTGGCTCAGATCGACCATCATATTGATAGAGGAGAACGAATCTGTAAGCTGTGTACTTTGGCGGAGGCCGAGACGAAGACTCACTTTATTTTCCGTTGCCCTATCTTTTATGAGAAAAGAGGGAGATTTTATTGTTTGTTCCTGGACTATTTTTCTCTTTCAGCTTTCTTTAGTTATAGTGATTAGCGATGTCTTGCACTCTATCTTCAGGAGGCCACCCTACTCCGCGATAGTACTTTATAGTCACTACTTCCTTGCCGGCATACCTTTGATCAGCTCATTACTACCTTTTTCTCACCCTTATCTCCTTTACGTGGTGTGAAAAGGCTATCCAGTTCTACCAGTTCTACCGGTCATTTCATGTTTGTTAGACCCCGCAACAGTTTCTTTCATCAGCGGCACTCCTCCTGGAGCTCACAAAGACAGATTGGGGCTCATGTTCACCCACAATCTTATCCTTCTGTGACTGATTTCTTCTTAGCAACAAAGGACTCCTAGTCTTTGTTTTGGCCTTTATCTACATCTCTCTTTCCCTCTTCTTGTTTATTGTTGTTTGCTTTTCTCAGACACTATTTGGTGCTCCTGCTATTGTCAGTTGTCTTGTTGTAAACTCTTAGTCCCATAGACCTTTTGTGGTGTTTTGTTGGACATTAATACTATTATCTTATCTTATGTAGGCCTTAGTGCATAACACGTGGACTTTAGAGCATAGCATCCATATAAAGTGTAGGGACATAGTGTTCCACTACCATGTTATAATGGGCTTGACATATAATCCCAAATTAGATTCCTTGCTATAAATTGCAAACAAAATTCAACTAAGAACAAGAATCATATAACAATGGGTGTATGCTATAACAAAAAGTGAAAATAATTTTCAAGCTACAAGCATTCATAAATGAATAAGTTAAAACTGAAATTTAAAAACTCTTATCTCATAGTAGATCATCGATCATCACCGAGAATCATTTACTTCACATGATTTAATTAAGATGAATTTGCCTTTGACCACCAACCTCCTCTATATCAACCATCATTAGCTATAGAAATTCTTGCTTCTTAATCATATCCTCTAAAGAAAATGAAATAGCTGAATTATCTTGTTTTAATAGGTTTGAGCAATTCCTTATGAATGTGGATGTGATATTTATGAGAGCTATTTGTGAATGTGGCTATGATATTTATGAGTGGCTATGTTAATATTGGTACATCTATCCCCGATAATAGAACAAGTCTCCTTAGTGAATTTTACCCCATCTCCTCCATCATCAAACACATCCTAGATTACTCTCTATCAACAATGTTAGTAGGGATGAGGACTGGCATCATACTTGATAAGCTTGATTGTAATGTCCCCTTTTTGGGTCAGTCAGGATTGATACTTATTTAATCAATCATAATGGTCACAATAGTTATTTCAATTATTTCAATTAATTACTTTTTGTGAATTTCAGAGGAAGGATATAGATGTTATTGAAGTTGCCAAGACACCATCTATGGACTCCCTCAAAGTTTACATGTCCAAGTCTATTTCACGAAGATTTATGGAATGTTGACCCCTACACTCTATTGGGATAAGATTCATTAGATTGGATTTATACAAGCCCCTCCTTGGCAACACTATACATCCTTCCCCATAAGTAAGATAGTAGTAGGATTGAAATTTAGATATATATTTACAATTTTTCTATTATAGTTAATATTACAATCTCATTATTGTAAATGATATTAATACTACAATACTTATCGATATATGATCAATATTCATGTATATAAATATGTATATCATATAGATATAATATATCTTAGAATCGTATAAGATTGTTTCATCCTCTCTTTTGAAGAAATGCCATTGTATTTACATTCTCCTATATCATCATAATTTATTCCAAAAGTCACACCCCTTCATAATTACAATCTACATGAAAAGTCACAACCCTTCATAGTTACAATCCTTTTGAAAAGTCACAACACTTCCTAATCATAATCCTTTAAAAAACCACAATATTTTATAATTACAACATTTTTGAAGAGTCGCAATCATTCATAATTATGACCCTCTCGAAGAGTCACATCCTTTTAATATTATTGATACCTTTTGAGAAAGTCACTTCCTTATTTTCTTCACATTACATATCTCTTCCATTATTCCTTCTTTTACTCCTATCTTTTTCGCCTCTTCCTTCTTTCTTTTTGAAGTGAACTCCCTCTCTTTTATATCTTATTTTGAAGGAGTCACGTCTCTTTGTTACATATCTCTTGACTTTTCATTAGATTTAGTTGACTTATATTATTTATGTTGTATACAGTATTATTGATTTACTTATTTACTTTCTACAGTATTATCTTTTGTAGTCAATTTTATTTATTTATTTATCCATTGTAATTTTATTATTATTTATTATTTAATTTCATTTATTTTTAGATCTTAATTTGTTGATGATAAATTTTATTAGTATTTAGTTTTATATATTATAATAAAATTTATTACTATTTGTTATTTGATATATATTAATAATAATTGTAATATATGATTTTATCATCATGATTTATTTAATAATATTGTCGTACTTAATTATTATTAAAATTCTATCTTAAAATGGGGACATGACATTGGTGCTATGTAATGTCCCCAATTTTGTCAGCATCAGAGTTTCAAGGATTAGCCCATTATTGTGATCCTTGTAGGCTAATTATTGTGGATAGAGGGTCTTTTCTGGCAGTGGCTTGGCAGGGAGGGTCTCATCTTCTCTACATCTCAGTAAGCTACAGGTTGGTCTTTGTTTGGCTCAGATTGGACTTCGTTTGGGTTTAGTTTTCTGTGCTTACTATTTGTGGTAAGTTGTTAGAGATGGATCCTTTCTATTTTGGAAAGTGCATTTGGTCACATGGAGAAATAATAGGTACGACTCCTATTTCAGATGACATATTTAAATGATGAGTATTTTTGAAGTTATTATATTTTTAGTGGCCAAATTATTATTATTTATTAAATGGCTTATTATAAAGTTGTAATTTAACTTTATAATTTCACTTAAGTTGAGAGTTGAGTTATCATTGGAAAGTGCCATTTATTAATTAGTTAAGCCAAATCAAATAAGAGAATCTAATGGAAGCTTCTAATTAATGTTGTGTGGTGAAGCTTCTTGAGTGAAGTTACATTTTGGAAACTAAAGGGAATCTAGAGGTTATAAATACAAGCTAATTTCATTGGGAAAAGAACACTTGAATATTTATTTGCTGTTGTTGCCTTTGTGGCTTTCTAAGTTCCATTTTTTTGTGCCCTTGGTAAAAGGGTTTGAAGTTGATTGTTCTTCCACAGCTGAGGTATTGTGGATTTCTGAGAATTTGCTTGTTTTCCTACTATTCTTCCTGTTTCTCTGGAAGAAGCTTTGGCTGAGAATTGTAGTGAGTTCAATTTTGAGAATTGTAAGTTCGAAAATTAGGAGAGTCTTCCTACCGTACAATCTGTTATTGGGAGACACCATTGTTTGGGATCTAGTTGCATTATCATTAAAGGTTGATCTACATATGTGTGGACTACTAAGAAAATCTTTCATTTCTATAATTGTCTAATTTGAAGAGACTAGAAGCTGCGATTATATCCTACAGACCTATGATTCACATTGTGGAAAATCAGCGTGCATCATGGTGCTGCTGTTCGATCCTGTGGCAGCGTTAGAACATTCTCAAGGCCTGCATTTCTTTTTCCAGGTTTGTGTTACCTTTATGAAGGTCTGTGCTTCCTTATTCAGGGTCTGCATTTGATATATTACGCGTCTAGAGGCAGATTCGTGACCAGTAAATAATCACCTTTGACCTGCAATTATTATCAAGAGGGCTGCACCTGATATCAAAAGAATTATGCTTATAATGCTTGGTCAGCATTGGACATTTTGACTGATTATTATTGATGAAGGTAGCATCCAGCTTGGAGAGAATCTATGGTCTGTCTGTCCAATTCTGGAGCTGCACATTGAGCTTGCAGGAAGGAATCCTATGCATCATTAGCCGCCTGGGAGTTCTGATATATTTACCAAGTTCCATTTCCTTGATTGTAATTTTCACTTGCATTTGCAATCAAAATAAAGAGTTCCATCTGGCTTTTGTAATGTCCCCATTTTAGCAGTTGACCAAGTGTGTGTGCGTTAGCCTTGTTCTACATGGTCCCGAGGGCTAACGAAGGGTTTAATGGGATCCTGGAGTGTTTTGGCCTAGTCATTTCCAGTTTGGGCCAAAACGAAGTTGATTTACTCAGTTTCAGGCATACTTACTATTTTTAGTAAGTCGGCAGGACACAGTGCAGGTCAATTTTGGTGATTGGATTTGATACTCCTTGGTGAGAGCTTTCCGATGAGCTATCACTCGCATTATTCGGAGTCCGGTTGCTAATACATTTTAATGCTTGAAGTTTTATTAAAGTAACGTCTAATTTAATTGTAAAATATTAAAGTGTTACCTTAATATTTATTTTATGGGGATGTGTACCCAAGGGAGACATAAGGGGTATTTTAATATATGTTTTATATATTACACATCTTTTATCCCACATAGCCCATATGAGTTGAGCGAACCCTTGGAAATAGAATAAAAGGAAGCATTTGTGGCTTCATTAGACAGGTTGAATATGAGAAGAAATTGGTGTGTGAGTTGCAGCTCCGTTCTTGGCATTTGAGGACGTTTATCCTCTCTTGTAACATTCTAGACGTCATTCCCTCGGGGTTTGGCCTTTGGAATTCTTTGTTATCGGCTTCATTATCAGGCAGTTTAGTTGCATTTCCAGCTACAGGCAGATTTGGTATTTTGCTCATATCTTCTTTATTACTTGTCCGACGCTTATGCCGCTTTGAGGGAATGATATTACGAAGGTAGTGGACTGATTGAAGGACAAAGTATTGTAGCAGCACTGTTCATGCGGCACTATTCACACAACACTATTCACGCGGCACTATTCATGCGGCACTATTCTTGCGGCACTGTAGCAGCAAGTTCGAAAGCATGGGCTGGAGTATTATGTCAATAATGTTGAATTAATTAGTGAGTTGATAAATCTGCCATGTATTTGGTTTTATGAATTCTGAAAATAACATTTTATTGGCAGCAGTTCATTTCCACTTTGCATATTATTGTAGTTTCTTTCTTGTTTATGTTGTATGATACCAATTCCATGCACAAAACACAACAAACAAATAAACATTTGATTTCCGGAGTTATAAGGGGTTTAAAACATTAAATGGAGAAATAAGAGGTGGAATGCAAACTGTTTGACATAATTCCTTTCAGCAATTTGGTTTAGTTTTTTGGGACATTCAGGGGTGCCCATTACAGTGGTATCAAAGCTATAAGTCTTGCCATCCCGTAGAGGTCTTATAGGGAATTTGGAACAGCCAGATAGAGGGAAAAGTGTTTGACGAAATGTCAAAACACTAAAATCAGAAATAAATAAAAAACACACAGGCTAAGCATTTATGTTTGAGCATGCGACAGGGACCTTATAATTTCCGCGATACCAGAGCAAGACAAAATAGGATTTCAGACTTGCAAAGCAAACAGTCTAGTAGATCCGTGTAGGTGGACATTGAATCCAACCATACAGACATAGAGGAGATATTCTTTGATCAGGACAACAATATGGGTGATCGAGATGACAGGAATACAGGATTAGGCAGAGGCGGGAATGCCGGTCCAGTTCAGGGGGAGGTAATGTTCAGACAGTTATTGGATAATTAGAGTAGGGGCAGCGTACGCAGCAGGAGCAGAATAGGCGAATGGACATGATGTTGCAGCTCATGGCTAGACAGATGGGTGTCAATATTAATCCAGGTGATGCCAACAACAGAAACAATAACAATGAGGGAAACAATAACAATGGGGGAAACAATAACCATGGAGGCCAAGGCAACAACAATGGTCCTGAGAATAACATTAATGGTAATAATGGACACGACAACAATGGGAATGGGGCTAATAACTTTAGACACGTTGCACGCCCAACGCGGACTGCGAGCTCGAGACCTCTTCTACCCACTTTACCACCCAGAGATCTGATTCAACCAGTAAATGAACCGCAAATTACCGAGTTACAAGATCAGTTCAGGAGGGACTGGGAGGCTAGTGGATCGGAGTTTCAGGCGGATATTTCCCTCAGAGATTATATGGACTTGAGGATGAGACACATGCTTAGAGCTGAAGGGAGGAATCAAAACTTTGAGCTGAGAAAGAAAGTTGGAAAACTTTCTTTACCTTATTATGATGCTTCAGGGAAGATGACTCCACGAGCTTGGGTGCAGAAGGTAGATACATACTTGCAGCTAAATCCTATGCCTGAGGAGGAGGCTATCAAGTATGCGGCTATGCACTTGGATGGCGTTGCACATGAATGGTGGCATCATGGCATGGTGACTTTGGAGCATAATCAGATTACATCCTATGAGGAATTCATCGAAACATTGATTGAGAGATTTGACACTAGGGATCCCGAGTTACATTTCAAGGAGCTAGCACAGTTAAAACAGTCAGGTTCTGTGGATGCTTACATTGCCGAGTTTCAGCGCTTGTCTGTACTTGTTACTGATATCTCTCCTAGGAGATTGGTGGTGTTATTTTGTGATGGTCTTGCTGATCCATTAGGAGGTTGGGTGAAGGGACATGATCCACTCACCTTAGCTGAAGCAACTAAAAAGGCACGAGATTTAGCCCCTTCGGTATACAAAGGAAAAAACCATTCAATAGATTCTTCCTACCGCAAGGACAAAGACAAAAAACCATTTCAGAAAGAGTATAGCAAACCCAAAGAAGGATCAAAAGGACTAGACAATGAAACCTTGAATGAATTTCAAAAGAAGAAGCTGTGCTTCCATTGTAGAGAGCCTTGGGACTTATCTCATAAATGTTCTCTCAATGCTAAGGCAAATCAAATGGAGTATTTTTTAGCAGAGGAGTTAGAGTCAGAGGGGGAGGATCAACACTCTGATTCAGATGAGGGTAACACTATAGAGGAGAGCAGCATTCCTAAGGATGATAGATCGTTGGCACGCTTGACAGGGGCCCAAAAGGCAATCACATTTAAAGTCAAGGGTACTATCCAGGGGCAGAAAGTGATATCTCTTATTGACACTGGGGCTACACATAACTTCATAGATGCACAGTTGGTAGCCAAGAGAGGGTTACAGACAGAGGAGCATAATGGGTTTAGAGTCATGGTGGCTAACGGTGATAAATTATTATGCACTCAGAAGATATCTAATCTTCGCATCAGGTTTGGAGATGGCTACGAGTTGGAGGATGAGTTCTATGTTGTGGACATGGGAGATTATGATGTCATCCTCGGCATGACATGGATGGCTTCACTAGTTGAGTTCACACTCAACCTAGTGAAATTGGAGATGAGATTCTAGCATGAGGGCAGAACTGTGGTACTTAGAGGACTTTCAGATGGAGGTTGCAGAGTAGTGTCCTTAAGGAGAATGCAAAGACTTTTTCGTCATGATGACATAGAGTGGGCGACAGAGTGCTACATTATGCCAACTTCACCAGAGCCACAAGAAAAGAGTCATCCACCAGATGTCTAGAAGATACTTGATAGACACGCTAAAGTATTTGGTGATATTCCTCATGGGGTTCCTCCTGACAGAGGGATGGAACATGTTATTGAGCTCGAGGAGGGAGCCAAACCAGTTATGATTACTCCCTATCGTCATCCTAAGAAACACAAGGATGAGATAGAGAAGGCGATTAAGGATTTGTTGGAGATGGGGCATATCAGGCCCAGTAAGAGCCCCTTTGCTTCAGCAGTAGTATTGGTAAAGAAAAGGATGGGACGATGCGCATGTGCATCGATTACAGGGCACTGAATAAGAAAACAATTAAAAACAAGTATCCCATTCCTAGGATTGATGAGCTGATTGATGAGTTGCATGGGGTATGCTTCTTCACCAAAATTGATTTGCGATCCGGATGAGAGCAAAGGACATTGAGAAAACAGCCTTCTGATGTCACTATGGCGACTTTGAGTTCATGGTTATGCCATTTGGTCTAACCAATGCACCCGATACATTTCAGAGTTGTATGAACCAGGTATTCAGGAAGCAACTGAGGAGATTTGTCTTGATCTTCTTTGATGACATCTTGGTCTTCAGTAAGACCTGGGAGGAGCACTTACATCATCTGGAGGAGGTGTTATCTATTCTGGAGAGAGAGTCATTGTATGCCAAGGAATCTAAATGTGAGTTTGGCATGACTGAGCTCCTTTACCTTGGGCATATCATTAGTGCAGATGGCATTCGGGTTGATCCCGAAAAGATTAGAGCTATTGTAGAGTGGCCTACTCCCACAAACCTTACACAGCTTAAGGGATTCTTTGGTTTATGTGGTTTTCATAGGAGGTTTGTTAAGGGATTCTCACAGATTGCTACACCCTTGACAGATCTTACCAGGAAAGGAGCCTTCGTGTGGACAGGGGCAGCATAGAGGTGTTTTGAGCATTTCAAGCAGGTAAGTCTTCATGTCCAGTTCTAGCTCTATCGGATTTCACGAAGGCTTTTGAGCTTCATTGTGATGCGTCAGGTGATGGGATTGGAGCAGTATTGATGCAGGAGAAGCATCCCATTGCATTCGAGAGTAGGAAGCTCCGGGGAGTTGAGAAGAGTTATTCTGTCTATGACCGGGAGATGTTGGCCATAATGCATGCATTGGCCAAATTTCGATCATATTTGGTAGGTGGACGTTTTGTGATCAAGACTGATCACAACAGTATTAAATACTTCATGAGCCAGCGTGATCTTAATGACCGGCAACAAAAATGGGTGACTAAATTGTATGCTTATGACTTTGACATAGAGTTTGTCAAAGGTAAGAAAAATGTGGTGGCTGATGCCTTATCTCAGAGACCTCACTTAGGTGCTCTGGCAGAGATTTCAGGAAATTGGAGAGATCGGATTATAGCAGAGTATGTCGGAGATGCTTGGGCTTCTGGATTGATTTCAGGTACCATACAGGATGATCGCTATGAGGTGATAGATGGATTGATCAAAGTTCAGGACAGGGTTTATTTGATTCCGTCATCACATTTGAGAGAGGCAATACTTAAGGCATTTCATGATGCACCCACAGCTGGACATCTAGGGGTCTTCAAGACCTACAGGCAGATCCGAGAGCGGTTTTCATGGAAAGGGCTCAAGGATGATGTTCAGAGGTATGTCAGGGAGTGTGTGGTTTGTCAACAGAATAAGGGAGAGCACGCATTTCCTGTAGGTTTATTACAGCCCTTGCCGATTCCTATTAGGAAATGGGAAAGTATTTCGATGGACTTCATCACTGGTTTACCACAAGTGCAGGGAAGGGATTGTATCTATGTGGTGGTGGACCGCTTGATGAAGTTTGCTCACTTCTTTGCTATTCCATCCACTTACACAGCAACACAGGTGGCAGATCTTTTTTTTAGAGAGATATTCAGGTTACATGGGCTGCGCAGATTCATTGTCAGCGACCAGGATAATAAGTTTATGAGTGTTTTTTGGCAAGAGTTGTTTAGGTTGTGTGGTACAGATCTTACACCTAGCACTAGTTATCATCCGCAAACAGATGGGCAAACAGAGATTGTGAATAAATGGGTGGAAGGATATTTGAGGAACTATGTAACTGCACAACAAAAGGCTTGGATCAGATAGTTGCATATGGGAGAGTATTGTTATAACGCCACTTATCATATGTCCATCAAGATGACTCCTTTCATGGCACTCTATGGTTATGAAGCACCTAGCTTCATGGATTTAGTTTTGGGGGAGAGTAGAGTGCCCAAAGCCAAAAACTTATTGCAGGATAGTTCGAACATCCTGAAAGTGCTCAAAGAGAATATACAACAGGCCCAGAATCAACAGAAATTGTATGCTGATCAGCACCGAATAGAGCGTAGCTTCGAGGTACGGGATATGGTTTACTTGATGCTACAACCATATAGACAGTCATCGCTCAAGAAGAGCGGAGCTGAAAAGTTGAAACCTAGATTTTATGGTCCCTACAGGGTGATTCGCAAAGTGGGCAAAGTTGCCTATGAGCTTGAGCTTCCAGAGGGCAATCGAGTGCACAATGTGTTTCATGTGTCTAGGCTTAAGAAAGCCATTGGTCAGAGTGTAGTGCCTTCTGCAGATTTACCCCCTTTGGATGAGGAGGGGAAGTTTGTGTTAGTACCCAAGGCTATTCTGAACACCAGAGAGAGGAAGCTTAGAAACAGGATAGTGAAGGAGTATTTGGTCAGATGGAAAGACCTGTCGGAGGAAGATTCTACATGGGAGAGTGAGCAGGTTATTCAGCAGGCTGGACTGAGATTGCTTGAGGACAAGCAATTTCAAGGGGGGCAGACTGTAATGGCCCCATTTTAGCAGTTGACCAAGTGTGTGTGCGTTAGCCTTGTTCTACATGGTCCCGAGGGCTAACGAAGGGTTTAATGGGATCTTGGAGTGTTTTGGCCTAGTCATTTCCAGTTTGGGCCAAAACGAAGTTGATTTACTCAGTTTTAGGCATACTTACTATTTTTAGTAAGTCGGCAGGACACAGTGCAGGTCAATTTTGGTGATTGGATTTGATACTCCTTGGTGAGAGCTTTCCGATGAGCTATCACTCGCATTATTCGGAGTCCGATTACTAATACATTTTAATGCCTGAAGTTTTATTAAAGTAATGTCTAATTTAATTGTAAAATATTAAAGTGTTACCTTAATATTTATTTTATGGGGATGTGTACCCAAGGGAGACATAAGAGGTATTTTAATATATGTTTTGCATATTACACATCTTTTATCCCACATTGCCCATATAAGTTGAGCGGACCCTTGGAAATAGAATAAAAGAAAGCATTTGTGGCTTCATTAGACAGGTTGAATATGAGAAGAAATTGGTGTGTGAGTTGCAGCTCCATTCTTGGCATTTGAGGACGTTTATCCTCTCTTGTAACATTCTAGACGTCATTCCCTTGGGTTTTGGCCTTTGGAATTCTTTGTTATCGGCTTCATTATCAGGGAGTTTAGTTGCATTTCCAGCTACAGGCAGATTTGGTATTTTGCTCATAGCTTCTTCACTACTTATCCGACGCTTATGCCGCTTTGAGGGAATGATATTACGAAGGTAGTGGACTGATTGAAGGACAAAGTATTGTAGCAGCACTGTTCATGCGGCACTATTCACGCAGCACTATTCATGCGGCACTATAGCAGCAAGTTCGAAAGCATGGGCTGGAGTATTATGTCAATAATGCTAAAGTAATTAATGAGTTGATAAATCTGCCACGTATTTGGTTTTATGAATTCTGAAAATAACATTTTATTGGCAGCAGTTCATTTCCACTTTGCATATTATTGTAGTTTCTTTCTTGTTTATGTTGTATGATACCAATTCTATGCACAAAACACAACAAACAAATAAATGTTTGATTTCCGGAGTTATAAGGAATTAAAACATTAAACGGAGAAATAAGAGGTGGAATGCAAACTGTTTGACATAATTCCTTTCAGCAATTTGGTTTAGTTTTTTGGGACATTCAGGGGTGCCCATTACAGCTTTAGAAACTAGTGTATGTTTCAATATTTTATTTCAGTATTTCATTGTGGCGAACCAAACTAAGATGGAAGTGAAGGGTCATATCCAATTATAAATCTTTTGTCATAATTAGAGCATAACTTCAGAATTACAGCAATCCTATTGTTACAGAATTAAATATCAGTTTTTCAAAGGCTGGATGTTCAAAGATTTGATTGACTACATTGTTGATTGGGAAAAATCTATTTGCATGGTACTCAAGACTTTTGCATTATCTATAGTGATAATTAGCTTTTCCTACCAAGTGTTTGTTAAAATAACAACCTTATGAATGGGTAAGGGAATTGATGCTGATAAAAATAATTCCATCAAGCCATAACCAGACTGGGGTTTTTACATGCTACCATATAATAGGTTTTTATTATTGACCAAATCTCTAGTTTCAAATCCATCACTTCTGGTTTCTATAGAGAGTGATCCATCTTGCAAGAACATAGGTTGGTACTAGTTAAGTCATAATAAAGAGATTCCTTGCTGATATTTGTGATGATTGCAAATTTCATAAAATAGGTTGTTGGGGATGTTTTCACTTGTATCGTATTTAGTTCGGCATTTTGTGTACCACATTTCATTCTTGTGCTTGTTTTAACCCTTTAGATCCCTCAGCTTTAAGATTCAGTTCACACCCTTAGTTAAAGAAGTCAGGTATGCAACCTCCTTCAAGTCTTCACAATGATTGTCAGAGCTAGTATTATGCTCTTGGATTGGCCTCATCTCTTCTTTCCAAATTTATTATGTGGTCATATACATCATTATAGGTGTTGACAACAAAAAGATTAGAGACTACTCGACAACTCAAGGAGTACTCGGAGAGTTTGCAAACCATAGTAATGAGAATCATGACAATTCACACGATTCTTGCGATTTGGTGATTCGATTCAAGCCAAACAATTTTTTGTGAATTGGTGAATCGAATCAGCGATAAAGGGTTTATGAAATATGTTACTCTCTAAATTTCACGGGTTTTTTTAATTCGTTGATTCGTGGCTGATTCGATTCCGGTTCATGACTGATTCGATTCCGATTCATGGCCAATTCTTGATTCAATTCGGCCTTGCCGATTCTGATCCGATTCTGATTATCGTTACTTTGTCGCAAACTATTCTTCCACCTAATGCCATTGATAAATCATCTTATCTTGTATCTGTTTTTAGTAGGGTTGGCTAGCTTATATATCAACTTTTGTAACTGTTGGTTGCATGTTTATTCAATCATTTTCTCCTTAATATTTTTACTTTTTGTGACAACGTTTTACCATCTTTGCAATAATATTTGTCCAAGTTCGTCTTGCTTTGTTCCATATGCTAGTAAGTAATTCTTAGGGTTGTTCAGAATGACATGAACGAATAAATTTTTTTGGACTATGAATTGGTTATCCAAATAGTATTCTATGTATTAGATTGATGGCGAGGGAACATCCTTTGTAAATTTAGTTATGTTTTGCATTTCTTCCACTAGTGTTAAGTTTCCAACGAGGATTGGTTTTTTGGGTGATCTAAATGATCTTGGTGTTACCTCCCTTCATTGATTCAATCAACATACCTAAGCTCTCTGTCTTTCAGCTTGGAGCCCCTTTTCACGCAGAATTTGGTGGTTTCTACTTGTGTTGTATATCGTTGTTATAGTTGATACAAATCTCCACATCACAATCTCTTAAGCCAAAAGCAAGTCTTGCAGCATCTTTGTTTAAAATTGCTTCTTTGCATTGTGTCTTCCTCAAACTTAATCTATCTTCATCATCATTGTTGGTCCAATCTTGCTTACCATCAGGTGTGTAGTGACCAATGTCACCAGTGGGTTTTCCTTTGATGATAATTTATTTTGAAGCTCATTGCTCATATCTATTCATAAATTATCTTGGTTTACAAATTGATCTTCTTCCTTACCAAATTTGAAACATGGGAGCTTCTGGTTCTTAATTTTTTTAATGATGCCTTTCTTCTTTCTCTGCTAGCTCTGCCAATCATATGAAAATGCGATTCCTTGCTTGACTCCTAAAGATATATATTAGTTTGGTTTTATAAATCCCAAAGTTAAAATTTGTCAAGTTCCTAGACGTCCCTCTTGCTTTAGTACTTCATCCTCTTGTTCTTTCTTCATGCCGTGTTTGTAATTTTGTCCAATGTGTCCCACTTGGTTTCTTTCTCTTGCTTTTCATTTTAATCGAAGGGGCGACCAACCAAGATTAGTGGTAGCTTCATTAGTATCCACTCAACTTATTCTTTCCAAATCAAATTCTTAGTTGCTTCTTCAAAAGTAATAGCCATATGTTAGGCCTTTATAGCACAGATGTGCACAGTTAGACTCTATAACATGTTGAGGTCTGTGGTCAACTCATCCTCTTCATTCTGATTAGTTTCCTGTTTGTCAACATTTTGGTTTGTTAACATATCTTCAGTTTTCCAAATCCTTTTAATCCAAGTTTCTTCCCCTTTTGGTGATGGACACTACGGAAGACAATGGACAAATAACAAGAATTTCTGTGAACAGAATTAATAATATACATGGCTAGAAACACCAAAGAGAAAGCTATTGAATGCAAACAACAAACGTAAAGATCATGGACAAAATAATAAAGTAGCATCTACTGTTTAATGTACATGATAAAGTATGGGAATTATGGATTAGTCTTACATCCACAAAAGCAGTCTTCATTGGGTTACCCACCAAGTTTTCTGCTGAAATGTTACAGGGATTGAGCAGATTTCTAATAAAATTGAAATTATCTTCTCTCAACGTGATAGGTTCCTCCAACAAGCTGTTTCTTATATTATGATGTTTGTTGGAACATTATGCTATTCCACGATAACAATCTCCTATTCCATTCATGAGTGTTACATACTTTATCCAACCCACCATCCTTCTTATTATGTTACTCTTTGATACATCTTGGGATGCCATATTGATTATCTTATACTGCATTCTAATTGATACTTATTTTTGATATGCAAGTTGCTTGAGCTGGCTTCTATTTATTTACAGGTTTATGCAAAGGCGAAGGAGTGTTCAGAACCACTATCAGCTGAGGAGTTTGGTATTCTTTTAGGGAAACATTTTACCACAACTTACCCAAAGGTTTGCTTCCTTCATCAACTTCCTTGAAAATTTTAGTAATTAATCTTCACCTTTAGGAAATTGATTATCATAAAAAATGAGTCTCGCTTTCCATAATAATGCTTGCATCATGGTTACCAGGAGACCCGTCTCCCCCCTAAAAGTGGCGTCTCGGAGACCGAGACGCGTCTCGGAGACTTTTCGCGTCTCCGGAGACCTCAAAAAAGGTTGGAGACTTCATGACGAAGTCTCCTGAAGTCTCCCCGTCTCCTAATCCAAAAAGTGAAGTCTCCCCGAAGTCTCCTGATAAAATATAAATGTAAAATATAATATTAAATAATTTTATATATTTTAGCCCTCATTTAAATGTTTTTAATGCAAAAATCTAAGGTACTATATGAATTCCGTAACAACTGCTTGGTGATGTACGTCACCTACAGGAACACGATACAAGTCTAAGACAACATATTGGAAGCTGTACAGGATTGCAGTAAAGATCCCAAATCACATAAATTTATGCGGCTGAGGAATTAGGGTGCAAAAACTGTTGTTAGTGCATTAGAAGATAGTATTACGTATGTTACAGAAATCTGATATGCAAATGCTTGATAATAGTATTATTCCTCATGAAAACCAAGCATCTATTTACTGATAAAGACTCAGCGATAACAGTGATAGACTAGAGGTTTTATGTATGTTAATATGAATGTATTTGGTCCCATATTTCTGTTTTTTCAAGAGGATATCATGTTTCAGTTTGATGTATAAGTCGTATTTGTTATTCGTACCTGTTTATCTGCTGTTGGCAATATCCTAGTACCAATATAGGAATCTTTGTTAGTTGAATCTGTGTAACTGGAAAAAAAACACTATTACAAAATGATTTACTACCTTTTAAACTAAGCAATCCTAACTCTTAGTTAGAAAATAGAAATCCTAAGTGTGTCTCTATGCACAAATTTTTTGTAGCAATGCCAATTTGTCAGGTTTTAAAATCTATTTCAGTAATATACTTCTGTATCTGACCGCTTATTATTATTATAATCTTTGACAGTTTGACTCTATGAATCTATTTTAATTTTTAATGTGACAACACTAGTATTATTAATTTATTATTTACTTTAGTCTTTTAGTCTTACGGTATTACTATTTTGAAATTTTGAAATTTTGTATTTACTTTTAGTATTAGACTCTTTAAGTTTAAACTATTAAAAATTTATCTTAAAAAAATTTTTAAAAAATTAAAAAAAAAAATTGCCGTCTCCAAGTACCCCCGTCTCCTATTTGAAAAATTGCCGTACCGGTACCAGTACCAGTACCGGAGACCTCAAAGTCTCCCCGTCTCCCGGTGACCTTGGCTTGCATTTGTTCATCTTTAGAAGACAGAATTACTACTTATGAAAATGCATTGATACCATTTCCTTCATCAAATATGTTGAAAAGGTTTACTTGTAGTCTTATATGAGTAAGTAACAAATAATACAGTTGTGATTTAGCTCCAAAAAAGAAGTGAACAGAGTTTGGCCCAAAAGAATGCACATCTTCCATACATGATAGAGTTCCACTTGGGTTTTAAAGAGGAACTGACTAAACTTTGGCCAAAAAATTTGTGCCTGTCATTCGTAATAGAATGTAACTTGAGGTACATGGTATTCTACATTCCTGACTTCCTGTGATTTGGAGATGAATTGCAGTGTTAGAAAGAGTTGCTAAGTAATGGTCTGACTGTATACATAGTATCAAGCATCAGTTGTTTGTAACTTTGTATGCTCCAGTCCTAACTCCAAGAAGACCTTCAATTGCAATAACACTGTTTCCTGTCAGGCTTGGTTACTGATTTGGTATTGTTGTTTTTTCCTGAAAATGGGTCAAGCATCAAAATCAAGATATGAATTTTTTTTTTAACTTAGGACACTATATTTCATACACAGTTTACTCCAGAAGTTTTTAACATCACTACACTTGAAACAAGAAAATGTAATAACCCCAACCTGGCTATAACCTCAAGAACCCCAAATTCTGGACAAATTTAAGAAATTTGGCATTTTGACAAACACTTTGCAAGCCACTTCAAATGGTGAGAAATTTCTTGTAATTGTATTCAGAACACCCATATATGAAACTTTAAAACATATTGAACACAAAAGGTCATAATTTGTATTGCAACCAACTATAGAAAACTTCAATGCTGAAGTCTACCTTTATTGAATTCAAATCTGGAAATTACAAACACAAATATAAGTATGAGGAACCTAGTTATAATTTGGATTCCTTTAATGTGATCAATATGAAGAGCACAAGACTCCCAAACTGTGGGCTGCAAATGTGAGATACTCTGCAACTTCCTACAATTCAAAATGGATGCCCAGCTGATATGAAAATAGCATCAGTCTGAAATATGACTGCTCCAAACCCTGACGTGACCCAGCATATACAGAATTTTGCATACCATTGATCAAATTGGGAGCTTAGGAGGTGGAATAGAGGTGCAGAGATGATGTACGGCTAAGCCCCAAGATAATCACAATCAATAACAGTCCTGCGAATTGCAGAAATACTAAACGCAGGTATCGAAGACCAAGCAATTTGATCATCCAACACTGCCTGTAGAAGCAAACTGCAAATTCCCAGATGTAACATTGCCTTCAATGCACCATGACCAAGCCCACAAACGTTGCCAGTAAATATGCAAGCCTCAGAAATTAATAACGTCCTCCACCACTAAGAATTCACAGACCTCCAATCATACGCTGATCACTACAATTGGAAATGTTGACAATCAATCTCTCCTTAGCCACAAGGATACAGTAGGAGACCAGGCAAATTGCTATACAACAGCAACAATTTGCCACAATACTCAGAGATGAATCCCAGAATTATAATACCAATCTCCAGACACAGAAAATGATAGTTAGGAGATTTGACCAGTGAAGCCACTATACCTCAGCAGAGACTTCAAACATTAGAAACTCAGAGACCCTTATACTTCAGCAAGGGCTCACAATTCAGACTTCAGGAAAAAGCCACAAAGCAACAAAAGCAATTATATTTTCAAGCATGCCTTTTCCCGATGAAAAGAGCTCTCATTTATAAGCTTTTTGTTTGCAAAAGTTTTCATAAAATTCCACTTCAGAAAACGTGGAAGTTTCCCAAAAGAACTCAACACTAAAAACTTTCCAACTTGCTTTTTAGAAATATCTCTTTAAGTCATTATTATAATAATATAAACATTATTAAAATAACACAACTCAATGAATAAATAAATAAGAGCTCATGTAATTATTACCCTGATCAATCGCAGATCACGACCACTGCCAAGCCATCCACTGCGCTGCTAAAAATAGCAACTGCCCATAATAGACTTACTAAAAATAGTAATTAATCAACTGAGACCCCAAAACACCTTGTCAACTCACGAGGGTCGCTATGATGAGCTAACTCAATCAACTGCACAGACTGGCCAAAAACGGGGACATTACAGAAAACTTGTAATCTAAGAAATAATTATCTATTTTTATTTCTATATTTCAGTTATTTCTCATCTAGTGTGAGCTTCTTCCAGTTTGTCCTATTAGTATTCTTTTCTAACATCCAGGAAAGACCTTAATTCCTAAAATTTAAGCTAGTCATTGCAGGTGTAGACTAATATTTCCATTTTGTCTTATGTGATGGAAAACTAGCTGAATCACAAGAGCATGTTCGTTATGGGAATTTTATTTCATGACTTTCTGAAATTATTTATTTATTGTTAGGAATATCAACAACATACACCTAATATTTAAACTGTGGTTTCCAAGGGCCACTTTTTGATATTCAAATTTCCTAATACATTTAGGATCAAATTTACATAATTTTCTTGCACATAGGCTAGAGACAACTGTCAAGTGTGATATACAGTTATTGAAATGCAGGGAACATAATGATATTTGTTCATTGTCACAGTACATTTGTGAAGGAAAACTGACAGTCCACCCGAAATAATAATTATTAGTCTACTAACCTAGGATCAATGCGAATTGCCAAATTTTGGTTCAATTTTTTTTTCAACAATGCTTGGTTGCAGATATTGCCTCATTTGTTATAATTGATCTTTATTTAATCAAGGACACTAGTATAAGCCAATAAATATGGTCATGTTCTCTCCACATTAGGCAGAGGAAGTCATAAGTTACATTCTATTAAATCAAAAGGAACCATAAATATTTATTCTTTCTCTAGTCAGCAGGTCCAAACGTATCATTCAAATGTGTAGTTACAGTGCTGACCAAATTGTACTGCCTATATAAGATAAGTGCATACACTTCTTACAATCATGAAATATATCATCTAGATTATATATCACATGCATGCATAAGAAGGTTACACAGATCTCAGACTTTATGAATTAAGGAGGGAAGATCATGGGTATTCAACTAAATCTAGGCTTCGTATCCTCACCAAAACCTATGCACCAATAAAACTTCATTAAATTGTATTTTCCTTAATTTGTCAACCATTATTTCTTGCTTGGATGAGCTGTACAAATCTTGTTGGCTCCTGTTGAAATATTATCAGAACTTTTTCAAACCTGCTGGTGATTTTCATTAACCATAACTGAATCAGCAATTCATAAGCACTGATTGCTTATTATTTAATTAGACATATCATCTCATTTTTCTGATTCCAGTAGGAAATGCAGATTTCCCCATATACTATCTATAAATTTTTGGGATATATAATAAGGTATGTCTTATCCACAGTTCTACAGCATTTCAGAATGGGGCAACAGGTTTTGGGAATGGGAGGACTGCAGGCCTATACATTGTGACTCAGCAATTACTGGACAACTTAAATAATTGCTTAAAATTCTTTATTATCATCCTTTTTTGGCAACTTTCAATGACAAGATGTATCCAATGAGTACATAAATGACTGCAAAAAGCCTTTTCTGTTAAAATTTGATCAATTTGAGTGCTAGTACACAATCACATTATCAAGGGACATCTTGATGATGGATAGCCTGATACAATAGATAGCTGACAAAATGAAAATAGTAAATACAACATTTTACATCTTCCTCATCCCTGATCTAGTGAAAAAATGGGGAGAGGTTGAGGCTCTAATCCTTGGAGTTTGTTGTGGCTCCTTGCTTGGCATGGATTGTTGTGGCTTGGCCTTCAATAGATGGTAATGCTTCCTCAACCTCACCAATCATTAAATCATTTATCTCCTGCTGTACCCATATCCTTCAATGCCTACTCAATGAAGTCAAGAATCTCATCTTTAGTGAACAATGAAGGCTACTTATCTTGCCCTATCCATCAGTATAAGGATCACTGTCATCCAAATCAATAGGATGCCTTGTCTTGTCCTCTTCCCTGAAGAGCACATGGTTATGCTAAGAGGGGGTGGGGGGTGACTCAATATAACAATGAATTTTACCAATTTAAACTTTTTCCATTACAATAGCATAAATTATTAAAATTGACAATTATGCAAATGAGAATACAATAACACAATAGTTATGTGGAATCCCAATGTGGGAGAAAACAATGGCAAATAATTGCTTTTATATATATTTTCTTTTACAATGTTTGTAGGCACCAACTTCCAAGTTTATGAGCACCAACTCACTAGAAGCACCAATTCCCACGATTTGTAGTCACCAACCTACTGGAAGCACCGACCTCCTCTGCTAAGCACCAACTTGCGAATAATGATTCCACCTTCAATATGTTGATTCTTCAATGAATGATGGACACTTCTTCAATGAATGATGGACAATTTAATCTTCTTCTCTGTTTTGCATATCTATTCATACAAATAGGCAAGTCTTCTTTTGTCTCTATAGGATGAACTTTTAAATCACCATATTCTTCTATTCTGTTCTATATCAGTAGAGTCCTTTCTTGATATTCTACCTCTTAGACTCTTTTTCATATCTTTGTGTCATATATCTGCTGGTGTATATGATTTATCTTTGCAAACAGGTCTTTTATACATATACTTTATAATCATCATACATTTCTTGTTCTTTTACTATTTCATACTTCATTAACACCTCTTCACTTCTTTTATTGATGTGCTTTAATATATTTATTTCCCATCTGCATATGTCTCTTACAATGATCTTATATTTTTCTCAATGTACACAACTCACCACCTTCTTCTCCTTCATTTCCAATCTCTATAAATAGCTTCTATGTATTTCCAAAAACACATGCCACTTAAGAAACAAACATATTAAAACAAGTCATATCTCTTCAATTATAATTCACACCACCTCCTCAGGGCAAAGAGGAAGCTGTTTTCTCTCCGTTCTAAGATTTTTCTAGATTAAGATCTCACTGAGGCTTAGGTTATAGAGCTGAAACACGCTCGTGGTATTGTTGCGCAAGCTAGACAGGGTAGGAAATGGACAGTTATTAGAAATCTCAAAGCAGTTATTCAGGATTCCGCCCCCCCCAGTGGATGGGAGGCGAGTCAGGCCCTCAAGACCAAATGATGGTCTCGCCAGTAATCAGACAAGAGGGAGACCTCCACGTGCTCTCTTCTTGTTAACTGTTGGAATGGTAATGGTTCTCTATGGTCATTACTCGGTCTCTTTCATGATGCAGTGGGGTCTGCTGATATACTTGTCGTCATTGAGACTCACAAGAGTCCCGTATGTCCTCTTCCGGGGTTTATAGGTTATCAATGGTTATTTGTTTGTAGAGAGGAGGTTCGTGCTTCTGGTGGGGTCCGTGGGTCCGATGGCATTGCTTGTCTAATTAGAGATGATATTTTCAACTTTACTTTTGTTGTCCACTCCGATATATATGCTAGATTAATGTGGGTCCGTATTGATTGTAAGAGTCACCACTGGAGAGATATCTTTATTGCTGTTTTCTATTTCCCGCCAGCTTCCTCTCCTTATGCCATACATGGTACCAAGGACGGAGACCCATATGTAGACCGGAATGAGAGTGTCTCTCAGTTTTCTGCTTTGGGGGACATCACTATCCTTGGTGATTTCAATCCGTGGACTAGAGAACTCCAACCTCCTCTTTATGACCAATGCTCTGATTCTATTTGCACCACAACGATTGATCCGATTACTTTGGGACTTCAGCGTATTTCTGATGATGCTATTGGGCCGATTTCCTATTATGGTCGCCATCTTCTACAACTTTGTGAATCCTTTGGGCTTGTAATCTTGAATGGTCTCTCATGCTTTCCAGGTTTTGAGCTCTTTACTTGTTGCCCTCATTGTGGGGGTGCTAGTGTCGTTGACTATGTCCTCACCTCTCCCTCCTTCATTCCCTTCATTCACAGCTTCATCATCTTATGCCTTTCTCTTGCGGATCATGCTCTCGTCAATATTCGTCTTTCTCCTCACTTGTCACCTCCTCTCTAGCCTCCTCTCCTCTTGCCTCCCATTGCCCGCCCCCCGACTTACAACTTCCTCGACGGCGATAGTGAGCTCTTTTCATCTCATCTGGTGAAGCTCCTTAATCCTGCTTGTTTTAGTGATTCTTGTGAGACCTCCTCCATGTTTGATCTGCTTGTTGCGGCCATTTGGAAGTCTGCCACCCTTTCTGTCCCTCATTGCTCTTTTCTCTCCCTTAAAAGAAAACACCTTAATACATGTCCCATGAACCAATGGTTTGATGTTGACTGCAAAGCCTTTCATCACTTAGTGTGTTTCGCTTTCAAGGCTCATTCCCCTGCTGTTGCTCACTTGCGTTCCTCTTACCTCTGTTTTCTTTGCTCTAAGAAACAATCCTTTATCGCCTATCAGTGTAAATCCCTATGCTCCATGCTTGCCCACAACCCCCAGCTTTTTTGGCACACGTTGTTTCCCTATTGTTCCTCTCCGCCCGCCGTCCTTGACTTTCGCTCCCTAACCTCTCACACTACAACTCTTTATGAGATTTCTGGGCAGCCTTCTATCCACCCCATTCCGCTTCCTTACTGTCACTTGTTCACCCCTTCTAACATTTATGAGGTCATCAAATCCATGCGATGGAGCAGAGTGGTGGATGAGGAGGGGTTTCAGGTTGAATTCTTCAAGTTTGGTGCTCTGGTTCTTGGCTCCTATCTCTCTATACTCTTTAATAAAGTGGTTGTACTGGTTTTCCTGTTTCTTGGTCTAGGCATCTGATTTATCCAATTTACAAGACATGACATGTTTTTGACCCTAGTAACTATAGGACCATTATGATCGGACACACGTTTGCCAAACTTTATGCTACAACCCTGAATGCTAAGTTATCCAGAGAGATCGATAGGAGAGGTTGTAGAGCTAGAGGCTAGGCTGGTTTCCGAGCTGACTACTAGACCATGGATAAGATTTTTACTTTACGGGCTATTATTGAGCAGGGTAGACACAGATCGGCGAAAGTATATTGCTGCTTTGTTGATTTTTGCAAGGCTTTTGATTCTGTTTCTAAGATGGCTCTATTTCAGAGGCTTTGTACGATTGGGATTTCATAGATGCTACTTACTGTGATCATGAGATTATATAAAACTGTGATGGGTAGATTTAGGACTCTTGAGGGTTTCTCAGTTCCAATCCATAGTACCATTGGGGTTAAACAAGGCTGCCCTCTCTCCCCCACTTTGTTCAGTTTGTATATTGATGAGTTTGAAGACTTTTTTTGAAGTCCTCTCTTCTAGGGGATGGATGCTACTTACATCAGGTCTTGATCTCCATTCTTCTTTTTGCGGACGATGTGGCTCTTCTTGCTTCTTCTCCTGAGAGTTTACAAAAGAGGCTTCTTGATGGTTTGGCTTCCTTTTGTGATCAGCAACAACTTGTGGTTAACCTGAGTAACACTTGAGTTATGGTCTTTAATTGCTTAAAGACCTCTCATCTTCATTTCTTCTTTTAGGGACATGAGATTGAGATTACTTCTTCGTATATGTATTTGGGTGTGAAGTTTTCTAGACCCCACTTCAGTGTGAGACCTGTGATCCAGTCCAGAGTTAGTAAGGGTATGGGATCTCTAGCTATGCTTGAGAAAGAATGTTTCAAACACCATTTTCAGGATACCTCGTTCAAGTTATCCCTCTTAGACTCTCTTGTTTGATCAACTATTCTTTATGGCTCAATGGTTTAGGGGCCTTCTCTCCTCGTCTTTGACTGGGTCTCGATCGAACGGGTACAGACATTGCTTCTATGGTGTATCATTAGATGTCACAGGTTCATTTCTCATAGTATCATTCTTGCTGAGTTTGGTGCTCATCCTTTTAGACTTGTGGCCATTTTTGACTTGATTTGGTTCCTTCATCGCCTTTGTAGTTTTGCGGACTCAGCAAGAGATCAGGATAGATACTCATACCTGGCATACTGCTCCTCAGCTGTGATCGTGAGATGTGATACTAACTCTCATGCCCATTGTTGGTATGCACAGGCATCCTCTTTGCTGAGCTCAATCGGGATTGATATTGACCATCTCCCTCAATACTAGTTTTTGCTGAATGCCCCTGCTCACCTCCTCCCTTCTCTTCAGGAGTTAAATGAGCATGTCAAATTGCATATCTACAAATAGTACATTATCACCACCTAGATTAACCCTCCTGGTGGGTTATGTCCGAGGATGGCCTTCTATGCTGAGCACTTTATGGGGATCTGTGAAGGGGTTATTGTTTGTCCTAGCTACCTATATCAACGATGGTGTCATGTTTTGCGTATTTCTCTGGGCTCCTTCAGAGTTGGTTCTCACCGCCTTCGGGCTCAGATCGACCATCATATTGATAACGGTGAATGGATCTGTTAGCTGTGTACTTTAGTGGAGGTCGCGACAAAGAGACTTTATTTTTCGTTGCCCTATCTTTTATGAGATCAGAGGAAGATTTCATTGTCTATTTCAAGATTGTTTCTCTCTTTCATCTTGCTTCAGTTACATTGACCAGTGGTGTCTCGTGTTTTTTCTTCAAGAGGCCACTTTGCTTCGTGATAGCATTTTATAGTCACTTCTTCCTTCTTGACCTTCCTCTGATCAGCTCATTACTGCCTTTTTCTCACCCTTATCTCCATTACGGGGTGTGAAAAGGCCGTCCAATTCTACTAGTTGTACCGGTCATTCCAGATCCATTAGACCTCACAGCAATTTCTTATGTCAGCAATACTCATCCAGGAGCTCACAGTGACAGATTGAGGCTTTTGTTACCCCACAGCCTTATCCTTTTGTGACTGATTTCTTTTTGGCAATAAAGGATTCCTAATCTTTGCCTTGTCTTTTCAGCGTTTCTCTTCTCTTCTCTTTTATCTTCTTGTTCTTGTTGTTTGTTTTCTCGGACACCATTTGGTGCTCCTGCTGTTGTCCATTGTCCTATTGTAAACTCTTAGTCCCATAGACCTTTTGTGGTCTTTTGTTGGACATTAACGCTATTATCTTATCTTATCTTATTCCTTGCAAACTAAAGCTTCAGAACTAATAAATCACCCCTTATAGAGCAATTTTGTTTGACTATATAAGTTTTAAGAGAACCGATTATTATAGAGTGAATAGTAAGAGATTGAGACGGAAGACTAATCGAAGACAACGAAAGAAGATGCAATTCAAATAAGCCAACTACTTTCGGATATGTCGACGTCCTTAAGCAAACTAAGAAGTCTACAAAGATGTGTGTAAGGTATGAGAAAAATGTCATTGGAGATAAGTCTAAGATCGGTGGAGGTGAACACAATTTGAGGCAATTTGTATGAGATAGAATGGTCACTGTCTTGCAACCTTCGAACATTTTGCAGCCACAGACAGACAAAAATAATTGATGCAGGTTTACAATAGACAAAGATATCTCTGTGGCGATTATTACATACAAAGACGGCAGCATGAAAATGTCAAAAGATAATAATTAGTAAGGCAACAATGACCAATAAATGTATTGTCTCCTTGTGATGTTCACTGTGCAAGAGTCAAATACTTGATTCCTCACTCAAAAAATACAGAAGTATTTCAACTCCTTGGCATCATGTTTTCCACCAGTGGTCATCTCTTATGACAGCTTTAATTTCAACACTGTTATGCCGACTTTCATGGCAGAAAAGAGCAGTGATTCTTTATATGATACTTTCTTAATAGAGATGACCGCTTATGATGGTGAGATAAAATAAGACAAAGGGAGACAATACAGAATAAAAGACCACCATTTATTATAAGAGATGAGCGGAGAAAGACGAAAGAAATGAGTGTATATTGACGTCAAGTCCATGTAGATTATGTGTCAAGCTAGAACATAGAAGCAATACACATCGATGGTTAGAGAAAACAATTGTGAATGAAGTAGCGATTCCAGTAGACCAAGATTATGATTTGCTAATTTCCAGTATGAATGATGGACACTGCTATTTATGATATGATCTTGTAATGTATGTGAAGGGATCAGTATTATTTAGAAAGTCAAAATAAGTCAGCAACATGACAAGTCAGCAAGGAAGAGCAAACCCAACTCAATGTGACTTGAAAGATGCTGAATTATAATTGTAATTGTAATTGTCGGAATATAACTGAGATCTCTGATTTGCTGGTTCTTCATTGTGCAATTTGTCTATTTTGTTCCTGTTTATTTTCTTAGGATATTTCAATGTCATCAAAGCCTTGACCTCGCTAGACCTCGCTAGCTTGTTCAAGCTAAGGTTGATGAGCAATGATTACATAGTCTATCAAAGGAGAAGGCATCACTCCTTGGATAGAATGGAGATGCACATGCAGATATGATGGCTATTTTGGGAGGGTTTGCAAGAGGACAACAAAAGATCGATGAGACTCGCTTGGTAGAAGTAAGGATGAGTGGATCTAATGGAGAGAATGGGCATGGCAACAACTTAGTCACCCCAAAGTTGTTAGCTATCTGCACTTCAAAAGCATCTTGGATAGAACCTCGCTGTCGACTAAGCATCCCTACTCCTGATGAGCTTATTACTATAAATTCATGGAGATTTCTCTATTGCTGACAATTTTTTATTTTTAGTAGTCGTAGAGATGGTTGCACACTCAAAGCCAAATATTTCTTTTCCATTTCTTTTCTTTATTCTTTGTTCTTTTCCTTTTGATACTCCATTGTCTTTTCAAATATTCTCAATTCAGACCATAAGCAGTGAAGCTCACAAAGGGTTTGAGAATTATGCCGATGTTGACAGGAGTAAAGATTTTTCACTAGCCACAGTTTCTCCTATGAAACCTCAGTGACTATGAGCAATTAATAACGTGTAAGATATAGTAATCAAAAGACTTAGGTACTCACAATGCAGATGACTCCTTTCCAAATTGAGGATAGGTCCTAATTAAATGATGAGGTTATTAAGAACAATCTCAAATCAAAGAACTTAACAAAGAGATATATAGGGGATAAATTGAACATACCAAGCAAGAATATACCATGTATGCTTTATGAACACATCACCATTATCACAAATGGAGTCCCTCTAAACTAAACCTAGAAAGAAGGAAAACTAACTAAAACAAAGTAGGTCACCAGAATCAAAATGACCCTAAGAAAACCCTAAGAAAACTAAGACTAATAGCTAAAATCCCTAAACTTGTTGGATCAAATGACTCAAGGCAGATGTATAACTACAAAGTGAACTAAACCAAGCAAAATCAAAAGAAAATAAAATACTCAAACTGGAACCACTCAACTTATGGAGCTTGAGTCAAATGAATGAAGACAAATTAACAACCTAGGTCCTAAAGACAACTGAACTAGAACTAATTTTAAATAACTACTACAAAATGGCTTTGTAGGGAGACCTAAGATTGGAAATAATGCCCAAGGAATTGCCCACTGATGAGCTACATGACATTCTCTTTAGTTAAGGCTTTCCATTTAGATGCACCATCTCTCAAAATGATAGAGGCTCGCTGTAAACTCTGTCAATGTTTGTCAGATTTCTCATGTACACTTCCTCTTTCTTGTATCTTGTCCCAACACTCCTCAAATTTTTTATGTTTTGTAAATACACCCAAGGTTATGCTTTGTTCATGTTCTAATTGGAAGGGGATGATTCCTAAGGAGTTTTAGGCTTTGCCTATCCAAAAAGTGAATTTCAGTCTCGTGTGCCTGTTTTTAGGATTTGTCCAACAACTATTTTATGATACTTAGTGAGTTCAAAGTTATGACACAATTACATGTCCAATTTGAAATCTAAGAGATTGCACATGATCACTATCACATGTGAAAAGAAAGGATATTCAAACCCGCTGTTAACATTTTCTTTCAAATGTTCAGTTAGAATGTACCTGCATTGCGTAAAGGATATTGTATTGATCATACCAGCATAATCTTTTTTCCCATTTTGCAAAATGTTCCACCTCAATCACTCAGTGGAGTGGCAAAGTAAAGTCCTCTTGAAAAGTAACTTGGCTGTTACCCACATTGAGTGTTGTGTTGACAACAACTCCAATTCTAGAAACTCTCTTTACCTTCCCAAATGTGTCTTCTCTCCCTTCCAATGTATCAATTGTTCCCTTAAGATATTTCCTAATTTTAATTTGTCTTCTATTTCTACATGCATGCTTTCACATTTGCTTACTTCCACAAAAAGGTTCATCAACTTGTGATGTAGATACTTGGTCACCTTCTTGTTGAGTTATAGAAAGTTGATTTAGAACACCACACACCTCTTGTAAAACAGGGTCTTGCTTTGATTCAAGTTCACGTCTTCACTCGTTCCCTCTTTTTATATATCCTTACTATCACACATGTTTTCAAGTACTTGAAAATCTTTGAATCCTAATGTTTTGGGAAATTTATATTGCACTTAATGTTTCTTGTTTTGAACTGATGTGCGACTCCCCAATTTGATTCACTTTCTTACTCCTTTAAGGACAAATCTTAAAATCTTCCAATGCAGTTTTGCTTTCTCTAGAAGATGAACTTCGATTACCTTCACCTTGCATCCTTGTGTAACTTGGAAGCTCTTGCCAATCTCTTCCCTAATGTGAATATTGCAACATCACAACTCCTTGTACCTTTATCCTATAAAGACACCAATATCAGCTTCCATAAACAAGATCTCATTGACTTCTCCATAATTTGTTGTGGTGAACTTCAACCAAGGTATAGTTTTTATCCTGATTTGTTTTGGAAGACCCCTCCATGGCAACATGTGGAAATAATCAATAGCCACATATCCATGCAGTGTTTTGGACCAATCCCTTTCCAAAAGCATGCTGTATCCATCCGGGTCTACTACTAAAATGTCAATGAATTGTTCAATTCTTGGATCAGATGCTAATTGCGTGTGGATATTTTTCAACTCTCCAATTACTAGGACTTAGTCTTATCTAGTTGCATGAATTTCTTGTTTGTCAAGTTGGGCATCAAGCCTAATCTCTTGCATATTGTTAATGGAATCATGCTGCATGTTTGCTCTTGAATCTACCAAGTAGTTTTGCAAAAGTTTTTCAAAAATTCTCAAACAGAGAAGAAACAAAGTTGGCTTACCCTTTCCTTGGTATAAGAGTGTTCCTTTTGTGTGTTTAATTTCACCCCCTTCACCTTATCAATATTTTTTGTACCTTTGGGATTTCCATTGTTGACTAAATTTTGTTTCCCGACATCCTCTTCATTCCTTTCTATGTCTTGATTTGTGTTAATGAATGAAAGCTTCGATCGAATTGTTCCTATCGGTGAAATCAAATGCATAAGTGGCCTATTGACCTTGAGCATTTGATCTCCATCCTTCATATGTATTTTGCTATGATTATTGATTATCATAATACATGATTAATAAATAGTATGATTACAATCATGTATATATCTATATATCTATATATTTATGTATATATAGAATGTTGTATATTGTTGATAAACATATATACATAATTGTTATTGACATTGATATAACTATTATTAATCATGTTCATGATATTAATCATACTGTTAATACGATTAGTATATATTATGTTGTTAATACCATTAACTCTAATTATGCTGTTAATACTAATTAGTAAATTACATCGTTGATATTGATTTATACATTCATCGATAATGAGTATCACTATAATCAATGCTGGTATCAATATCTATTGTGCTATCAAATATAGCACATTATGATATCAATACTTTATCTTAATATTGCATTAATATCAACCAGTTTGATAATGAGTATAGAACATGCTTTATATTACATAGGGACATGTCCCTATGTAGACATGTCTCATCTCATTAGTATATAACTTCGGTCCATATGACTTGGGAAGTACCGAAATCAATAAGTGCCTAAGAAGTCCCAACAATACTCATTGATATTTGTAATTATCAATTCAAGCGTATATTGGCAGCAATATTTACGGATTTGATCTGTATTACAATAACTTCATAGTAAATATATATTATCATTAATATTAATATCGAGAATTCTAAGGATTATGTATGCATTTATATTTCATTAATATTAATATATACACATTCAAGAAAGAACTATTATGATATTGTAACATATATATAGAAAAATTTAAAAATACTATAAACCTCTAAATTTGATCAAAACTTTGACATGGTATCAGAACTAGCATAAGGAAGATCCAATCAAATTAATAAAAGAGGCAATCTAGCCTCTATTGAATTTCTCAAAAATTTGTATTAAACCTAAAATGGTGAATGGTGTTAGATTTGAGGACTTACTTGAGCGAGCTGTGAATTTCATGTCTTGGAAGTGCAAAATAATGATGGCACTAAGAGAACATGAATTCAACGCATTTGTGGATAAGGCAATACCTATACCTGATAAAGATGATGAGAAACTCCTATGAACAAAGAACATCAAGGCTATGAAGATTCTAGCTGCAGTGAAGGATCACATAGTGCCAATCATATCCAAACTAGATACAACATATTTGATTTTCACAACTCTAGAGAACATGTATGAAATAAACAATATGAGCAGGGTTCTTGCTCTTAGACACACAAACATTTTTTCTACAAGCTCTCAAGCTCTCATGCACTCAAACATTCTTCAAGGCATTCAAGGCATTCAAGCAAGTTCTCCATTGAAGATCAAGAATTCAAGCATTCAAGCATTTGAAGGAGTTTATGCAAGATCTATCACAACATTTGCAACATTCAAGATCTCCCTTCATGCATTCAGGATCTTTTGTTGCATCTTCTATATTCCTCCTTCCATCCATTCCCGAGGTGAACTTCAAGCACACTCATTCACAGAGTATTTGATGTACTTTTATTTCCTTTCCTAAGGTTTTTGAAGTTGAGACAAGGCTATTGCATCTACATACTTGATTACATTCTAAATTTAAGAGCATATTTATAGATTTACATTGCTTTATGTTAGATCTGCTTCTACTACTTGCTAACATTCTCTATTTTCTATCTCAATTTTAAGGTTAATTCCTAAACTGGGGTTTGACCAAGGCAAACCTCCAATCAATAAAACAAAAACCCTTTTTCTTGCAGGTTGTGGATTTCGGAAGACAAAACAAAGCACAAATTTTGATACCCTTTTCGCAAAACTTTGGAGATCTAGAAATTGTTTTGCGATCAGACACTGTTGAGAAGGGATGCACTTCATCCCTGCCAAGTTGTCCCTGCTGCCTAAAGTTGACCCTACTGCCTTAGGTCGACTCTACCAAACAATCGAAATATTTTTGGGTTTTGAAGATCTCACTATTTTTGGTGTAAAACTAGATTTTCTTGTCGATTGTGTTGATGTGAGTTTTTGTACCACTGCATAACATATTAGTAATTGAATATCTGATACAGAGTATCAAATACACAATTCCTCTCTTGAAAAGTTACTGCTCATAGGATATGAGAATAACTCCAATGTTCCTTACACCTGTGGATACTCACTCAGTTTATCGATGTGATTTGCTGGTAATCACACAGGCGGCCTTACGCAAATTGTTGAGGATGACTTGGATTTTGGTGGGATGATGGAGATGGTGGTTCGGTGCGAGTGCTGGATGATGTTGGTGGGAAAGTAATGATGGTGGAGGGTGAATGGTTCTTATATTTGGTATCTTTCTAACTCTCTTCTCCTAAATTCTAAGTCCTAAAATTCTTGCTATCCTACTCCTACTCTTATGGATGGAAGACTAGCAAATGGATTGGGATCGAATCTAATGAAAGTTAACCAGCGGCTCCACCTTCACAGATGCAATGATTCAAAGGAAAAATAGACTAGTTTGCCACGCAAGGCTTGCCAACAAGCCACTAGGATGCCAGTGGTCTAGTATTGATCCCTATCAAACATCTACTAATACTGCCATGCAACTATTCATCTACTTTACCCTTAACAACTTGAAATGCAACCAACTTTAACAACTTGAAAAGAAATTTTACTCTAACTATTTGGAAGTAGAAACCATGCAATAATATTATAATACCAAAGGCTCTTAATCACCATGCAAGTCACAACAATGAGAAAGAAATAGCGAATTTTGGCATTATCTTTGCAACAATTTTCTTCGACCATTACAAATGAGAGCAAATGGCCTTATATAGAGGCCAAAATGTACAACTGACAGTAGAGATAAAGAGACAAAACCAACGATCCAGATTGAATCCTAGAAACCCTAATTAGGGTTGTCACCCCATCGGCCAATGAGAAGATGCCACCTCGTCAATGGACCAATGAAAAAAGTGTAAAAGTGGCAACCAATGAGAAGGCACCAAAATGGCGGCCAATCAGAATTAGACACTTGTCCTATCCTAGAAGAAAGAGAAATTGCCACTTGGGCTTACATCAAATGATGTTCTAATATAACTCTCCTTTTTTCTTTCATTCTTTTAGCTAAGGCAATGAACCTAGCTAGCCTTTCGTTGACTTCTTCCATGGGAGGACAAGGTGTGTGCTTTATCTTGAGCTCCGCCGATTTCATCATGATGTTTGTTGCTTGTAGTGTCTTCTCATGATCCTTCTCACACTCTTTTGCGAATCCAACAAAAGCATTTAGGGAGGAAAGGATGTTCAAATGTTTCTTCTTGATAGCAACCTTTCCTAGCTCATCCAATCTCGATCCAAGTCTTGTCTCATTGATATCCTCTTCTCTGGTGTCTTCAAAATCAAGTGCCATCCCAACGTCGCTCATCATGGTTGAAATGGAAGTGTCGACGCTTAGGCTGTGATGTGCAACCGCCTTCTGTATATCTTCTTTGCCAAGGGGGATTGTCCTTCCTTTAGTTTGTCCTTTACCTATAGCATGTTTATTTTATTGACATTGGTATCAGTTATTCGCCTCATTTTCGAGAAGAAAGTTGTTTTGGGCATCATATCCTCTTTGTCTTTCTTGGTATTTGTTCCCTTAGGATTTTTGCTTGCACTACCATCCTCCATCTCGTCACCCTATTACGGGATGGTAAAGTGGTGGGCAATGAATACAAGAAGAACCAAGGGAGACAATATCTAGACAAGAACGAAAGAAGGAAGTCAGCTTAAGGACCTCTTTCAACTCTAAATGATTAAAAGTCACCTCTACCAATAGCTGGATCTTTCTTTTGGAATCTAGGATCAGACTTCAAGAATTTCAAACCCCTTGCAAAACTTGAGGCTCTAGTTGAAAAAAAAAAAAATCACAATTTAATGCTCTTGGAATTGTCCACCAATTGCCAAAAAAATCAGACCTTTGATCACAATAATCTCCTCCAAACAAAATTGCCCAAACTAGGGCAAAAATCGCAGCTTCCAAGCAAAAATCAGAATTTGCAAAAATCGTCTAGCAATGGAAAGTTTCAGATCTGCCCTAGGGAAGCCACCATGCATGAGAACTTTGCCTTAGAAAAATTGCCAAGATGAAGGTGCTTGAGTATGACGGATCTTGCTGCCTTTGAACACTGAAAATCGCCGAGAAAAAGTGCAGAACTGCCCTCCAAAAATCGCCAAACATGGGGAAGCAGTCCAAATTATCTCTAAAAACTTGCCAACATAATGTCCATCTGCCCTAGCTGAAAGAAAAATCGCCCAAAGGATGCCAATCTGCCTTAGGAAAAATGCCAAAGGAGAGAAAAATCTGCTCTTAGCCAAATCGCCTAAGCACCAAAGAGGAGTGAGGAATGAGGAAATGAGAGGAAAGAGTTTCCTCTTATACCCAACTTGTTCACCCTCCCTAGCTGGCCAACTAGGACCTTGGGAGCAAAAGTAAATTAATTAGAGCACAAGACATGGTCCCCAATTAAATGCCAAGCCAAAATTTAACTTTGTCAAGATGAAATTTGCTTTTTTAAATTGCCAATAAGACCAAAATTGCAAAAAGAAAGTAAATAATGCCTTGGAGATGCTAAATGTTTCCATTTAATGACAATTTAATAATTAATATATCATTAAAATCGGATTTTGGCTAGCGAAAAGTCATTTTTCAATATTAAATTACCAATTTCATTAAAGGCTTAAAAATTTTCAAGACAATTTTTATCCATTAAAACCAATTTTTGCAATTCAATTCAAATTGATTTTACTAAGCCATTTTAATTTTAATTTTTTTTACAAAAATACAATCATCTCTACAGTCTAAAATCGATTTTGCAATTTAATTTCATCTTCACAAAATTAAATTTTTTCTCACCAAAGAAATTCAAGATTTTCCAAAAAATTCAAATCTAACAAAATTTAATTTTTTGAAAATTATCCAAATCTGTACAATTATATCCAAATTTTCAAAAGAAATCGTCTAACTACAAATTTTGCAATTTTATCCTGCCGAGTGTTGCTCTTTGAAATTTTGTCCGGCCTAAGGATGAAATTGGTTGTTCTAGAAAATCAAGTTGAAACTAGGTGAAAATAAACCTAGCCCTCTTCCCTTTTGGCTTGAAGGTGTCGAAGACTTAAAGAGTTTTCAAAAATCAAATCAAATTTTTTTGGACAACTCAAAAATTTGCCAAGCCAATAAAAAAAGGGGGTCCCCAAAGTTTTGGGGCGATGGTGTGAGAACCTCACAACAGATTGGAGTTGCACAAACATCAAAAAATTAGATCTAATATTCCTTTTCATTTTCAAGGTAAGTCACTTAATTGTTTTCTTCATTTAACACATCTACTTTCTTTATCTATAGTCTTAATTCTACTTTATAGCTCTTGCTATATTAGGGTTTTAAGGATCTTGCATTCTTTCTCTAATTCTATAACTATTAGATCTTTGTTTGCATTAGTGCTTCTTCATAATTTGCTTGGCACTAATCTTCTTAGATCTAATTACCTTAGAGTTGGAATCGAGAGGACCAGTTTCCTTAACTTTCCTTTGAGGTACAAGGTTAATCTTGAAATGTGGAGTAGTTGAGCCCTTTTATGATTGTTTCACATCTCACCTTGCACAAGGGGTTGGGGCGAGCGTTGGGCCCAACATGCCCTAAAGTGACACTGGAGGTGGGGTGCACTAGAGGATCAAAATCTTTGCAAGATCTCATAGACTTGGAGTGACTAGAGATAGGAGATTCATGTGATCGCTTCGTGCCTTGGCTAAAGACACAGGGGTGAAAAAGGAGGTGATAAGATGATACGAAGCCTGTCTCGATGGGAATTGGAATTGCAAGGTGTGAACTTGAAACCTCAAGGCCTCTTGTAGATAACGTGCAAGGCATTGTTGGTCGGTGTATCAAGAAACTAGTAAGAGACTTGCACTCTCTGAACAAATTGTAGAATCTCTCTCTGATCTCATAATAGATGGGACAATGGAAAAGAAAGTGTCTTAGTCTCTGCCTCCCCCAGAGGACAAAGGTGGAAAGTCTAGTCCTCCTGATCAATTTGGTGGTCCATTTGAATATAGAGTCTATGAGAGCTAATTCTGAAGGAACCCAACGAAATGTGAATGGTGCGAGTCTAGTGGCGAGCAAGGTACGTGGGGTGTACAATAATCCCATTCCGAATATTCATAAAATGCTTAGCACAAAAGGCCATCCTTAGACGAAGGCCGCCAAGATGGTTACTCTAAGATGATCTACCATGATCTGCACAAAACTAAGAAGAGAAGAGGCTTGAGTGTACCAACAACGTGCCCTGCCCATGGCAACAACAATTGCCTCAGAAGAGCAATAAGATTTTTAAAATTATATATAGGGAAATTCACAAATATACATGACATTCATATGAAAGTATGGATAAAGCATGCCATTTAAACATCATAGAACCTTATTAATACAAGTTTAGGACATCTCATTGTTTCAAAACACAATATGCATTCAAAATTTGGAAATAGGAATTCAAGTTCATTGTCAATATCATATATGCATGTGATAACAAAAGAATATATAATAAGTTTAGCATGCAAAACAAAAATGCCAAAGGCTAATTACTGCCATATAGTTTCATGTTCAATATAAAAATCTTTTGGCAAAATGTTCAATGCTCCCCTTGGGATTCATGACAAGGGACTAATCGCCTCTTGTGGATTTTATAAGTCTAGTGGTTGTATCAAGCATTAGCAGGTCGATCTTTTGCTGCAACGACAACCACACTTGTAACAAATGGTATCAGTAATGTAGAGGGGAGATTGAGGGGAGATTGCTGGCAAAATGGTCAATGCTCCCCTTGAGATTCGTGCAAGGGACTAATCGCCTCCTGTGGATTCTATAACTCTAGTGGATGTATTGGACATTAATAGGTCAATCTTTTTTTGCAATGACAACCACACTTGTAACAAAATCAAAATACATAAAAACAAAGCTCCTATTCAGATTCAGTCAACTCTGCATTAGAATCAGAGTCATTTGAAGGTAGTGAGGGACAAAAGGACTTAAAATAGTTCTATTTGAAGCAACAAGTATTGAATGGGTAGGGTTGAGAAGAATCTATTTTGGCTCATGAGTTCTTGCCATAAGCAACATCTTGGTCTACTAATATTTATGTGATTGCAAAGCCAGGTCTATTATTTTATAAAGAGATTAATGCTGCAATCGATTTTTTTTCTCTTGTTTAAATTCATCATCATTTGTAATTCTTGTCCCATCTCGAAATCTACCATCACTGAATTTGTTTCTGCATTTGTATTTTAACCTTGCTCCTGCTATCAATGAGAGAGTAGAAGTAGAAAAGTTGAAAAATTTATGCATGTAAAAAGAATGGAGAAGATGCAAGTACAAGCCTTGTTTTTGGCTGTTTAGTGCATGCAAGAAGGTGGGGCCCACAAACTGACTCCCCATAAGGCAAAACAAATTGACATTTCTTATTTGTTTTTACTTTTGGGTGTGTGAAACATTGGGACAGACGTCTGTCCTTGGTATGGTTGGGGGATGGCTATGATGTCCTCGACTGCCCTCCTTTTTTGGGTGACGTCCCCGCCAAATTTCCAAATATGGGGGACATTGGGGGGTGGGGGGGGTGAGTGTCCCTTGGCCATCCCAAGTCCTCTAAACTTCCCTGATACTCGGGTAAGGAAAATTAGGCCGGGAACACATTCCCGGGTAACCTTGATCTACACTGTTTAGCATATGAGCATCCTTATTCAAGAGAGAGTTGGAGATTTAATGTATTGTTTGGAGTACTAAGTATTTGATTCTGCATGTTGTAGTGTAACAAAACTCACATCAACATGTCCTTGCCATGTTGTGTGTACAAACCAAGACTAGTCTACCATTTCACTGTGGGAAGTAGAGTAATGAACAAACCAAGACTAAACAAATTGCTTTGCCCTTTTATAAATGCATTGAGAAAATGTAGAGAATTAAAGAAATGAAATGGTAGCAACAGCAATCGAACAATAGATGGAAATAATGATCCCTCTTCACAAGGTTGATATGCTAGACTTAGCGGAGGACCACAAGTACTTGTACAGGGGTGATGTATGACTACATGAGTGTAGCAACGTGGATTGATGATGGCAATGCAATGTTCTTGGAAATGCTGCAGGCATAATGTTCGTTGTGTTGGTCTTGTATTTCACTACTATGAGATCTTCTTGTGTTTTTAATTGTAGTGGCCCGAAAAGGGATCTATAACTGTAAGGTATTCTAATAAGGTGATAAGGATCCTGGGACAAACCCATGGAAAACAGTCTAAAATGTTGAAACTGGATGTGTCATACACAGAAGAAAATCATAACAGCAATTAACAGAATAAAGGTATTAAGAAAAATTGAATGGAAAATGAATTGAGGGCAGAAGATTAGAGTAGTATAGTAATTGGAAGCTAACCTAGTAAGGTGATAAGGATCCTGAGACAATCCCATGAAAAACTGTCTGAATTGTTGTAACTGAGATGTGTTACAAGCAATAGAAAATCATAAGAGTAATCAACAGAAGACATGTACTTAAAGATTTGAATAGAAAATAGAAAATCATAATAGTAATCAACAGAAGAAAGGTACTTGTAGAATTTGAATAGAAAATAGATAGAGAACAGAGGTCATAATACTTTGCATGGAAGGAGGGCAAGCAGACAGCAAAATATATAATGTTTTATTTTATTGATTTCTATACAAGATAACACCACAGATTGGTGTGGATACTTCAATATTTTAGATGTTAAAAATAAGGTTGTATCCTTGTACTTTGATGTTGGGAAGTGCCTCAAGGAATATGAATGGATTCCCCAAACATCTCAGTGCACTGCGTTTGTGATGATTTGATGGCAAGCTGAATGTTAATGTTTCTGTGCAAAAGGATGACTGAAATACTGGAACTAGAAGATGTGGGGAAAATGAGTACAAAGACTAACTTTAAGACTAAGGTCTTATTTGTTGAGACCAACTTTAGGATATTTTCCTCATTTCTCTTCTTCTGAGTCGTTCTTAAAGCACCAAAGTACTTTTTGTCACCTTAACCACAACATTTACACTGAGTTTGGCTTTTGTGACCATTGTTTGTGGATGCTTTCCATAGTCACAGAAACTGTATCAGGGTGGTAGGAAATAAACTCTTGTCATTTACTGATATCCTCTCATCTTTACACAATCAAAAGAAACTTAAAAAGAATGCAATTTTAGAATTGCACGACTTCCATCCCCTTTGGATTACTAGATATCACTTTATGAAAAAATGAGGTTTACAAATGGTTTTTACATGTTTCTTTGGCCATGTAGTTTTCTATTTTTATTTGAGAAATATAGGTCAGTGATGTCTTATATAATTCACTATTAATCATGCTTATTTTATATATTTTATCACACTGCTTAGTTTCATGATATAATCTTTTCTCTTTTGTTAATGTTTCATTTACAAAGATCTCTCTAAAGTATCTTTGCTACAGGTCACAAGTGCCACAATAAAAATTGTTGAAAAACCATGGGAGCGAATTTCAATTAATGGCATACCACATGAACATGGTATGTTTCATCTAATATAGATAAGTAAAATTTTAGTTAACTTCTTTACATCAGTTTTTTCCTAGTTGAGATTCCAAAAGGCGTAATTAATTTTCCTTAATGTATTGTTTACACTTCACACATTGTGAAAAGTCAAAGAAAGTATTTATGTATGTTTTTGACTGGGTCTACAAAAGCTAGAATCTTTACAGTCATGATCAAATGTATTCTAGATTTTCATAGCACATGGACAATTTTTGCTTTCATTTTTATCAACCTTCTACTGAATATGAAAATATAGGAGGAACACAAAACAAATTATTACTTTCATTTAGATCTTTGTGCACCCTTGCTGTACATAGTGTTTCAAGGCAGGCAATCTTTATGGATCTTGGGAAGAAGTGTGATTTTTCAATCCTTTAAATTTAGAATCACTCTATATTTGGTGGATCAGTAGTTTGGTAAGAGAAGCATGTTCAATTTGCAACTTCTTTATTTACATTCTTACTGCAGTATGGTGGATCTTGTTATTTCTGTTAAAAGCTTTATGCTAGATCAGCATATTGGATTACATCTTAATGAGGTACATTCTAAGCTAAATGGAATGCATGCACAATACACCAATCTGGTTTCTTGCTTGGTTGGTCACATGGATTAACTTATTTTTGTTTGTTTCTATGATCGGGATGGCTATGCCAGAGGATGGCATGACACCAACTCAGGTCAATTTCTGATCTTGTTGTGGAAATGAAGTCCTACCATGGCACTATACATATTACAAACTGACACACCATGATACAAGGTTCTTAAGTTTACCAGCATGAGTGATTGCTAATCATGTGTTTCCCTTATACACACAATAGTCATAGAGATATAAAATATTGAAGATTACCTTCAATTTTTCAAGGGGCAGGGGAGTGCATTTCCAGGATGCTGTTGTTTCAAGACAATTTTTGGGGTATCTAGGGGATGACAAAGGGATGGCTATATAAGATATAGGGAAAATTTGTAATATATATAGACATTTGAAATGTTCATATGAAAACATGGATAAAGAATGCATGTATACATTATAGAACCTAACATAAATTCATTGTCAATAGTCTATGCATTTCAGAATTTGAGAATTCTTTGTCAATATGCATTTGATACTACAAAAATAACCACAAAATTCCAAAAGGCTACATTGCTGCCATACAGCATCATTTTCAATAATGATATGAAAATACAAAGTACATCACCACCCCTATTCTGCACCTACCAAACTACATTGAAATCAGACCCTCTTTTGAGTCATTGTCATGGTCCTGTTACCAAAATTTCACACATGCTGAATTTTGCTTTAAGTAACATCACTGAAAGAACATTGCAAAAAGAAGCATACATTTTCTATTCATTACTATTCCATCTTTTTGCAATCATTTATGAAACCATGCGCAAAAGAGATACAATGTTCATTGTATAGATCATCATCTGATATGTACAAAATATTCATTTTTTTTTTACAAAATGAAAATGAAATGAATTAATGTGCTAAATGGAGAAAATCTCACACAAGCCGTGAGGATAACTGATTAATTTTTCTTTCATCAAGAAATACACTAACAGATAAATATATACATGAAAGAAATAGGAATAGAGATAACCAGTCATTGCCTGTTGCTTTGACTGGTTATGGTTTCTTTTCCTGCCGCACTTGTCTAGCTCCGAGCTCCATGGTCCCCAGCAGCTGCAAAAAAAACATAAGGCAACTGATGTTAGATCCCGAGGGATCTAAGCAATGACTAACTACCTCTACGACTACATATTCTATCTGTCAATGCATTCCGTCATGAAAGAAAACAAGCAGTGATTCTGGCATTTAGTGCTGAAAGGAATAAAACCATTGTGAGTGTCACGAGCCTGTGCTCGAACCTCATAAGATATGCAACAGAATAGAAAAGATGAACAGACTAACAAATCTGCATTATGAAGTTATTTATGAACATGTGCAATGAGCAAATGGGGATTCGAGTTCCAGATTTTAATTCAACAAAAGGAATATGAAGGGGGAGTATCAATCTGAACAATGCACAAAATCTTTAAAAGGATGGATAGTTACAGCTTCAAATTAAAAGACAGAGTGCAGTAAATAACAGGGATACCGAGGAATGATGTTTGCATATCATTTTCAGCAAAAATGACAAGTACCTCAAATATAAATTGTAGAAACAACAAGTCATTTATGTTTCTATTAAGCTTATGTTTTGGCTTTGATCCGGAAGTTTGATTTCCCATCATTTATGGTACTTATAGCTGGAAGCTTTCAGAGAATTTTGTAAACTGGGAGTTCGCTGCAATTAAGGTCATGAAAGAGGTACTAGAGATTCTATTTTCAACATCATGGCTGTAAAGAAGGAGAAGTTGTTGTACAGAATAAGTGAGCGTCAGTGGATCCATATATTGGTGGCTCATGAAAGTACCCAGCAAGGAATTTTACTTTGAGGCCTTCAAGTTAAACGAGCTCAATACTTCTCCAATGGTGGAAAAGTGGTTTTTCTGCCCATATAGTGGGCAACTGATAGCTAAATTGGAAGTGGGCACTCTCTATCTTTTAATTAAAAATAGCAAGAGAATCTACAAAAAGGCATCTACAGCGACCAGGAATGGTTGAATTATTTCATTGTGAAACTCTTGATAAGAGAACTATTACATTGGAGCATGCCAAAGTAGAAAAAAAGGCTTATTGCTTGATGATGTTTTATTCTTTTTCTTCTGGCATTGCAAATTAATTATTCACAGCAAAAGATGGATCAGAGATTAATTTTCAGTTTGAGGTGAATGAGGAAGAATCACAAAAAGTTCATTCATTCTTGGACGGTCTGGTGCAGGAAAGACAACTGTACTCACAACAAAGCTCCTTCAGAAAGGAAATGAAAAGCAATGAAACAAACTCTCAGTTTTTGTTTTAAGTAATGATAACATATTTTCAAACTCCAACCAGCAGATTCAACAATAAAAGCTCAAGCTTCATCTCTACAGAAGCAATATGATGAAAGGACAAATATGGTGCCAAAGATATTACAACTTTCATAAGATAAAAATCAACTGTCAAAGGAAAAGCCTCTATATTGCTTACCAACATCACAATGATGTGAACCCAGCAGAGAAAAGAAATAACAGCTCATAAACCGTGACTGGATCTACGACAAATAGAAGTGAAAGGGCGTTCAAGACCAAGCAAGCAATGAGGAACTCATGTTTTGACGTCCATGCAACAGTAAACACCAGTCGGCAGCCAAAAAACCTTCTATTTTTTCATGCCACGAGCTCTCTTATGGCACCCAAACAGCAAGCAAAATAATTTCATGGTGGTCATAATCAGAAGACTCAACAATTTTGGATGACAAAAATGCCCAGAAAATGCTCAGACTCGAACCCCAAAAGCTTCAAAAAGCTTCAGCAACTTGTTCTCTTTCCTTCTATGGCAGCCAACAAATGGGAAAAGAACAGATTTGAAAGAAAAGGAGCAGAAAACGCATAGCAGATCACCTTTCTTTCATTTTCTTCTGTTATAGCAGCCCAACAGATAAAGACAATGGAAGAAATGAATGGCTTTTACCTCCAACAGCAGTGATATCACAGGAAAGTGCCTAGAAAGTCCAGATTCGAGCTACAAAATGTCATCACTCAGGCTCCAGCAAACCCTCGTTTTTCTCATGGCGGCAGCAAAGCCTTCTCTAAATAATGAAAGTGTGAAAATGAAATGCTTTGATGTCATTTTAGGTTTCATATGCTCTAAGAAGCTTCTTCTTTCGGTCGGCATTTGTGAGAAATGTTTTGTCATAATATTTCCTAAGTCTTCTTTTCCTATCGTGTGGGTGTTCCTTACTAATGCCAAACATGGCCTTTCAAAACGTTACCTTTTATAAGGTATATAGAGTGCCAAATATTCTTGCCCTTGCTTATCAAGGGAGAACAAGTGTTTTAATCCTATCACTTTTAAATGTCTATTATATTATTTATTATCTTTATTTTTACGTATTGACTATATTAATGAGATTATTAAGTGATGTTTTTAGAGTCGCTTTAATAATATCATTAATCTAATCAATATTTAAAATAATAATAATAATAAATAACATAATAAATATTTTTATCCTTTGACACTTATATCGCTTATTAATAATATTACATAGTCTATAATTTATTTATTTATAATATATATTGTCAATTGTATTAATAATGTTATTGAGCGATTTAACTCATCACTTAGTAATACCATTAATACAATAATCACATATATTACAAATAAATAAATGAATAAAGAATTGTGGATTATGTATTATTATTATTAATTGATATAAGTATCAATGGCTTTTATGATTCATTTATCTAATTAATATTTAATGTTGACTAGATAAATGAATTACTAATTAATTGTGATAAAGGATTAAAATATTTTCTTTAGCTTTAAAAGTCAAAGCAAGATATTTTGGCAGAGTTATTGGTCTGGTCTAGGAGAGTTATTGCATTTTTGAGACTTTTGGAGGCCTGCCAGGAGATGTGACTGCAGTTATGAGGGGTAGTTGATGATATTACCAGGCCATGCCTTTTGGGGCTATTTTGTACACCTTTTGAAGTCTTTTCAAAGACTCAAGTTTGGCCTTTGGGGCTGAATCCGACCCAGCATTTATGACTTTCTAAATGCAATTGGGTTTTTGTGTGCATAAGTATGAGTTGAAGGCTCTTTTTGAGGGGTTCTGATTTGTGTGGATGGAAGTTTTGTGGCTATTCTCTGAGTCCTGGACTTCATTCTACAGAGTCTGTAATTCATTTCTGGAGATATAATACAGGTTACAGCAGTGTGATTATGCTTGGTGAAGTTATCAGTGAGCCATTTTCCTTTCAACAATTTCTGTGTGGATTTTAAATGATTGGATAGGTTGACTTGTGAATGTTTCATTATTTCTTGTTCTTCTGTCTCATTTCAGCACCTCTGTGTAGAACAATAAGTTTGTTTGTAGGTTATAACATGTGTTTTTAGGTGAAATCAGTCAAAGGGAGGTATTAGTTTATCTTTCTTTTTGTAGTTTCAGTGGAAAACCTTATTATAAATCATTTGTGCAAGCCTTTACAGGAAGTTGTGCTTCATCTGCATTCATAAAGCTATATAATCCTCTCTGTTGCATGTGGGTTATATTTCCATACCCCTTTTTGGTGTATCACCTACTTAGTTTAAACTTTAGGTTTAGGTTTTGGTTTTTAGTAAATTCTTCGCCTTTTCCCTCAAAGTTTTCTTTAAGTTTTAAGAGGTTATCACTGAGAGATTCAATAGGAGCCGGCCTAGAATCCGGAGGTTTCATCTCACTGTCCAATCCCATATGGTGAAGTGAATCCCATGTTAAGTAAGGGTTACTAAACATTTTCCAGTTCAGTAAAGGGTGCAAATCCTGAAACTTAACAGGTCCACCTCATCCAATGGAAGCCTATGTAATGTTCCGTTTTTGAACACGATCTTTCTTCAAATACCTTAGCAACCAGATGGAATACAGGCAGTAAATTGGAGGTGGGTACAGTGGAGTGAGATGGTGTATGGACACCAATTGCCAAATGTTGGTGTGTAGGTGAAGGCCGTACAGTCCCAGGCCGTACGTTATGCTGTGGATGCCTATGTAGGTCATACGGTGAAGATTTCAGTTGATGTACAGTGGAGCCTTGGCGGTACGGTAGTAGAAGGCTATACGGGGTGCAAATTTGGTGGATCGTACGGTGGTTTGATGAACTGGCCATACACTAAGGGAGGTCGTATGTTGTGTGCTTGTAGAGGATATCTAGGCCATATAGTGTGCCTATGGGGGAAATGCTTGGGCCGTTGAGTGAATGGACGAAGTTGAAGGAAATGGAGTACAGTGAGGGTGGTGAAACAAGAGAGTAAAAAATGCAGATAACAAAGAGATTGAAGTACCCAATTACACAACAAATAATTGAACAAATTAAACACAATGACTTCTCCAATTTGCAAAATGATAGTGCTCCGATTTGCTAGATCCGAGCGAAGTATTACATGCAACAACGAAATAGGGTAAGGGTTGAATCCCACTGAAACCACATGAGCCAAATAGGGAAGATCTTTCACTTCCGAAATGGTGAACAATAGAGAACTCCCACAAGAATTTGTCGTACAAAGAAAATAATTCAAATCACATACCTAAAGACTACCTCTAAGCTGTGCTTAAATACTCGTCGGGGAAAACTTTCCAAGGGTGTACAAAGATAGCCAACAATGACACAAACTATGGAAACAAAAATAAGAATGGGTCTGAGATACAAAAAATCAATCAGCTCGTTACAATAGCTTGATAAATGATTTATTTTATAATGGGAACATTACAGTCCTCCCATCCCAAATTTTTCTTTTCCTCAAGCAAATGTAATGTCGAGTACTAGAAAATGTGCTCGCCTCCCCACACCACGTCATCCAATGGCAAGTGTTTCCAACACACCAGATATTCCTTCATCGTGCAGTTCCACAAAGTCTTCTATGTACTTCAATGATCTCGGCTGGTTCCAATATGAGCTTTCCTTCTTCATTGAGTAGTGGAAGGTCTGTGGCTACTATGACGTTCTGCCCTACAGCCTTCTTTAGGCATGAAACATGGAAAACATTATGAATATGGCTTCCCTCCAGAAGTTCCTATTCGTACGCAACTTCACCAACACGACGAACTACACAATATCGGCCATAAAATCGTGGCTTCAATTTTTCCTTTCCCATTTCCTCCAATGAAGATTGTCGATAAGGCTGGAGCCAGAGATAGATCAAATCCCCTACTTCGAAACTCCTCTCCATTTTGTGTCTGTTAGCGTACATCTTCTATTGATTTTGTGTCCGCTGTAGGTTTCCCTTCAAGCATCTCAGTATGTCTTGTCCCTCTTGAAGCCAGTCCCTCACCCTTGGTGCATGGCTGTCACCCAGAATTGTGTCGATGAAGGAGAGGGGTTCGTACCGGTACAGAGCTTTGAATGGTGCCATTCTGATGGACATGTGGTACGTGGTATTGTAACAATATTCCCCTAGATGTAACCATTTGACCCATGCTCATTGTTGGGCCGAGACATAGTTCCGAAGGTAACCTTCGAGCCATTTGTTCACAATCTTCGTTTGTCCGTCTATCTGCGGGTGGTAACTAGTACTTGGTGATAATTCTATCTCTGACATCTGAAATAGTTTTGTCGAGAAGATACTGATGAATTGCCCATTCCGATCACTGACGATGTTTTAGGGTAACCCATGCAGACGAAAGACTTCTCTAAAAATAGATCAACAATTTGTGCGGCCTAAAGGTCAGAGGGGATGGCGAAGAAATGTGCATACATTGTCAATCTATTAACCACCACGAAAATACAATCCTTTCCATTCACTTTGGGAAGCCCAATTATGAAATCCATTGATATACTTTCCCTCTTATGTTTTGGAATTGGCAGAGGCTGTAGTAGCCTGGCAGGTAGAGTATGTTCGGACTTGTTCAGCTGGCAGACCATACAGTCTCTTACATATTGCAACACGTCTCCTTTAAGTCCTTTCCATGAAAACCTCTCTCAAAGACTTCTGTAAGTTTTGAGGAAACCCAAGTGTCTTGCCAAGGGTGAGTCGTGTACTTCTTTCAAGATTTTCTACTTCAATTTGGATTCCGGCACCAAAAATATTCGATTCTTATAATAGATGATGTCATCCACCACTCTGTACTGATCATCCTAAGTGTTGCCATCCATTAGTTCACAGGCAAATGTGTTTTTGGAGTATTCTACCAACAGATGTGCCTTCCAGTTAGCTGAAATCTGGTTTAGTGAGCAGATGGCGGGTTTCCTGGACAAGGCATCTGCAACCACATTGTTCTTCCCTTTCACATATTCAATGTCAAAATCAAAAGCCTGAACCTTGCTTACCCATTTTTGTTGCCTTTCGTTCAAGTCCTTTTTCTCTAGGAAATATCTCAAGCTGTTGTTTTCCGTATGGATGACAAACTTGACACCCACCAGATACTGCCGAAACTTCGTTAGTGCATGTACGATGGCCAACATTTCTTTGTCGTAGATGGAATATAAGCATTCTGCTTGTGTAAGCTTCCTGCTCTCATAAGAAATGGGGTGTCTATTCTGCATTAGTGCTGCGCCAATGCCTTCTCTGGACGCATCACACTCCAAAATGAACGGTCGGGTGAAATTGGGTCGGGTGAAATTGGGCAACACAAGTACGAGACAAGTGCTCATTGCCTCTTTCAGTTTATCAAAAGTGATTTGTGCCTTTTCGTCCCATTGGAAAGACCCCTTTCTTGTCAGATCCGTTAAGGGTGCACTGAGCTGAGAGAATCCTTTGACGAACCTTAGGTAATAACTGCACAGTTCGAAAAATCCTTGCAAATTCGTGAGGCCAATCAAGGATAGCCTGAATCTTCTCCTGATGAACTTGGACTCCATATTTACAGACAAGATGCCCTAGGTACAATATTTCTGTCATACCAAATTCACACTTGGATTGCTTGGCGAACAAAAACTGCTCTTCCATGATGCTTAGGACTTCATTCAGATGCTTTAGGTGCTCCTCCCATGTCCTGCTATCAATAAGATCATCAAAAAATACCAATAAGTACTTACGCAATTGCCTGTTGAAGATGCGATTCATGCATGATTGGAATGTAGCAGGTGTGTTTGTCAATCCGAATGGCATAACCAGAAACTCATAATGTCCGTAGTGACAATGAAAAGCCGTCTTCTCTACGTCTTCCTCCCTCGTGTAGATCTGATGGTATCCAGAACGAAGATCTATTTTTGAAAAATAGACTGCGCCATGCAATTCATCCAGCAACCCATCTATCCTTGGAATGGGATATCTATTCTTTATTTTTTTTGTTCAATGCACGGTAGTCCACACACATGCGCATCATTCCGTCCTTTTTGACCAATACCACAGATGACACAAAAGGGCTAGAACTGGGACGGATCCATCCTTTCTCTAGCAATTCTTGAATCATCTTTTCGATCTCATCTTTGAATTTCTTGGGATGGTGGTATGGTGTGGTTATGACTGGCTTGGCTCCTACTTCCAACTCGATAGTATGTTCAAACCCTCGCTGAGGCGGTATGGCAGGAGGAACGTCCATGAAAACTTTATCATGTTTACTCAAAATATCTTGGAGTTCATCATCTTGTGGAGGTGCCCATTGTCCCTTATAGGTTTCGTTGAGATAAAACAATGTGCCGCCCACGGAACATCATCATGTCGAAAAATTGCCTCCATCCAATGCCCAAAAATTTCCTTTGGACCTTCATTTGCCATTCCACTAAGGACAACCTTCTTTCTATCGACAACAAAAGTGAAGTCCATCCGTTTGAAACTCTGAGTGTATTCATCAAGTGTCTCTATCCATTGTATGCCTAGAATAACCTCCATGTCATCAAGGTCTACTATGAAGAAATCCTCAGTTACTGTGTGATTTTCCATTGTGATACTTCGCTGAGGAACAAGGTGCGCGCAGGGCAGAAGAGTCCCTCCGGCAACCTTGACCTGAAAGTTTGTGTGTGTCTCTGTAGGTAGACCTCTTCGCTTCACCAGAGATGAGTTAATGAAGTTTAGAGTGGCTCCGCTGTCAAGCATCACCATAACCCTTTGTCCTTGAAGGGTTCCCCGTACACGAAAAATTGTGCACCTTGACTACTGGCTAGGGCAATAGTTCCTCCATGCCATACCAAAGCTGCAATTCTCTCCATATGGTTTAAACTTACCATGTTGGTGTCATTGTGAGGTTGGTTGTCTTCGGCCGACATTTCTTCCTGTTCGTCCTCATCATTGGACACGACCTCAATGTAATGGATCTTCCCTTTTCCGAGGCATCTGTGGTCAAATTCCCAAGGTCCCTTGCAATTGAAACACAGTTTCTTCCTCCGGAGTTCCTGTCTGGTAGCTTCATCCAACAATGGCTTCCTAGGTGGAGGTTTGTCCCTTGGAAATGCCGGCGGTGTGGAATGTGAGTAACTTCGAGAGGATGACATCGATGACGATGCCATACTCCGCACTTTATTGATTGCCTTCGACAGGGTAGCAGGATTGAACCCCTTTACCCAACCTTTCAGAGGTTCTGTCAGTTCTTCCATGAAGAGCACTACCCGTCTTCTTTTGAAAATGTCCATGACCAAAACAAAGATTTTGTGAAATTCCGCAATGAACTGATTGACCAATCCAGTTTGTCTCAATTTTGCCAAATCTTTGAAATTGAGTTCCGGATCTTTACCATCAAATTGCTCTATCAATCTTTTCGTGAATTCCGCATAAGTATTTATTTGATCATGCCCTAACGTGATGGTGCTGTGATGCCACCATTCATGCACAACTCCCTTCAAGTGCAACACCGCAAATTTGATTGCTTCTTCTTCTGGCATAGGATTTAGTTGGAAGTAAGTATCGGTCTTCGTTACCCATGCTTGTGCAGATATGGAACCGGATCCATCAAATGGAGATAGATTTACTTTAACTCAACTTTCTTTTGAGATATCGTTAAAATATCCTCTGTTTTCGCCTCCCAAATATCTCATTCTCAAATCCATGTAATCTTTGTAGGATATATCTTCCTCAAGATTTGCATTCTTCCAGTCTTCTCTCAACTGTTCTTGCATCTCTTCAAAGGTTGCTTACTTCCCTCTGTGTTGTGCCTCTATCCATGAGGGAAAAGACATGGAAGGCCGAGAGTGTGCTGGATGAGGGTTTGATTTACTCGACACCGAGTTTGTACTGTGACCATTTTGTTCTCCGGATATTTTATTGTCTGCCAACTTCTTGAGAGTCTCTTCCATGAGTCGCTGAGTATCAGTAATCTGTGCCTGATTCTTGGCAAGTTCCCTCAGTAGTGCCACGAGTTCGGCAGCTATCGGTTCTGGTTTGGCAACCATTTGATCAACGGAATGTGTCCTTCTTCTCTTCCAGCTATAAACTCTCATTCACTGTCCACAAGCTAGCAGGATCGAAGCGCTTTGATACCACTGTAATGTTCCGTTTCTGAACATGATCTTCCTCCGGATACCTTAGCAACTAGATGGAATATAGGCAATGAATTGGAGGTGGGTATAGTGGAGTGAGACAGTGTACGGACACCAATTGCCAAATGCTGGTGTGTAGGTGAAGGCCGTACGGTCACAAGCCATACAGTATGATGTGGATGCCAATGTAGGCTGTACGGTGAAGATTTCAGTTGACATATGGTAGAGCCTTGGCGGTATGGTAGTACAAGGCCGTACGGGGTGCAAATTTGGTGGACCATACGGTGGTTTGATGAACTAGCCGTACACTAAGAGAGGCCATACGTCATGTGCCTGCAGAGGTTATCTGGGTCATATGGTGTGCCTGTGGGGGAAATGCTTGGGCCATTGAGTGAATGGATGGAGTTGAAGGCAATGGAGTACGGTGAGGGTGGTGAAACAAGAGAGTCAAAAATGCAGATAACAAAGAGATTGAAGAACCCAATTACACAATAGATAATTGAACAAATTAAACACAGTGACTTCTCCAATTTGCAAAATGACAGTGCTCCAATTTGCCAGATCCGAGCAAAGTATTACATGCAACAATGGAATAGGGTGAGGGTTGAATCCCACCAAAATCGCACAAGCCAAATAGGGAAGATCTTTCACTTCCGAAATGGCGAACAGTAGAGAACTCCCATAGGAATTCGCTGTACAAAGAAAATAATCCAAATCGCATACCTAAAGACTACCTCTAAGCTGTGCTTAAATACTCGTAAGGGAAAATTTTTTGAGGGTGTACAAAGATAGCTGACAGCAACACAAACTACGGAAACAAAAACAAGAATGGTTCCAAGATACAAAAAATCAATTGGCTCGTTACAATATTTTGATTAATGATTTATTTTATAACGGAAACATTATAGCCTAACCAGTCCCCCTAGTCTCTTCCTAGATCAAATTGGTTGATGTCAATCTGTTGCTACTCTAGGGTATATCAATACTAAAGTGGAAGAGCACAATGCACAACCACTAGCTTCTTCTCTCGTCTAGAGGTAAGTCTATTCCTCTTGATGGATTGGATAAAGCCATATGTAAACCAATTACTCTTTGTAACGAAGGAACTAGCAACCTGTGCAAGGAGGTGAGTAGCAAGCTCCTCTAATTGTGGTGTATCCTTCCCATGCTATGTCCACACTATCCAATAAGGCCCACTTCATTCTCTATCCAACCTTGCTAGTAGTTTACTCAATGTTGGACTTTGAAGATTTGTGAATTCAAGGAAATGTGTATGAAGTGTTGGAGCTTGCTTCTTTATATACATATTATCAATTGCCTATGTGAACCCATCTAAAACTTTTGGTCATCACTTTGAGGCCCCCTTCCATCCCTTGAAACATAGCATTTGGGATTGAGAGTAAAGGCTTCAATGTGAAGTAGGGTGTTCATTCGTTCCACCTTTGCATCACAATGGGCCTAATATGGTGCTCATATAACCTCAAAATAGAATCCTTCCAAACATGTAGTTAGATGTCTCATATATCTCTCCAAAGCTACGAGAGTTTGCATTATCATATCTAGTGAAATCTATAATAGTGAGATGAAATGGCAAACACATCTGCAAGATGCTAACAAAAAGTTCAAAACAATTAATTGACATGTTAGAAACTTTGAAAGTTTGAACATTGGACAATAAAATAAAAATATTTAAATTAGAAATTTAATATAAAAAAGTAGTAATCTAGTATTTAAATATTAATAAATTGACAATTTACTAATAAAATGGGCAATGGCTTACCTCACAATGGACCACCGACTATCATCAAGGATCCTTTGATGGATTTCCTTGAGCAAAGCTTTAATTAGGCCATCTAGTTTACATTGAATTCATCATCATCACTTGTTGATGCTCATGGACCTCAAGCATCCTCTCTATTGTCCAACAAGATTAAGTGGCATACATATAGTATATTCATTAAAGGGCAAAAATTATTGTAAGACTCAATGTAATTGGAATGCAAATACTTGAAGTTTCATATTACTTTCAATAATTTTGTGTGTTGGAAGTGAAACAAAACAAAATAAGTGATGTACATTGTCTTAATACTTTTGAGGGACTCCCTTGAAAATGTCCCGGAAAGAGCAAGTGATGTATAGTGGTTATAAATGAGCATTTGAATTTTTGTAGCCTTTTCCACCAATTGCTACACCCAACCTATCTTCTTCATGTCCTTGAATGTATTGTTTAGTAAACGATCACAACATGGGGTCCAAAAGATGTTCTTGTTAGCACCCTCCACCATCAAATTAGCTGATTTGCACACATGTGCTAAATCAGTGATCACTTGTAAAATGATTAGTAGGGTCAACCTCCTCTATGACATATCTCAAAATGGTAAACTGAAATTCTACATCCTTAAACCTTCTTGATTAATCCACCATTCTAAGAAGATAAGAACCAATAAGGAATGTGATAGTGTTACAAGACTTGGACTTGGCTCAGACTTGACAAGTTGACTTTTGACTCAAACTCGACAATTTGAAAAGCCCAAGAAATTCAAAGATTTTGAAGGATTTAAAACATCTTCCATGCATCATTTAATAAATTAACCTTACAATAATTGAGATAAATAGAAGCTTCTTTGCACACACACAAGTTTAAATTGATGACATTAGAAATATAAATAGTGTCATTGTCAAATGTCTACAATATTCATGGAATATGAAATCCATGGAATTTATAGTTCAAAACATATATTAAAACAAAGCTAGAGCCTAGAAGACTAAAGCTTAGAGTAACCTATATAAGTGACCTATGGACCTCATAACCTTCCTACGTGTATGCCAAAGATAGGTCTTGGAAGATTCTAAAACCATGACCTCTACCTATGTTTGAGACTTAGCCTTAGTGACATCCACATTCTCATCCTCATCATCCTCACTCTCAGTCTTAGGGTCCTCCAATGGGTCTCCTCATGTTTTAGCCTCCTCTACCATCGCTGTTGACTCTATCTCTTGATTGGCTTGATCAACCCATCCAAGTTTTCATCACCGAAGGTAGGATTATCAACCTTGGTGTTCCATTCTGCCTGTGGATCACTTGTGCTCTAGCCTCCTCTACCATCACTATTGTCTCTACCTCTTGATCCACTTGATCAATCCATCCAAGTTTTCATCACCGAAAGTAGGATCATCAACCTTAGTGTTCCATTCTGCCTATGGATCAACCTCGTCTAAGATGATATGAGATGTGTCTGTGCCCTAGCTCTATCTGTGACAAAGGCAAAGATTGTAATGAACAAGCATAAGATCATTCAACCTTTTTACTGCCAACTTGTGCTTTTTTGAGTGTATATGCTCGAACATGCTTTAGTTGCACTCACATCCTAAAGCACTACATGACTAGCTCAAGATACGAATTGCAATTCTTTGTAGATTTGGCACCTGAGTACTAAACATCTCCCACCATGTATTTTAAACATGAAAAATTTAAAATCAATTCTATAATCTATTCTATAAATTTGACTTTATCAACATAAAATGGTAATAGAATCATATATAAAAAAGTTTATGATTTAAATTTTAAATTACGCCGTGAATAGATTTTTACTTGGCATCTAGTGTTCGATAGTTTTTGCATGTCTCGTGAGAAGTCTCCTTATGAATTCCTAAATATTTCTAGCTCACAAACTGTGTGTGCTCCAACTGATGAATGAGAAGACATTCTCTCTACAACTTTGTAGAGCCCACCAAACACCTCTTTAGCGACCTTGAAATCTGGGCAAAATTGGAATGTTTGATTAAGGTAGTGGGCTGTCCTTTGAAGAAGATTGTGCCATCATTGATCAACATCCTTGTATAAGGGACCATATTTAACCTATTTCTCTAAGTAAAAACATCTAATGGCCACTTTCACTGTGTCCATGCCCTTATAAATGTATCCCATTGCAGGCTTCTCTCCATCAACAATTTGTAGGAGAAAAGTAAGAGTCTCTATGAGCTGTAATCATTGTGAAAATTGAAGCATTGAGCTTTTAGTTTTACTTTTAAGAATGAACAATGAACATAAACAAATGTGAAAAAATTATGAAAAAAATGAAAATGAGAACAAAAAGGAAAAACTACCTGCATAATCTCCTTGGCGAGTTGCCAAATGCCGTTCTTATAAAAAACTCCATCAGTTGTCTAAATTCACGCATTGCTCTTTACATATGATGATGTGGTTCACTCCTCACAAAGATGTGTTTCAAACTGACCTTGGACTGAAGCAAAAACTATAACGTGATAAAAATTGTTGCAAATTGGGTGATCCTTGGACAAGCCAACTCTTTCTTATTTGTGAAATCCCTCATAAGCTTGAGGACCCAAGTGAGCTTTTATATGGCTTTACAAATAATCCTTATGTGCTCTACACGTTTTTATCTAGGGAAGTTTGTCAAGATCCTCCAATATGAGCTTAAGGCGATTGAATAGTACAAGAGGTCCGAATCAAGTTGGGGTGTCTCTCTGCAAGAATTTTACTTGCAACAACATAATTTTCTACAATATTCATGACTATCTATATCACATTCTCCTTGCCCACTTCGTCCAAGACCTCACAAAGTACTCAACATTTTTTTTCTTGAAGCATCAATTGATTTCAAAAACATTGTACCACCTTAGAACGAAAAAAAAACAATTTAGTCCAATCAAACTTTAAAAAACTCAATTCACTAAATCAATATTGACTCTTGAATATAGTTTACAAAATAGTAAGTATAAGTTCTACAATTACCTGGCGAGGAGACAAGAAAATTCAACAATGTTCTACTTCTTCTATCAGCCCAACCATTAGTCATAATGGACCAATCCTTTGTCCTCCATACTTCATTCTACTTGAGAATTGTGGCTTTAATATCAGCCAATTTTTGGGTCAAAATAGGACCTTATAGCTCATTATCAAGTGATTTAAACCCCAGACCCAAAAAAGTAACATCTACCATAATTTGCCAATAAGGAGACCTAAAATAAATTAAATAAACAAAATAAGTATATTATTAAGTTTTACTTTCAAATTTCACCTTTTAAAATAAAAATAATCAATGTGGCATACTCTTGAAAGTTGAAAGAAAGAAAACCAAGACAAAATTAAAATATGAGTACGCTGCTGCAAGAAATAGAAGGTTGTTGTAGAACCAAAAATCTCCAATTGCCATTGTGATGTCCCCTTCTAGCTAGAGACATCACTTTAGCTTGTGATTAGCCTATCAGAGACCCTCGTAGGCTAATAGGATTGGATAGAGGGTCACCTTGGTGTAGAGATCTTCCAAGGACCAAAGCAGAGTACTCTTTTGGGTTGCCAGAGTTTGTTTATGATGAGTTTTTCTTTGAGTTTGGCTTGGTCAGGCTATTTTTAGCAGTTTTGGAGTTATAAAGATAGACCCCTGCTATTTTTAGAAAAGGGGGATGGTCATATGCAGTTCTATCATGTTAGCTCCCAGTTCAGACGACATTAAAAAATGTTGAGTAATAATGGAGATATTAATGTTTATTTAGTTAAAATAAATATTATTGGTTTTGAGCCTATATTGTTAAGTTATAATATGAGGGTCATGATATCATAAAAGGGGCCATTATTTCAATTAATTGTGGGTCCAAGCTTATGGAAAAAATTAAAAGGGATTTTCTAAGTTTTAATGTAATAACATTTTTAATGTTATTATTATATCTTTTATCCCACATTGAGCGTGGAGACTCATTTTGGAGTTGAGGAGTCCTTATAAACAAACCTTGTCTTCCTTCAAGAGCAGGTTATGAGAATTACTTAAAACTTTGCCTTGTGAAATTTCTTGAAGTTGTGGCAACAAGGGTTTCTACAAGTTTGAGAGGAATTTAGACTATGGAGGACGTAGTATCTTTAGAGTTGATGCAATTTGAGGGTGTGAAATATCACTTGAATTTTGCCTGTGAGTTGGCTTTATTCTGGAGTCAATATTGTGTGAATCTGTTTATAGGTTGGAAGGGATTATAACATCAGCTACAGTGCCGTGAACAGTGCGCTACAGTGCAGTGAACAGTGCGCTACAGTACACGTGAACAGTAACATGCTACAGTGCCGCCATGAACAGTGCGCTACAGTGCCGTGAACAGTACAGCGCTACAGTGAATTAAAAATCAGAGATTTAATATTGCAGTTTTTGATAGGCGCTACCCAAGGAGGAAGCAATCAGCAGCGTGGTTGCATATTGGAGACAAAAATCAGGTTTTTTTCAACTATTAATGATGATGTTTTTAATGTATTCTTCTAGCAATAAGTATTGTACAAACATTAGGAGCCATCTGAATAAATGAATTTGATCAGCATTATAATTAGATTTGAGTTATAATTTTAGGTAGATTAGTTTCAATATTTGTATTTTCTTTTCGTCAACTCAAAAACCCAAAAACAGCATGAAACATTAAAAAACAAACCAAAAACAATCATTACACTCAGGGAAACAAACAGTGATCAGCGTAGAGCCTATTTGGGGTTCCTACAGCCATTTTTGCAACCTCATGTTTCTCTTTATTCCAACACATGCTCTCAAGCCATGGTTGGGCACCCAGAGTTGTGCAAGAAGCAAAGGTAATCTAATGTGGAATTCTTCTTACAAATTGAGATCCAATGCTCACACTCGTAGTACCACTACTTGTAGATAGAGGTAGGGGAGACCAAGGAGTCCTAGAAGCCTCTCCACCAAAGTTTTCCATTTCTTGCATGTGCTTCTATTTAAATTTTTTTCTCCTCAAATTCTTCTAAATGAGCTTGTGTTTCATGTATAACATCCCAGGGTGTTGCTATGCATGGTTTTGCATCATGCCCAGGTATATGTGCAAGTTGACATTTCAAGTAGTTAATACCGCCGCCCCGCCACCCCCCCCCTCCCCCCCCTTATATTTAACATTGCAATGCCAACATTTATCTACTTCTTTTGGTGTAGGGATGGCATGTTTCTAAATCTTATTCCTTTGGCATCTAATAGAGTCTGCATCTGGGTTACCACTAGGTGCACTACTCCCAGGCTCAAACATTATGTTGCTGCAATATATCATAAATGAAAAAATAAGCATCTACAAATTCTAATTAAATTGAAATAAATAAAACAAACTAGGGTTTCTTACTTTTCCATCAATGTAAAATGAAACAAAACTAAATTATATAAAAATGCAAAAGAATGTAAAAAAATAGAAAACAACACAAAAAAATAAGTCATCTCTTCAAATTTTCTCCAAAAATGAAAAAATGAACTTCAATTTTGTAGAGGCCTCCTCCAAATGCTTCTTTTAACTACCATCAATGCCTGAATGCAAGCTACTAACTTGTACAAACAATCCACAACCAATATCTAAGAGCAATCAATCTGTTGGTCTATTTTCTAAAATCTAAATATTTTTCTCTAAACCCTTTTATCCTCTCTTCCTTGTGTTTGCAAATGAAAGACTGCTGTTTTTTGTGTTTCAGAGAAAGCTATAGATCCAAAAAGTCAATGTAAATGGGTTAAAATAATGTTTCTTTTTCACTTTATGTGAGCTGTTGTCGTAGTCGAGTCCTAGGCTCGAGACTCGGTGAGTCAACACAAACTCAGCCTAACTTACCCAAGTTCAAGCCCAAGGCCAATTTGACCTGTTTTCTTTGATTGGGCACACCTCTGAGTCCTATAACTATGCATGTGACCATGATATTGAGTAGTGGTTGATGTTGGTCACAATAGAGCAACTTGTCATCATCTAGCTTGTCCTCATATTCCCCATTAGCACATTAGCCTGGGAATACTCCTTGTCTAGGAGAGCAATGTGTTGCCTATGATCTCTAGGGGATATGAATGAGAGAACAATAGTTGCTACATCTCTAAAACGAGCCACATGAAATGGGATGGCATGAACAAAAATGAATTTGGCAATTAAAGAATCTATAGCTTCTCATGCTTGCACATTAGACATAGCTTCACTAACTCTCCCTTATCACCACCTCATCTTCCTCTTTCCACTTGTGCCAACTTGACTACTGCCAGTTGTGGATGGTGTAGGCATACATGATTGCACACTTCCAAAAGGTGCCAACATTGCTACACCTTATTTCACCATATCCACCTCCACGTGCAATCTATGACACTCTATCCTCTCATGTTCTTGTAGTTCTATACAAACTTTAATTGCATGGCTCGTGAGACCTGAAAAATGAGACTGTACCCTCGTGTAGCTGCCTCTAAACTCTTTCAAACAAGCATGGCAATTCCACACCCTACGCCCTCCTGATTTTGCTCCTTTTTACCCTTAGCACAACATATTGGAAGAGGTTTTTTTGTTGTTGAAGGGCCCTTTCAGTAGTTTTCCATATTTTTCAAGGGCACTTAAATGGGTTTGGTTGCTTTCAACTACCACCCTCCTCAAAACGTGCTCTTATATTTCCACCAACCACTTCCACTTCATTCTCACTACTATTGCAACTCTCATTGCTCTGCATTGTATGGAACTTTAAATTGGAAAAATGAAAAATAAAAGTCTAGATATTTAGTGCTTGAAGCTTTAGAAAAAGTAGGGTAAAAATTGAAAGGAGGGAACATACATCTAATAAGGATTTAATCCCACTACCCTAGATTGAATGTATTTTCCTTCTATCTCCACGCTGCTCCTCTTTCAATGCCTTGCTTCAACGTTTGAACCATTTCCCGCTGCTGCTTCTGTTTTTCTCTTATAGAAATGTTGAAATGAGAATAAAAAGTTAACCTATTCCCTTTAGGGAGAGCTAGGAGGAAGTTCCTCACAAAACAATAAAGATTATTTTTTAAAAACTAAAGTCTTTATTTTTGAAATGGGTGTTTGATGTTGGGGATGTCTAATTGTCCCCAGGATAGGGACAATCCCCTTGGCTTTCATCATTGAGTAAGTTGAAATGAAAAACATAGAAATATAACTCATTGTAACATACACTAGAAGATGTTTCTTTATTAACAAGTAATGATGTGCAATTAGTACATAACATTGAGTGATATCCACCTATAAACTACTACACATAAATAGTGTTTTGGGTTGGTTAAGGCTACTAGACCATCAATAACTTCCAATTGTCGTTTAAGCTATCAAGAGGGTCTTGACACTTGAGACATTTCTATTGAGGAACAAGCTTATACTATGCTCACTCAATATTGGATTCTAGAAGTAAAATTTTGATGTAGGAGCATCCAAGGTGTAAAAGCAATCTTGTATCATCCAAAAATATTATCTAGTTTTTCAATTATTTCTGGCAAGTTCATTATTTTTAGTAGGTTGTTCATTTGAGCATGGATTGTCCAATTTGCTTCCCCAGAGGTTCACTTTTGATATATAAGCCAATCTGTAAAGTTTCATGGCAAGATTGAGTTTGGTTTTGAAGATTATTGGATTATCTATTTTGGCAGGGTGGTACAATTTTTTTTTCTTGGTTTTGAATGCCTTGGAGGCTTTGAAAGGGGATCAAACTTTGATCAAATGGCACTTTGCTACTCTAGTGCTGTAGAGCGCTTTGAGATGTTTCTAAAAAGTGGTTAGAATAGCAAAATTTGGAAGTTGCACTATTTTGGGAGGAAAAATAGAATACCTTAAAAAACTCCTTAGAGCTTTGAAATTCGTTTGGGGACATATTCTCAACATATTTCAATGTAGGGTAAAATAGTATATGGATAGTGACCTCAAAATGGGGGGTTACAATTTTTGCTTTCTTGTGCAGTTAACATTGCCAATATAAAGAAGAAAAATATGGGTTACTAGGGGCTGATTTGATGGGGCATTCGGTGGCTCTTGCTTGCAAATTATTGTTTCATTTGAGATAATAGAAAGCAAGTGTTTCTGTTCTTGCAATTTTCTATTCTTTTCTCTGTTGTGTTATGTGCGTTGTGTTAGTAAGGGACTACCCTTCATCAAATTTTCCAAAAGTGCATCAAGCTTGTAGCCATGGGAACCTTATCATAGATGCCTTGGCAAGCGAAGTCCATTACATAGTAGTATGAGAACAAAGAGCCTATATTGTGGAAACCATAACATACCATAGAAGAGAAACCCATAGAAGATTACAACAATTTGGAGGAGCAATGACACTTTGACTATTCTACTGGGCAATGAGCACACCCACAATTTGATTGATGAAAGCTTGATGACTAGGGGGGGTTGAAGAAAGAAGGTTTTGTGGTTATCAATGTTATTGTTATAGATGAAATCACAATTGCATGCCCAATGACGATGTGATAGATAAAATTAACCCTTGGCAACTATGAGGTATATCATGATTTTTATGTGGTGGGGTTAGGAGAAACACATGGTTTTATGAGTGCAATGGTTGCATTCTCTTGGTGACTTCAAGAACTTTCAATCAATGTAGTTAATGTGAATTCACAAGGAAATAAAGGGTATGGAGAGATCATTCTAAAAAGGACAAGTTGCTTGGTGAAGAAGGGTGTGCAACTGCATACTATCTCATCTTTTGGGAGGAAACGTAGTTAATGTATTGATATTTATTATTTAATCTTTTTTGGATGAGTAGTATGATATTTTTTAATATCTTGTACTTGAATATTCTTGAAAATTTGCAATTTTCACAAACAATGCATGCTTTGATACCATTGTAATGACCCGACCCAATTTCCTATGCCAAGTTTTTGCCACTTTTCATAACTTTGTTGCATGGGCATTTTGTCAAACAATTCATGCACAAACGTAAATAGTTTTTTGATTGTTGTGGTTTGTAATTGTTTATATTGTGGTTTTCTAGAATATTAAATTGCTTGGAAAATCTTTGAATACATTTACAAATATAAAGATATTTCTAGAGGAAACAACTCTTAGGAAGGAGTATGTAGAGGTCAGCTACTAGGGTTTTGACAGTCTAACCAAAGGGCTAGTTTCAAGGGTCCACATGCAGAAGGCTTAAGAGTGTGTCTCCATTGAGGGTTGATATCCAACTATATAAATGGCCTTCCTCTATGTTGATATTTATCCTCTCTTTGTACCATAGTTCACCTTATCATTATCAACAACTTATCGCCGAGGGCAAAAGATGACAAATATCAAAGATAAGTCAGGAACTTAAAAAATTGCTAAAATTTAATTGGAAATGCTTTTTTTTGCAAAATTCAATAAGGAAATGCATCTAATGAGTCATTAAATGAGTAAACAAACCAAACAAGTTGATCTTGATATATATAAATGCAAATAGGACGTGGAATGTTGATGGCTTGTAGCCATAAACTGATAGTCTGAACTCTAAAGCAAACTAAACTTAGCAAATTTTCTTTGTAAAACTATAAGCAAACACAAGTGTCCAGTACAATATCAAAATGGGTTACATCTTCTTTCCCTTCCCAACAACTGTAGTAAAAACTATTGGAGTGGGAGGGAGTCTAGCTCTAGAAGGCTATTGTGGTTGTGGTTGGACCTCTATCTTGGATGTAGATGGTGTTGACACTAACAACCAAAGTAACAAGAATTGGAATCGGATCGGAATCGGCAAGGCCGAATCGAATCGTGAATCGGCAATGAATCTGCAATGAATCGGCGATGAATCGGCAAATTTGAAAAAACCCTTTAAATTTAAAGATTTTAACAATTTAAAACTTATTTCATGCACCTTTTATTGAATATAACTTAAACACACTATAACATCATCAAATAGAAGTTAAAACTTAACATACATAAACATGGAACATAAAATCCATCACATATGTAGTTATGTTATCTAAAATGTAAATTGTAGGCTAGCTAAAGTAAATAGAAATCAAATGATCACAATGATTTAAATCATAGAATGTATGTAAGATGATCCATAAGACATCAAATCATAAATGTATGTAAGAATCTAAGATGAAGATCCATGAAAGTTTGAAACATATGTCTATCAATGATTCAGTATCAATATCTGTAAACAAAATATAAAAACAAGGCTCCAGCTCAAGCCTCAGACTCATAGTCATCATCATCATCCTCAACATCATCCTGAAGCTCGGCTGCAACCTCAGCCTCACCCTCTGAGTATCCAGTCTGCCTAGTAGCAAGGCGTCTAATGTAGGTCCTAGAGGACTGCCGAGCCATATCTCCCGCATGTAAGATGGGCTCATGAACGTCGCTAGGGCCTGTGCCTGTGCGTGCACGTGTGTGTCTACCAATGCCTGAAGAACGTGCTCTAGCTGCCTCAGCCTCTATATCCACCTGGTCAACCCACACACGGTCTTCCTCAGTGAAGACTGGATCCACAACCTCTGTGAGCCACTCTGATTCTGGATCAATCTCCTCTAGAATGATTGGAGAGGAGTTAGTGACCAAAATCTGTCTAATCCTAAGACGGAGGTTGTAATGAACAAAGACAATATCATTCAACTTCTGCACTGTCAACCTGTTTCTCCTCTTCGAATGGATGTGCTCGAACATGGACCAACTGCGCTCACATCCAGAAGCGCTGCTTGGCTGACTCAGAATACGAATGGCAATTTTTTGAAGTTTTGGGGTTGTGGCCCCAAACATTTGCCACCATGTATCTGCAATAAGGGAAAAATTGAAAATAGAAACAATTAGTCTCATTTAGAAATTACAAGTTAACTCTAAAATTACATAATCAACTTTAAGATTAGAATCTAGATTCATGAACATTGAATATATTATTTAATTTTTACCTGGCTGTAGTGTTGTCTGGGCATTTATGGCCATCCTGTTAGAGAAAAGTGGCCCCTCTTTATTGTTGAACTGGTCTAGCTCAACAATCGCAGCAGCGCTATCTTCATCGCTACTCAACCTCTGAATCACTGTGTATAAGCCAGTGAGAACCTCTGCATCCGCCTTGAACTCAGGACGGAAACGATATGCCGGATTCAGAAAGTAAGCTGCTGCATGGATGGGTCGATGGAGCTGATTCTGCCATCTCCTATCGATGATGTCCTAAATAGGGCCATACTTCTCCTGCACTCCTGCATATTGGGCTCTGATGGCCTCCTTGGCCCTATCCATGCCCTCATAAATGTAGCCCATAGAGGGCTTCTCCCCATCAGCAGTTCGTAGCAAAGCTACAAGGGGCTCAATGACCTACATATAAAGTAAAACAAAAAACTTGAGTCAAAACTTAAATATAAAATAATATAACTTAAAGTAAAAGTAAAATACTAAATGTTAAATTGCAATAAATTTACCTGCAGGATTTCTCTAGCGGGTTTCCAAAAACCATCCTCATCAAATATGCAATCCGCCACATCTATCCCTACAGTGGTCGTAGCATAGGAAGAGGAAATCCACTCCCGCCCAACAAACATGCTCCTCAATTCATCCCTTGATGTCAACAAGGACTGCAAGGTGATGAAATTCGAGGCAAACCTCGTGATACCTGGGCGAGCTAACTCTTTGCCTTCTGTGTACTTCCTCATTGTGCTAAGGAAAAATGAATGATTATAAATGAATTTGCATATGTTTTTTGCCCTTTCCACACATGACTTGACAAACTCAAGTTTGCCAATTTTTTCCAACATGAGGTCAATGCAATGTGCTGCACAAGGGGACCAAAATATGGTGGGGTGCCTCTCCATCAAAAGTTTACCTACAACAATTTTAAGTCAATTAGAAATTCAAATTTCAAAATTCAAATAAATTTATTTTCAAAACTTGAAAAGTTAAAAGTTTACCTGCAGCAACATAACTTGCTGCATTATCCGTCACCACCTGGATCACATTTTGTTCTCCCACCTCTGCTATGACTTCCTCAATAGCCTCACATAAGTATGTGGCATTTTTTACATGTGCGGAAGCATCAATGGATTTGATGAACATGGTATATCCTACAAGTAACAAAACAACGAATTAGAATATTAAAATTAAATGGATCATCAACAAATTAGCATTCAACAAATCAAAATTTACAATTATGTATGTAGGAAAGTAGAATGATCAATTACCTCCACAGGATACAAGAAAATTGAGGAGTGTTCTATTCCTCCTATCTGTCCAACCATCAGTCATGATGGTGCAACCCTTTGCAATCCACTCCTTTCAGTTCTCCTCGAGCTCAGCCCTCATGTCCTCTACCATCTCATCCAAGAGGTATCCGCTCAACTCAGCCTCAGTTGGGGCTTTAAACCCCGGACCACAAATAGCAACCGCGTCAATCATGTTCTGCCAATAAGGAGCCCTGTCACAAATAAAAATTTAGATGTCAAAGACTCAAATTATAAAACAAGTAAATATAATTAAAGTTTTACTTTTACTTTTAATTTTAACTTTAAAGAAAACAACGAAAAAAGAATCAATTACCTGGCTGCAATAAATGGAATGTTGCAAAAGTACCAAAATTTGCATATCTCCTTTCTGGCAGCATCATGAATTTCTTTGTTCAAACCCATGCCCTCAAGCGTGGGTTGGGAACCAGGAGTAGTGCGGGGCACAAAGTAACTATCCATTCTGTTTTTCCGCACTCTAGGCTGCAATAGGTTGGTGTGGGACTCTGTCTCAGTATGTGACCGACTAGCACTAGCACGAGCAGAAGAACTAGGATAAAAAGGAGGCCTAGAAGAACCCTCTCCAACACAACCTACAGATGCAGAAGCTGATGCAGATGCAGATGTGGATGTGGCTGCAGATGCGGATGCGGGAACATGGGAGCCAATACCCCTTAACCCTTCAAGTTGCATTTTCCTATTGGCTTTGTCTTTTTCAATTTTTTCTAATGCCATTAAGCAAGTGCGTTTTGCCTCAGGAGTTTGGTGAGTGCAAATTGTAACATTGTGTCCAGGTATAGCAGCAATGTGGTATTTCAATCTATAAATACCCCCAGAAGTTATTTTTTCTTTACAAAAAATACATTTTGTTTGATATTTGGTTCTTCCAGGAAACTCTTCGTTATATTTCCAACATTCATCTTTTCTACCCATTGCGAATTTGCAAAAAATGAAAGCAAAGGCTGCTGCAATAAAAATTTATATGTAAAATATCAAAGTTTGAAGCTAATAAAAGCTACAAAACAACAAACCCTAGTTTGCAACTTAGTAAAAATAAAGAACATTCAAGATCTAAACTAAAAATCTTGAAAACTATAAAAATTTAACAAAAGATGCATAATACACTAACATGCAAAAAAAAAAAGAGCACTTACCTCTTGCAAATGAGTTGAGGAGTGTTGAGATTGGCTCCCTAATGCTCCCAATGCAATTGATGGCCTCCCCAAATGGATTGCTGATCCCTTTTGTGCTCTTTCTTCTTGCCGGTTAGAAACCTATGGCTTTTCTTTTCTCTTCTTCTCTCTCACTTTTCCTCTCTTCTACTCATGTTAAATAAATAGAAGGCCCTTTAGGGTTATAACAAAGAGAAATGGTCAAAAACAAAGTAAAAAAACCAAGCAATTTTTTAAAATTTTACAACTCTATACTTTATTGGCCGCGGGCGATTCCTGCCAATTTTTCTAGGCGATTCATGCGATTTTTTGCCTGAATCGCCTGAATCGCCGATTCAGGCGATTCACTTGAAGAAATCGGCAATGGCGATTTCCGACTCCAAAAAAATCGCCATTGCTGAATCTAATCGCCGATTCAGGCGATTTTATGGCGATTCTCGTTACTCTGCTAACAACTCTTCCTCATCATCTGTATTCTCCTCACTCTCAATGCCCTCATCCTCCTCAATGTCTGCATACGAATCCACCCCCTCTATAGCTTGCCTCTCCAAATCACAGATCTCATTGCTTGTGAACAATGGAGGCTGCTCTTGTGATGTCCAATCACAATTGCAACTTAAGGTTATAAATTATAATGCACATAAACAACATCATTGAGGTGTCTTTGTGCTAACTTGTTCCTCTTTTTCATGTGAATGGCCTCGAATAAGCTCTAATTAGGCTCACAAATGGATCAGCTACATGGCTGATGTAAGATGTGAAGGGAATTTTTTTGCAGATTTGGAACATTTCCACCCCAAGTTCGCCACCAAGCATCAACAAGATAAATAGTAAAGAGTTAGAAAACAAGGTGAAAACATATTTTAGTAACTTAGCTTTTATCTACTTATCATGCATGCGAAAGACGCCAGAAAATCCAAATATTGTACCCAGGGTTTGAGTGTTCTTCTCTTCTTGCCAAGTTTGAGGAAAACAGCTTTCCCGTTGCATTTTGATACACTTCCATCTCAACCATTCTAAGGTCTCTCACCTCAATACCAAGTACCATCCTTTGTATGCAATCAAAGAAGCCCTCCATGACCTCTCCATTGGAATCCCCATAGGATGGATAGTTCCACTTCCTATCAATAATTTTTCATATGGGTCAAACTCGAGGCTGCCCCCTTCTTGTAGTTTTTTACAGCCTCTTTGGCCCTGTCCATGGCCTCATAAAGATATCCCATTAGGGTTTGTTCCCCATCTACCAAGCGAAGAAACTTAACCAAGGATTCCGTCACCTATAATTGAAAGTAGAAAAATACCATAAATTGTCAACCAGAAACTCTCTTTGAGAACAATCTCTACCAAACTTTCTATAACTCACACAAATCTTCATAACTCTTCTTGCGAACATGGACATAGCATCAGGACAGGTTCTTGAATATACCTTAAAGTGCACATACCATAACTTAGTGCCACGAACCTCGCCAAACGAATCTTTCTCTGCAACTTTGGTTGAACTATCTAGAAAACTGATTTGTTGACATCAATGACAAACACTATCATGAATGCAACACATAAGTACTCAATCATCTCTCCAACATACTAACAAACTCCCCCATACAACTGCATCAAGCATTCATGATTAACAGTATGCAACACTCTGTCCATCAAGCTTCTTGGAATAGCTTGAATCTAGCCATTGTGGACTCACAAACAATTGCTTCAAAGGATTCAAAGGACTAATAACACTTTGCAATGTGAAGAAAATCATTACAACCTTGTGGCAATAGGTCTAACCAATTCCTTCCCATGGGTGAATTCTCTCATCAAAGGGAGTAGCCAAGGGTCATTGTAGATATATTTTGTTATCTTTCTTGCATCCTCTACAACCGGTCTTGCCCAATCCAATTTTCGTATATCCTCAAAAAGAAGGTCAAGGACATGCATTGCACTAGGAGACCAATAAAGTGTGCTATACTTATCTTGGAGGATCCTACCATTGCCACATGTTGATACATTGTAGGTTATTATTTGCACCACATTAGCAACCCCAACTTCCATCACAACTTTCTCTAACATTAGAGCCATATTTTCTGTTGTTTTTATTTTGGTTAAAGACATTGAAGGGTTTCAAAATGACTACTTGATCCTTGCAAGAAACCAAAAAAATAATGATGGTATGGTTTCTTGCATCCGTCCCTCCATCTGGAAGTATGGTGCTGCGAAACTGTTTCCATTGTAATCTTTGATCTTTAACCACATCTTTGGCCCTAGAAACATCTTTGAGCAACCTACAAGCACAAAATTAAAATGACATTAAGTACATAACTTTGATTTAAAAAAACCTTATATTGAACAAAATTAAGTGAATGGTAAAATATTTTCTTATAGTTAATATAGCCGTCCCCTTTGCCGTCCCCAATCTTGTTAAAAAAATTGCTGTCCTAGAAAATTGTACCCCCATTCCCTTCCGTCCTCGTCCCACAAACTTGGGGTAACACTAATGTAAACCAAATTATAATAAGTTATATATGTATGTATGTAACATCATATATTCATATATTTTGAGGGTTTATACATGTCCTATAACTCATTTATCATTCTACACACACACACACACCTTTCACATCTTTTTATAATAGCACTTAATTATGCCGAAGGTGTTCTCTATTTGAACACCTTATTATTTGAGAGAGGATGCAAGATGATCAAAATCATCTTCGACTATCCAATTTTTGTCATTTTTTCATTTGCCTTTTTTTGTTTTCTAGTTTCATTTTGCTTTTCAATAATTAGAACTGGTACAAAATGGCCAAGAAACCTGTGAAAACAGTGCAAAAACTTCCAATTCGTTTTTGCTATTTAATGTACACCACTTTGGTCATTATCCAAGGTTTCTACATACTTACCAATCTTGATTGGATCTGAAAGGTTGGCTTGTTTCGATAAATAGTTATCAGAGTTTAATATGTAAGGGCCTTGATAGGTTTCACCTATTCTTGCGTGACATCTCACCAGAACATGGCCATTTCTATGTCCATAAATTTAACATGTTAGATTTAGAAGTGAAGGAATTGCTGTGAGTCGTTCTCTTGTCTGTATTTTAAGTTTAGAGACAGTTCTGTAGTCAATTTTACAATTTTGGCGTAGTCTGTGGGGTAAACATGGATTAAAACTAATTTTTTTCTTTGTACTTTTACATGAAAGTCCCTTGCTTGAACCATGGAGTACTTTTGAATAAATGATTTGTTTCTGCAATTTTTTAAGTCACAAATATTTATTTGAGTCAGGTGATAATAGACAAAATGATTCAAAACAATTGCGAATGAAAAATGATGTGCATTGCCCCTAGATCCCCATGAGCCCCTTCACCTCATTGGGGGTATTGCTCTTAGACCCCCACTAAACTTGTTTAAATTGCCAACTACTCTCCAAGCACAAATTCACAAACTGTGCTTCCAAGCTTGCCTATAGGTTTCTGTCTACAATATCATCATCGAATTGGACAGTCTTGCCTAATATTGTTGGATGCTACCTGTATTCCTTAACATGATGGTTGATTGTTGATGCCTGACATTATTATATATTTTTTTAATGGTTCTTCTGTTTACTAGAAATATATGTTGCTATGCATGGTATTTGCAACTTAATTACTGACGTCTACACACACAGAGAGACACACAGTCACACACAATTCTGATTTTTTTGCTTTTATATCTATGCCAGACCCTAAATTGTCTTTTGAACAAACCTGCAAACCAAACTCTCAACCTCAATCCCGAACTAGGAACTTAGAACTGAGTGAATATGAATAAAATAATGTGCATTGTGTGAATTTTGCCCGCATTCTGTCTACTACAATTGCCTACATAGTATAATTTACCGAAGTACCACATTACTATAGTTCATGTTAGTAATTAATAACTGAATTATTTTTTCTTTTTCATATTCCCTGTTCCAACTCATGGCATTGATATCAATTTCTCCATTTATGATGTACACCCATAGAAGTATTAAGAATTATACCATATTTATATTGGTTGAGGTTCACATTAACTGGTTTGTTTATATGTAAATCCATTTTATTTACCTGGACACAATGATTTGAACTTGGAGCCTGTAGGTTTTAAGCTTGGAACAGAAAAGCATACAACAGAAATTAACATAAATAAATGCGGAGAAGTGGATGTGACATCTGGAGTAGAAGGGTTGGCTTTATTAAAGACCACACAGGTATTCTTCTACTATTTAGCATATGTAAAGAATTATGTCACTGCCTGTAAATGTAAAATGTTTTTTTTTCAGTTGTCTTACTAGAAACTTATGAATTATTTTGATTCATGACAGTCTGGATTTGTTGGGTTCATTCGAGATAAATACACTGTATTGCCAGAAACAAAGGAACGTATCTTAGCTACTGAGATATCTGCTGTGTGGAGGTTAGTTCTCAGAAAGCAAAATATCTCCTTTTTGCCTATTATAATTATTACACATTATGGCTTAGAAGCTTCAATACAGTTTGCATTGGTGTTAACATTTGGACATCTATAGATAGCTAGAAAATATCAGTAGTCTTTATATTGAAGACCCCACCCAACTGGGATTCTTGGCATTTTGTGTGATTTGGATACCTCCCAAGCAACAAAGAACCAACTTAGCAATGTTTTAATATCTTCTCCAGTATACCATCATTACTAAGCATCAAAGAATGGTTCCAATCTGCAGTGTAACCAGTAGAATTACGTAATCCTTCAGTGAGCACTAGGAATAACATGATTATTCTCCGAGCCACTATTTTACTGGCTGTTGAGTATTAAATTTTTATTGTGAAAGATGAATCACTTGGTATGTGATATTTTTTTGATGGGGATTGTGTTTATCAATTGAAGAAGTCTATAATGTCGTTTCTGTTCTTCCCTTTATTGGGATGTTTTGGTGATTGGTTAGAGGTATCTGTAGGATACATGGTGAATTGAGATGACAAGTTTCAAGGGCAGGTGAGAAAAATGACATTAATTTCCTATTGATCTATTTCATGATGCTAGATGGGAAGGTAGATTGGTAACTGGCATAGTATCTGTAGGATATAAATTGCAATTTGGATGAGCAACTTCTGTAAAGCAGAAAATATATTTAATGCCTATGAATTATTGAAGCATGTTACTTGGGCTCAAACATAGAGAAAGCTACCATAGTTAACATGGAGCCTCAAAGGAACTACAACAAACAAGCTTGTCAAGCAGGTTACAGTAGAGAATTTGAACTACTAAAAGGAACTGCAGAAACAAAGATTAGAGCAATAAAATTAGAAGAAAAGTCTTCATGGTGCTACAAACAATAAGGTTGTAATAACCCTAGCAGGAAATATTGTTCCAAACTTGTAATTATATCTGACTTTTAGCTTATTGCCATTTTGTCAAACATTTTGCATTCAACCAATAATAAAAAGTTTAATCATACTAACAGTCATAATAGCTGCAATCGATTTTCTAAATAATCATCAAACTATATTCATATTCAAAAAATCTGCAGGCACTTTTTCAAACAGTTTGCAAGCTTTCTATATCTCTGGAAATGACTACAAGAGTAATACAACTTGCTGTCCCCAAAAAAACAGAATTACAAAGATGTAGAATGCTTAATCTTCCAACTTCCAAAGATGCCAAATACACTTCAGTAGGTGCCAAGATGATTTAGCAATGTGAACAACATTGGAAATAGTAGATAAGAGCTTACAGATTACTGAAATCTTACTTTCTGAAAAATTATAAGATCCTCCAAAACTTGGATCTGCATTGAAACTCCTAGAGATCCAAAACCTTTCTTGAATATCCTAAAAGTTTAAAAGTATATACATGAAATACAACTTAATTATAAGGAAGTAAATGCCTATATGTAAATGCCACTTATATTTCCAGCAAAGTTGCTGGTTCAGATTCTAGTACAGATGCGGGTTTGAAATTTGTCCAATTTTTTTTGGAGTTGAATTCAGGTTCATTTTAAGTTTGTCCATACAAGTTATACACACACACACACACACACACACACACACACACATATGTCAAAGTATGCTGCAGCAAATGAGTTCATACACCACTATGCTAATATTAAAGCAACTTAGCAAAATACACCACTATATATATTGTTGTTTTAGTTCAAATGACAAGACAAAATGTCAAAACACACCACCATATCAATGTATCGGTTCAAAAACAATAATGTCGACATTAATAAACAGTCATCAGTGATAAATAATAAATATCATCATCATTCTGCTGTTGCAGATTTGAAGCCCAAACATTGCCACTAGCATCAGTACTAGCAGCCTCAGGCACAACCTTAACATCACTAAGTATCAACTTTGTTTTCATTGCATGTGAGGACTGAGTATCACCTTTGTTTTCATTGCAGGTGAGAACTTAGTATTGTAGAATAACAAAGGGGAGTATTGTCTGTTAAGAAAACATGGGAATATCGTGAGTTTAGCAAGTTGTGTGACCTAAAAAGCGACCAAAAAAACAATTAAAGAACAATTTTAAAAGTCAACTTGACTTTGGCAGACCACAGTCACTCACCATTCACTGAGTTCATCAACATCAGCGAATGCCTGGCATAATTCATTGCAAAGCCAACCAGGGTTCGATTTGGCAAATTTTGCAGTGAATGACAGACAAAAAATGACTTCCAAATATTCAAATTTTCTACGAACTGACTTTTGAATTCCACTTTGCCTGAGCAAATATGGCAATGTAGATTTCCAGCAAATAACCATGGCTTTGGCAGGTAGATGTTTAACCCTTCAAAATTCTTGTTATAGAAGATTAAGCATAAGAACATTCATTGGGTAGCTATCATTTGAATTGCCCAAGTTTGGGAGGTCTGACAACAAATACCCACATCCTTCTTCCAAATCAGTTTGTTGCATTCAAGAGGCTGCACCAATGTGCCATTAGGCTTCACATTCCATACAATACTTCCATGACTTTCTTAATATACTCAAGCCCTCCTCCTGGGATGAAGTCCTCTATTTTTGGGAGAACAAGTGATTAATCTCATGTTATTGATGGCTAACATGAGAAAGAAACTAGCTGTGGTGCAAATGAAGATCCTTGGGAGGAATCTCACTAACAAAATTGTTTATGGCAAGTTTGTTGTGGATGTATTTCCACAAGATACTTTGAGAAGCCTCAATAAGTTGACCATTTGGCCTCCAAATTTCCATTTGGTAATAGCAGATCAATAAAGAATGGAAGTGCATGGAATGCATATGGGGCAAAAGGTACTTATTGGAGTTCAAACATTTTTTTTATTGAATTTTGTGGTCATCTGATTATGCAAGAAAGCATGCAATGCAGGTTGAGGTTTGTTTTCTAGCAGCCAGAGTTGACTTCAAATTGAGAAATAATGCTTTCCATTGAAGATAAGGGTAAACAGTATATAATTTAATCTAAAGAATCAAGTGGTAAGTGAGGAAAAAACTTCTTTGAATTACTGTAGTTCATCTGAGTTGGACTCTAGAGAAGAGAGGGAGGGTCCAATGGTGTTGAACACCAAAGCAATTTTAGAATTGTAGTCATGTTCGAAACGTGAAACAAATTCCTTTCATGGCCTATTCAATTGATAAATAGAGGATTATTTCAATCAAACTGCAATTTTATTGAAACTATAGAGATCAACAAAGAAAACCAAAGATTATGTGATGAAAAGCAACAAATGAAGACTGATTTTCAAATGCTGAATAGCTAATGTGTGTTGAATGAAATAATGGCTTGCAAAGGCCAAAACTATTGAATATAGTTTGTTGGAAATATTCAAGATATGACAAGTTACTGAGAGGGGAGGGGTGAATCAGTAACTTCTAAAATTTCAAACAATAAAACTGCATACTGATATATTTATCATTTATCCAAGTAACCTACTGTAAGCATGAAACAAAATCATTTGTAACATTTGAACACACAGATTTTGGTGACCCAGAAACCTTCCAAATAGAAATTAAAACTGGGGTGGGGATGAAACCCACAAAGCTTCGTTACTGCAGTATGAAGTTGGCCGGTTAAGGCTTACAATGACCACTTTTGGTGATCTGCCCTGTTAGGAGCACAAAGGATTGCTAGATCCACCTTGTTAGAGGATTTCCAAACATACAATAAAGTATGCACTCTGTTAGGAGATTTACAAAAGACTGTTAAGTCTACCTTGTTAAAGGATTTACAAAAACTAATTCACCTGTTAGAATGAAACAGTGGATTTGATTACAACTGATTGCTGATAAGATCCGCTATGCTCTGATTCACCTTGATGTGATAGATAAAACTTTTCTGCTCCAAAACTCGACTTTGCTGAATACCTTCACAACTCAGCACACATACTTTCGCATTTTCATTACTCTACTTTTCTTCTTACTTGCTTTCTCCCTTTTTTTTTACTTACTTCCTTACATCTGAATGATACAATACATTACATATATATACCATCCAAATAAACAATACATGCAAGGTCGGCCAAAACAACAAGTGCAAATCTCTATACAAAGTCGGCCCAAGGTAAAAACTCGGGTTCATTGAACTGACTCGGTGTCCTTCTGATATTCGGCGTCCACTGCGTTACTCGGCATCGTCATGCACTCGGTAGAAGTGAAGGCACGGTTCATACTAAACACTTCGAGTAGTTCTGAACTCGGTAACCACTGGAGACTCGGTAGAAGAGATGTCACTCGGTGAATACTTCTATCTGAATTGTAGCTCGGTGATCAAAGGAAACACTCGATGGAACCTTGTGACTCGGTGATAGTTGGTTTCCTTGATAACCGTCTGAGCTCGGTAAAATTAATTTCCTTGATGACCGTCTGAGCTCGGTAAAATTAATTTCCTTGATAACCTCAGGAGCTCGGTTATCACGAAGTTCTCGTTCTATACCAAGTACATCTTCACTCGGTAAAATTGATTCCTTTCTTTACCTCGAACACTCGGTAAGCACTGGCTGCTTTGTTCACCTTGATCACTCGGTAAACACTGACTTCTTTGTTCACCTTGATCACTCGGTAAACTCTGATAACTAGGTAAAGCTTGGCTTCCGGTGAGAGCTCGGTAAGCATTCAGAATCCAATAAGTGTTGTAACTAATGACAAAAATGTATCATAATGCCAACATAGTTAACATTGATTGAATATGATTAACATTGATGTTCTAAGATAGACACCCGACTTCACTAAAGATTGCTAAATTAATGTAGGCACACGTCAAATAATAACATTAATTTTTGTTTCTTTTGGAGTCTAATATTTGTCCTAATGAAATTTACAGTGGACCCTACTTTTATTGTATTTTTCAATATGATAGATAGGTTCTAAATTAGAAAACTATAAAAATAATAAAGGTCCAAGCCTTTTCAAATGGATGGAAAAAGAAAGCATTAGAAAGTTAATAAATATGCTAAAGAAGACCCCACTTTACAAAATTCAAGGGACACATTACATTTTTTAAATTCATCATACAATCTAATCTAATTAAGTTGATTGAGCAATCCCTTAATAAAGTGATAAGACATCCAAAAATTTACCATATGGAAAGGTTTGACAAAGAAAATCACATGGAACAATTTTAAATCTTCTTCTTTGTCCCTTGTATAGCCAACTGGAGGCATTAAACAAATCAATTACATTCGAATCTAAACATTTGTGACTCCTTTTGTTCAAGATGATCAACTATATCTTCTTTTGTCACAGTATAGACACTACCTCAAATAACTGTATCCAAGACAATGTCGTATGATCAGTTAAAGCTATTATTTTCCCCTTCGGAATCAGGTCTGTCTATAATGACTTCAACTATTTCAGTCTTTTCTATATGAAATGTTCAGGGTGCAAATGATTCAGTAGTACAAGAATTGTGGGCTGTTGTTGACGTATAACCTATTCCTTCTCACATTAATATTGAATCTCATGCAATCATGGAGTAATTGAGCTTATTTGTCACAATATGTTTTTGTACCTTAATCAGTTGTATGCCTCAACATAGTAATAACTTCTTTTGAGTTTTGACTTTAGGATGCATTTTGCAAACTTGCCCACTCATCATATGACCAATACTATGTAGTCTGTAGTACTGAATGGAACACATGTTGGCACCTTGTATTCTTTCCATGTTTAGTCCCACCCTGTCTCTCAATTACTCCCACACAACTTTAATATCATATTTATTATTTATATAGTCAGTTACCCCTAACTATATTATCTCACTTTTTTTTTTACTGTTTTATTATTTATTTTAACTTGTATCTAGATTCTTAATAACTTAAGTGCCTAGAAAACTTTTTAATGTGACTGGTGACACTGGCTCAACACATCCTCTGGCTCCACGTGAAATGCTTTTGACCAAGTGCTATGAACCAGAGAATCCCCAAATGTGGGATTTCATCCCCTTGTTACACAGCTGAGGCCCAAACCCGCAAGCACATTGTATCAGCAACGGCGCAAACCTGTAATCACAACAGCCTAATACCACCTCAATGGCCTAATACCACCTGGGTGGGGACAATAATACTGTTAAGAATATTAGCATTCTGTGTTGAAACATCTGCTGTTTCATAAGTATTGACGGAATACACACACACACACACACACACACACACACACATACACACACATATCCAGTTCAAATTCTCATCTGCAGATTAATATCAATTACAGTGGCATATCAATCTCAGACTGGAAATTAAACAAGGATCAGATAACATCAAATTCAGAAGTCAAGATTTCATTCTACATCCTTCAGGTCTGTCATACAAAGGAAATCAATCAGATATAAATTACCGAGTCTCCACCAAACAAGATCTATTAAAACTTACAAATACCACCACCACTTAACCAACACCCCTAAGTGGTGAACCCCTGATTTATATCCATTTCTCACTCATACCTTCTCCATGTAATTTTTATTATAGTTTATACAACATTCATAGCAAAGGGATCTCCAACTAAATAATACATATAAAGCATTTGTACAATCATATCAACTTGATTGTTTGTTTGAGCATGACACAAGAATATTTCAACAATATAAATAGAATGTGTAAGCTGTAGCCACTGATAACAAGAAAGCAATAAAAAGGTCATACATTCCTTTATCATATGTGATGGTATAGCTTGCGGCTTGATGAAATTTAGCCTAAACAACAGGTAAGTGTATATAAGTTATATATGCTATTAAGGATTTGATTCCACAATTATGATTGACATCTTAGACATATTAACCTACTCAACCACCATCATAGTAGTAACATGAATTTCTATTTGTAATACTGTATCTGGCTTACTATCCAATACATTTCTTCCATCATTCATATCTTCACAAATACTATCAAGCAATGTGATTTGAAACAGAGTCTAACCTTACTGATTTCTCTTCTGTTTGAGCTACATTCCTTGAACAGATCCACTATTGACAGTAAGGGTTACAATACTATAGGTCATATTTTAAACGTGAGCCATCTTTTAGAAGTAGATGGAGGTACAAATGATTTGAGAATGCATCTATGATTCTATCCATACTTGTTTATATGAATCATCTCTGAATAATTGTGTGCTGACACTAGAAGAGTATTGATATTCTACATCTAGTAATCATTGATGCTCATCTTCATCTTAGATCATGCACTAGCAATAAACATCACTCACATTGCTTGTGCCATCTTTTGCTTAGATAGTCACTATCTTCACTGTTTCTTCAGTAATTTAACAAAATATTTGTGAATAATCCAAGATGTCATTTTAGAGTGTATTATCCAAAAGGTGACAGGTAAAAAATCCAAGCTTGAAATAGTTAACTCTTGAAAGAGACTGAAAATTATAGGCTTAATACAATTATCAGTGCCAAAACAGGGTTGGATTCCACTGACCCCTGCAATACAAAATCTTTGCTCTCAAAATACCAAAAAGTGTGCTTTTCGACCATTCAGCAATTATTGTTCCAGTGAGACATCTGTAACGTTGCACCAGCTCTTCTCAGAACATCTATGGTTATCGCAGCTTGCATTTCCTTTATGCCTGAACCAACTTGCATCAAAACCTTCTTTAAGCAGGTGTAGGGTGTAGAAGCACACTAACAATGTCATGTCACCCATATACTGCGATTGTCTGTCTCCCTTCATCTTTGCTATGTTTTCCCTCTTCATTGGCTGGTTGACATCTCACAATTCACTAAGAAAAACTTGTAAAAAGTAGGAAGGAGGGCTACTCAAAAATCATCACCACAGTTCCCATTTGTGTGAATGCTGAAGAATTGTTTTAGTACATTACGTGCAGGCCTCAAATTTATGTTACACTTCTTGAAAACCCTCAACATTTTCATCACTGTCATCATCACCGCTTAACACAGCTGAAACATCATGCACTAAAACTTTCCAACCTACAGAGGATAAATATATGTACTTATGAAACATTTTAGGCTTGTCATTGGTACGAATATATAAAAAAGTGATGAGAGTTGAGTGGAGTGTGTCTGCAGACAGAGATAAATTCATTAATGTGCAGTGAGTTTTTCTGTGCCATGCTTATGGGAGCTTCTGTTCATTTCCCCATGCCATACCCATCTACATTGTCCACTGTGGTGCTCATATTTGCAAATCTGCAGGGTGCATTTTTACTTCAGACCTTTGGGTTGCATTTTCTAGAGCTTGGAGTACACGTAGTCTCCCATCATAAATTTTTATAGCTGCCTTAACAGCACTTTTCCCCTCTTTAGATTTTGATAGGTAGTATTGTTTTTATTTTGACGTGAAACTTTTCGATATCAAGAGCTCATATTGCAGCAGTTAAAATTCTAAATCAGTTGTATAGAGAGTATTACTAAAAGATGATGTTTGAAATTTAGGTTATTTCTCTAATTATATATATGTATATATAAATAATCATTAAGGTTTATTAAAGATAATATATTCAACTCATGGTCTGGGCACTAGACATATAGATTGGTAGGACATCCTGACTTGACTATTTAGATGAACATAATTTCTTCTAAATTTCTAAGTGTTATATTTGAATAGTGTATGTACACCTCATTCTAGCACCAAGCCATGATGTTGACAGGCACCGCCGACTTCAGATTTGTAGTTGGCATGGTATATTCTTCCAATTGAATTAGATAACGTACATCATCATGCATCTGTTAGCATGAATGCTGATGATATTCCTATGGGGGAGTATCCTAGCATTGCTGGAGCGTTGGAGAGATTGACAACATGACTGTGTGTTGCATTCATGACTATGTTTGTCATTGATGTCAACATACTGAGAAGATTGGTAGAGTAGCAGACAAAGATTGAGGTCTTACGGATCGAGTATTGAAGATGAGGTCAACTGCAGTTGAGGACATGTTCTATAGTATGTCTTGATTCAGTGGTTGAGTGCCCGTACAAAAAGTCGAAGACTGGTGAGAGTTATTTGTGAATTACGAAAGACAGCTTGCAGACAGAGTTCTTGAGAAGTGGTTTCTGGTAATTGGATTATATCTCCTATCAGGGGTAGAATCTGGTTAAGCACAGTTAGATAGAGACAAAAGCTAGCCGATGACATCAATGAGTGCACAAAGTCCGAGGTCACATGTGTGAGAAATTGTGAAGACTATGAGCCGACGGTATTTTGTAATTATGAAAAGATGTAATGTATTGTATTATCTTAATGAGGTCCTATTATAATTGTAATTGGGAAAGCCTGAAGGTCGACTCAATGAATTAGTTTGAGAACATGGTATAAAGGAAGTTATTTTCCTTGTGATGAAAATATGGTTTTATGCAAGTGATTGTGAATGCGATAAATGAAGTGTATTGGTAAATACGAATAAGTGACCAAAGGGATCATTGTGATGTGAAGTTGGAGATTTGGTATTGAGATTTGAGAAGTGTTTTGGTGTAGAAAAGGCACGGGAAGAGGACAGAGCAAGAGTTTAAGTTGCTGAGACAAGTTGCATTTCTATTATTCTGAAAGGAATAATACAAAGGCTAGTTGGACAGTGAATTCGGTGGTCTTGCCCCTGAAGGTGTTTGGATAGTGAGTCCATCTGCCTTCTACAACTTCTAATAGGGTTAGGACAACACCTAACAGGGTTGGAATCTCCTAATAGGGATTCAAAGTCTCCTAAAAAGGATTGATATGTACTGAATGTATTTCATTGGCTCCTAACAGAGTCCATCCTCTTACAAGGAACTTGTTTACCGTACTGGTAAAGAGATCAACGCATATAGACAATAAAACACGAACAGCAGAATTATATTCGCAATAGTAGATGAATGATGATTTACAGTGATCCCAGACGGGATATAAATACTACCGCCGAATCTTCCTGAAGGAGTCCGTCGGCCACAATTATTCTATCCACTACAAACTATTTATCGACGACGTCGGCTACAGAATACAGAAACACCGCCAGATCGTCGGCTACAGAATACAGAAACACCGCCGGACCGTCAGCTACAGAATACAAAAACACCTCCGGACCGTCGGCTACAGAATACAAAAACACCGCCAGACTGTCGGCTATAGAATACAGAAACACCGCCGGACCGTCGGCTACAGAATACAAAATACCGCCGGAACCATCCGGTCGGCTAACAGAACTTATATATTAGTACATCATTTTGTGGGTACCATCCCCATCAAGGTTTTCCCTCTGATCAAGGGTTTCCCTAGTTAACATATCTGGTGTTATTGTGCATGTGTATCTTCTTATGGTTGTTGTTGATATTGATCACATGTTTAAGATTTAATAAGGTTAATAAAAGTTGTGTTGATTTGATAACTGATTCACCCCCGCCCCCTCTCAGTTATCTTGGCGGACTTTACTTTCTAACAGCATCTTGTCATTTGCTAATCAATTAGTGTACCTATCGACAAGTTAAAAACAGCTGCCTTCAAGGGATGTGGTATTGCTGTGGGAGGAATGCGAGTTCTTTGGGTTTGTTTGTGAGGAAAACAGTAGTATGGTGTTCTTGCATGATATTGTTGTTACATGTGGAAGTCTCATGTTTCTTGAACCATATTCTTGAAGGCATGGTGTGAAGGCTGAGAAAGTTCATCATTGTGTATGAGATGAGCTGAAAATTTGAAAGGCTTTGTGTGAAGGCTGACAAAGTTTATCAATGTGTATGAGATGAGCTGAAAATTTTAAAGGCTTTGTGTGTACATTCTAGTGCCAGCTATTGAACAAAGTGCTTATTTTGTGGAAGATGCGAAGTAGAGAACTTCAATTCTACAGAAAGGAGATTCAGGGAATGCAAATCCTCCATAATACTTGTGCAGAACCCACAGTAGACTGAGTCCTTTTAAGTTTTCAAAGAACAAAAGAAAGGAAAGAGTGGATACAACTTTTGAAAGGCAATAAACGACAAATTTTGAATTTTTGAGTTTACTGTGGGTTCAGAGACTCCTGAACCTCTAGTGGCAGTCCAATGCTTAATTTCTTATACCAGATAGGTGTTTTCAGATTTCTTGCTGTTTGATGTTATTTTCTGTAGTTCAAATATGATGTTTTATGTGAAAAATAACCTTTAATCAGATTTGAGTAGAGCCAGTGGATCAACAAAGAAGTCTTGAGAGATGTTCTGGGGCTATGGTCAGCCATTGCAAAATTCCTGATTGTCTGAAGCCTATGTTACTAGATATTGCCCTGGAGACACCTGTACTCATACCAGGATGGTTCTGGCACTGGTATCCAAGCCATATCTAGGGCTATTATCATTGCACTTTTAAAATAAAACTTTAGCCTCATTATCATAAAATTTGGAAAATCACTTTAAGTGTATTTGATTCCCTACAACACATTGTATACCTCAATTTGGTCTTTGTGTTTGTCTAATTTAATAAAACTTTGTTATATTTTCGTGCTGGAACACTTAAGCCACATGATTGGTGGAACCTAACATCCTTGTTGTGCTTTGTCATTGATTGGAGTAAGCCCAGTACGATAAAATTTAGGACAACTGGTGAGTTACACAATATAAAGGAGGAAAAAGACTTAATCAAGAAATATTACATCTTTATGACCCTTTATAGGACTGTCAAAAGGAGTTTTGAAGGCAACAAAACCAGAACTTTTAATAATTGACAAGGCAAGAAAGCTAGGGCATCTGATAGGACGCTCTATCAAAATTTTGTGGAATCTACTACACAGTGCATAAATGAGCTAGATGCAAAATAGGAAGTACTGAATGATGGATAATTGATCTTTATAAAGTTCACGGTGAGAGAGGTCAATTAGTAGTCATTGAAATGAAAATTACTTGAAAATGAAAAGATAATTTTAAAATTTCAAAGAGGGGAAGAACATCAAACAAGCAAAACTTTTGTATGATGCTTCACGTGATTCCAGTAGCCTAGCTGAAAAGATTGATAAATTTGTAATATTTAGAGAGATTCTGCTAATAATGATGACATGTCTCTTTTATGTTGTGTAACTCATGCTGTTGCTGCTACAGAGTCTTATGCTAATGGTGACAGCATAGATTGCTTTAATAAGTATTCTGAAACTATTGGTTACGGGCTGATGAGAAGGTGGAAGGCCCAGCTCGAAGGCATAAGTTAAGTTGGGAAAGGAACCAGGAGGTTTGCAAGGCAAGTTTAAGGCCAAAAGTTGCAGGTGTCAAAATATGTTGGTAAAAAAAGCAATAAGGATGCTAAACTTTTCCGAGATTGAACCCAATCTGATCCAACTTTTTTTTTACTGATAATGTTGTTGACATCTGTCTCTGTCCTAACTTGGTCTTTAGTTTCAAGGGACATTGCAACTGTATTTAATATTTATATTTAGTTTCATGTAATAAAATATTAGTAAGGTTGATGCATTTTTTTCCCTTTTGTTATGTCCTTATTACGTTTTCATCATATTTTAGACTTTCTTTGTTGTCCAAAATTAAATATGCACGGTAAAGCTCTCCCACTAGATGGTATTTTGCATGTAATCTAAAATAAAATCATATTAAGTAGGAGATATTGCAAACACAAAAAAATACTCCATTATTTTGTGGCTTCTACAGTAAACAATTCATGAAATGTATGTCATATCTCTGTAATTACCAAGGGTATCTTTACAATGAAATGTATTTTAAAAACTCTTCCAGTTATTCTAGAAATACACATTTCAAAAATAATACTTTTGATATAGGCGTATCACAACATTTCAGAACTCCCACTGATGCTCTAGCACCTAGGACACTTGCAAAATCAAGTGAGTAGAGATCACAAAACCCATGTGAATTCACTTGAGTGCCATTTTGAAGATTAAACTTCATGGTTTATTTTGTGAAATCTGTCTTACATAAGGCATGTAACCTCCCTCATTTGTTATTCCAATGCATATAAATAGATAGCTTATAATTTTTAAGGGAATGGATTTAGTTAGTAACTGTTCAGAAATACCTCATGTAATTATATCCGGCTCTATGCATGTGAGTCATAATTTTGTTACATCATTACTGTGCTGCAGATACTCAAAAAAGCCATCTTGCTACACAAAAGCTTACATTTCAGTGCAAGAATTACTAGTTGATGTGTTCTTCGGTTCATCACATGAGGGTGTATACAGCCCTTCTGTACAAAATACTCTCTATCTTATGGCAAAAGCTGTCTTGCACAGGTTTGATTTGCCAAAGGTTTTGATAGAGGTCTAGTGTTTCCTTTTTCATATAATTTTTCTTGGAGACTTTTTCACCACAGTACTTAATAATAGTTGTATTTGGCAGATTTCCAGAGATTGAGTCTGTTCGTTTGAGCATGCCCAACCTGCATTTCCTACCTGTCAACCTGCCAAGTATTGTAAAGGTAAGGACTAACATAAGAGTTCTGGCAAATGAGTCTTTGGATTTGTTGCTTTCATTAGCTTCCTTGCAATATGATGTAAACGAGTAAATATTTTTACTTCATGCAATTAATTTAAAGCACAGACACTTTTATTGCTACCTTGGAAGTGTAAAACATGATTTAATAATCTTGCCTTTGACCTTGGAGATTGAACATGATTTATTTATACTTCATTTCTTTTTGCAGTTCGATCATGATGTCTATTTGCCTACTGATGAACCTCATGGAACAATTGAGGCCAGCTTGACACGGAAAAACTCATTTACATTCTCGAAGCTGTAGCTGGAATTGGGATTTTAGTATTAACTACATGTACCAGAGAAACATTCAGTCCCTTTTGGTTGGTTTTATCATTTTTAGAAATAGTTCATCCACCAAGAAATACACAGTGAAATATTTGTGTATTTCTTACTGTTGCCATTCAAGAGATTGATCATGATACTAATTTGCTTGCTGAGAATCTCATGGGCAAATCGAGGCCTCTTGATACAAACAGATACCTCTTTTTCAATTGCGTAGTAGTATACCCAAAGTTGCAGCAATGTTGTATGTATCCAGATATATTTTAACATACTGCTTTTGTTTTCTGATTACTGGCAATTGCAATTTCTTATATGGAGTGATATGAGATCCTTTTTACACAAAAGATAACACTTTCTCCAAGTCTTTGCTTTCTACATTAAAGTGATATTTTAATTTAGGATGTCAGTATATAAACGTTTAGCATGTTCCTTAAATTATGACGATTGTGATAATTTAAGATGATCTATGAATGATAAGCATTAATCTACTGTCATTTTTGCGTCAGTACTGAGTACTACTGTAAAAGACAATTTTGTTAACAAGTTAACTCCGTGTTCTTCATTGAATATATAATCTATGAAAAGGGAAATTGTTTGTAATGAATTATTTTCCTGGGGAAAACAATGAAAGAATAAAAGTGATAAGTTTTTATATTCAAATATATTGCTTGAGTTGTTTCTCATATGTCCTTTTCAAATTTTCTGAAATCCTCCACTGTTTTGCAAATTCTCAGTTCATGGACATGCCCCTTATATAAGTGATGTATAAACACAAGCTGGGTAAAAGATATGGATTCTTGTATCCATTACAATTATTTGAACCAAATCATTAAAATGCTTTATTCTTTATTTGAATATTCTTAAAACATGATTTGTCTAAGGAACTCAATGATCACTTGTTTTCCTTGGAGACACAGCAGATAGTAATTATCTTCTAAACTTAACTACATGGAATTGGAAGACCATCCAATTACAGATTGTTGTTTCTGTCCTCAGTCATGAAAGAAATTTTTACTACAGCTTGATCTTCAAGGCCTTGATTTGATAAATTTGTAGCTTAATTCTGTTCGGTTTGTAGTCTAATAGTTGAGACAGGGTGGCTGTGATATTTATTAGTTTGTGATCATTTTAATGTTCGTATCTCAGTTTTTGAATAATATAAGCAGCAAGAGGGTGCTGGCCTGTGGTACAAAATACATACAAAAACAAGGCTCAAAGAACAGGTCAGCAACAGCACAAAGTCAGCATGAGGGGTGCTGACAGAAAACAAAACTAAAAGAACAAGGCACAAAGGCCAAGTCCAAACAGATTGGGCCAAAACTCACACTGCAAGAGAAGCGGGTGAGGACACAAAGGGAAAACCCACGAAAAGGGCCAACCTCACACCACAAGAGAAGAGGGGCATGAGTTCCTTCTTTTCTTTTGAACAACTATCCAAGCGATACAATCCTTAGGATCCCCAACAAAGGAGACAGTGGAAGGGAAATTGCCAACACAGCCGTCCAAGTGCTATAGAAGCTGAGCCACATTAGCAGGACAATGGTGCAAGGCCACTGAAGAAGAGGGAGCAGAAGTGCCCGCCAAGCCATAAGCACAAGCAGAGCTGGTGGCAACAGTAGGAAGGTTTGGAAGAGCAATTGGAGCAACCGTAGTGGCTAGATCATGAACAACAGCAGGTGCCACAGCAAGAACATCTGCAGGGGTAACATCATCATCAGCCATTAGAGGACTCCATCAGGGAGTCATTAGAGGAGGACTCCAAGAGGGAGTCATCAACACGAACAGTCAAATGGTCGGAACAAGCAACCTTCAACCAAGTAGCAACACCTTTGCAACACAGAAGAGCACAATCCGAAGCTAAGTGACCGGTAGCAAAGCAACACCAATAGCGGAAGGGGAGGCCCTCATTGTCCAACACTTGTGTCCATGGTTGATCCCCAACCATAAGCATCATGTCACTAGGGAGTGGCTGAGATAAGACCAAGTCAACAAAAATATGTGCAAAAGTAGGAAGGCTCAAGGCTACTGTAGCATCATCAGCTTTGAAGAACCGCCCAATGGAGTTCCCAACAACCTCATAGCAAGACATCTCCCAGAAGTGTTGTGGTAGATTAGGAAGGTGAACCCATAGAGAACACACATTAAGTGGTTGAGTAAGAGGGTTGAAAGTTGTCCAAGGTTTGGCAGAAAGGGATGATCCCCTAAAACCCACATCTTGCTCACGATAAGATCTCGATCTTCAGAAGAAGGAAAGATAGCAATAAAGAAACCCTTAGCACTAGGGTAAAGGTCAAAATTTCCAGAGACAAGGGGTTTCCAACAATTAGTTACCCAGTCGCGAAGATCTGGGAGAGAAGGCTAAATACCAGCAAATCTACCCATTAATGCACTACATTCGTAGCAGTCGATATTCTCCACCACGTTAGGACCACAAACCACCACATGTGAGGTCTTGGCACAGGAAATGAGATGAGCTTTTACTCTTGGAGGGTTGGTAGAAGTAGACTTAGTAGCATGAGCATAGCTCTTGCTAAATCTGTGATCAACACATAGTTTAGGAAGATGCAAAGGATGTTGGCACAAGCAAAAATGGGAAAATACCGAAATCTATTTTTCGGTATTTTCTATTTTAGTATTTTGTATTTTTGGAGGCCTTCGGGGCATTTATGGGCTTCAACGATGTCAAGGTGTAGACCTTCAATTATTGAATATAAAACTTATAAAGAGCTTTCTCAAAAATCTGACGGTTCGTGATTTCGAGCAGCGAGTAGAAGTTATGACTTCTACAAGTAGATGTAATTTTTAATATAGGTTTTCATAGTTTTAGTAGTGTTTAGAGTTTATTTTGTAATTAAATAACTTGTGGACTTTTCATTTTCATTTTCATTTCCAAGGGGTAGTGGTGACCCTTGGGATCCTTCAAACTTTGTATAAACTCTAGTTTTGAATTCAATGGATTACTTTTTGGCATGCAGAAATCTATTGTTGCTTTTCTACTGTTTTCAACTAATTACAAAATCATAGGTTTTGCACCAAGTATTGTAGTCTAAATTCTTAATTCGGATCAATCTGCTAGAATATTTTGGAAGGGGAGACCCTCTCAACCTTACATTAGGCCCAAGGCCACCATCAACAATCACCTAAGAACCTAGAGCCGCTAGAGAACGATTAGTCACCTAAATAGTAGGGAGCCTAGTAGCAGGGGCCAAAGGGGCAACAAAAATGTCTGAAGGGCTAGAGCAAGGCAGGGGTAGGGAGCCCAACTTGCCATCACTAACCAAAGCCATGGACACCAAAGAGCAACTAGCCGCCAACAATAATGAAGAAGCCTTCGCATAAATGACAGACACAATGGGGGCATAAATCCTAATCGCAACGACAACAAACATTGTGATTTTGAAAACAAATTAAGCGTAAGTTAGTCAAATATTATTATTTTAATTATCAACTTAAGCTATTACTTCAAAAAGTAATCGTCGAATTCATAACTTCTACATTTTATGCTTAATATTTGTTCTATTTAGACATTAAGGTAGAGATAAATATTCATAAAGGTATGCATTGTCTTATTACTCTACACTCACTTTAAATGCATTAAGTAAACATAAACTATTCATTAATCAATACAATCAAGTTTTCATTCATCACATCATAACTTCTCATTGATTTAAAGTCTAATTTCCACAAGTTATCTTTCCTGGTACTTCCTTTTGAACATTAAGTTAAAAGATGATATTTTCTTTGCTTTCTATCATTAACTTAGATACATCATAGCATAATTATTCCTAGGTTCATTTTCCCTTTATCTGTCAACATAAAGAGATACTTCAACAAATACCATTATTAAATGACATCTTTTAAATGCTCTAAAATAATACAAAATGTCCACTTTTCCCTTTCCTTTCTCTTAGAGACACTCTTTCCTTGATCTTGCAGGAGGTTGTCATGTGGAAGGAGGTTGTCGCGACGATTTCAAGGGGTACGAAAAGACCATCTAGTGGGGGTTTGGGGGTTGTCTTTAAGCCCTCACTTTCTAAAACATTACCTACTCGTCCCTTGAGGTGGATGCGGTTATTTTTTGAGTTAGGGGCTTTTGGCCCCTTTTTCAAGGAGCTCCATATTTGGATCTCTAAGCATTGGGATCCATATCATACCAATTATGTCCAGATCTTTCCTTTGGTATGAGGTTTTTTTATTGTTAGATTTGATAATGCATATGATGGGAGAACCATTCCATGTGATTGTTTCTTACCATGGGAAAATTGTTTCCCTCTAATGATGAAACCTTGACACAAGGACTTTAATCTTGTATCTTAATCTTTTTGCAAAATGGCTATCTAGGTACGTCTCCCTAACCTTCCTCTTCCTCTCTAGCATGATTCTATTCTTGAGGAAGTTGGTGAGGCTTTGGTTGATTTCTTAATGGTGGATTCAGAATCTTCAGATATATTGCATTCTACCTATGTAAGGATTCTTGTTGATATAGAAGCTTCTAAAGGCCTTCCATCAAAGATTAAACTATGTAGTCTCATTGGCTCTTGGATCCAGTCTTTGGATTATGAAGGTCTTTTGTTTAGATGAAGAAAATGCTTTAATACTAGGCATGTTGCGGCAAAGTGTGAGGTAGTAATTTTCAAATCTAAGAAACACTCCTCATGGTGGAAGGGTACTTTGTTGCTGCATTATATGGTGGTCAAAAAGCCTTCTTCTAACGAAAAAGTCCCCTTAGAAAATATTGTTGTTATTTAGCAACAGGTAGATGCCCTTGTCCCTTCTCTTGATCATGTTGGTTCTGATTAGCTAATTATTGTTGTTGTGGTCCCTCTTATGGCTAGCTCTACCCTTGGAGCTTGTGGTGTTACTTTTGTTGTTGTTTTTGACCAGATAGAGATTGATGTTGCTGGCTCAGTCGAGCATGGTGTTGCAGAGCCTGCTATGGCTTATGTTGGAAACACTAATGATGTTGGTCCTATCTAGAATGGCTCTGTGAAGGAAGGATCTTGTGTTGATGGTCTTGCGATTGCCAGTCCTGATATTAATGGTGTTGGGTCTGTTGGTTTTAACAATTTAGATGATTTGTTGGCTTGACACTCTGTGGTAGCCAAGATTAAAGAAGGACAGATTACAGTTAAAGGAAAGAATTCAAAGGAGATTCCCTCTCATTCTTCTCCTAACCCCCACAAGTTGGGAGTTTAGGGGAAATCTTAAATCAGTTGTGTTTTTCTTTTTGTAAGGTGATCCGATTATTTATTGTACATCTTTTCTTTGATCACTAGTTTGTGAAGTGGGGGTTGTGAGATGTTTGGCTCCCCCTTCTCTTTCTTTGTTCTATTCTGTCTATGTCCCTTTCTCTTTGAAGAGTGCATTGTATATCTTTTAGTTTGGTTTACACGTTGTTTAGCTTTGCACCTGCTTAATTTTTTGGTTTCAGGGCCCCTTCAAAACCACTTTTACTCAATAAAAAATTTTAAATAATATAATTGATTATAAAGTCTTCAAAAACCAATCTGAAGTGGAACATGAACAAGGATCATCCACAAGACCACAAACAATACTTCAATAAAATTTACCACCTAGCCATGTATATCCAAAAAAGCCCACTCCCTCGAGCTAGGAGATAGAAACCAAGGACCACACAAGGCAACAAGAAGGTTATAAAAAGTACAATAATGCAAAAAGGACTTCCAAAGTCTAAAACATCAAGAGTGAGGGATTCTAGGCTACTGACTAGGTGAGTGTTATCACATACCCCTCAAATGTTGGGATCAACCTCCTAAACCATTGTCACTCCATCACACCCAAGCCTTCGATAGAATGACATATGGTCTCAATACTCCAACATGACATATGTAGCCTAATCACACTTTCCTTAATGTTGGGATCAACTTCTTGAACTAATGACATTGTGTCGCTCTCAAGCCTTCTATAGGATGGCATATCTAGTCTTAATACTCCAACATGACAAGTGTGGCTTAAATATCTCTTATCTTGATTAATGTGTTAACCCAAACCCCCCAATATCCAGTTTGTTTTACTAATGTTTTCACCTGATTACCAAACTCACATGTAGAAGCCACTCTACTCAGGGCCTTAGTCTCCTACTTCATAGGATCCTCTAGCGACCACTTTTGGGTCCTAACACCTATTGTGAGCTACTCACTTAGGGTACCTAGATTACCTTGCCCAAGAAAATATCACATAAACATAGGAAAACACATAATAATGAAAAACATTTTGTAAAAGCATCAAAACATCAATTGACTGCATTTATGAAACCTCTAGTTGTTTGTAGTTCAGTGGACAACCCTAAACCCTAATCTAGCTTTCAAAACTCATGAGAAGGAATCAAAATGCTCTATACATGATATCAAAACCATATTTAGTATATTTAAGGTTCAAATGAATCAAGAATAAGATCATAAAAGCCTATGGTAACCTACAATCCTCTAACATTTGACAACTTTCAAAATTGAGTTTTTTCAAACAATGGTTAAATGCTATGAAAAATCACAATGTAAACTAACCCATGTCTTTCACAAAATAACATAATTAAGCCAGACATTTCAATGAGAATGAAGAAAACATCTTTGTATATGTTTCCTGCATGAAGACCCAATGGTGGAAATTAAAGTTATGACATATGTTTTAAAATAGAAAACCCTAATTAGGGTTCACATCTACATTAACTAAATTTTTTTTAACTTTTACGTAAAATAAATTGACCAAAGTGGTGAAAAATGAAAGATAAGACAAAGGACAATCTCTAGTATCAAATTCAAGTCTCTACAATACTTTTACAATCTATACCATTCAAATGAAATTGACTGAAAAATCAAAACCTAGAATGGATAGATTTAGACTGAAAAAATGTATATATTAGAACATTAATTCATCGCTAAAACGAAAATCTAAGAGACACCCATTTAAGATTTGTGGATTTCTTCTCCAAAAATTAAACCGAGAAGATCTCTAGACTCAATTTAGATTGTTCATATAACAAATCTTTGAAAATGATTTGCTAAATATCCTAGGAAATTAAATGACAAATTTCACAAAACTTGAGCTCTTGGCGAGTTGGATTCCCTGCCTTCAAGGAGAGTAACTACAAGGCATATGCTGGAAACATTTTTTTAGCAAAAATACAAAATAACTTCTATTTTGTAATTAAGCATTTGTGAAAATAAGGTTAAACTATAAGTATACAATTATAGAAATATTCAAAAAATTACTAAATATATAATAAAAATGCCAACATAAAGATATGTTATAATTTATAATTATAATTTATAAAATTAATTGTTGAATTATCTAGATTAATTGATATATTATTGTTAAAATAGAAAGCAAGAAAATGTGAAAAATAAATAAAAAAACAAATATGTAAGTGTAAAATTAAAAACTTAATCTATTTTAAAAAGAATATTTATGTAGTCAATATTATAAAGTCATATTTAAATTAATTTGAAATGAGAAAATAAATTTGCAATCATATTGTAGATTTATCTTTAAATAAATTAATCTATCTTGAAAAAGTAAAAGTTACATAGTTAATATATTTGTCCAAAAAAATAAAGATACATAATCAATATTATACAGAAACATATCTGATTGATATTTTTACTTGTTTTAAACTATTATTAATTTTAATGTCTTATTCATCCTCGATAATGCACCCAGTCATACATGTCCTAATGACATTTATTACTTCTATATATTTGTGCAAATGTCAGTGTGTATATGTTACTGAAACATTATAGTCGACACGTTGCCCACAAACATTAGTTACATTTTATCGCCTATCTTTTTTCTACTTTTTTTTTTGAAAATTTTATTTTTTCCCTAGTAAAATTGGTGGGAGCCAATCATAATCAAAAAATTAACATGTTAAAAATGAATTTAAAAATATTATATGGGAACCTGAGCTTTCACCATTATATTCTGGCATGAAAAAATCAATACTAGCCGATGAGGGGGTCTACCGGGAATAGTAATTGCATGCCTTATATAAGGTAGGGACTAATAATACTAATTTTTTAAAAAATAACTCTAAGAATGGAAATTAAAGATATCATACATTGGAAAAATATCTAAATAAATATTTATTTTATCAAATAAACAATGTAATCAAGACATTCAATTCATACCTCAAGTTCTAGAAAAATTCAACCAAATGAGAAAGGGGACAAAGTAAGGAAGACAAATCTAGCTTGAGATACATCATTCAAACCCTCGTCACTTTGCATTGCAATTGTGATGGTAATATTTCATTTTAGTTAGAAAATGTAATTTGATGTTTGGGATAGTATCATAAATATCCATGGAAGAAGAACCTATTGCATAGCAACCAATCCCTATCTCAACCTTTGAAACTCTCATATATGACTCTCTCCCCTAAAATAAAGAGACTTATGAATCCTTAAAGAACTATGCTAAAAAACTATCTCTCACAATTCATAAATTTTTTCTTCAAAAATCTCCATGAAAAGTAAAACCAAGCTCTCCTCGAAGTTTCAACCCCTTCTCCCCCCAAAGCCAAAAAGATAATTCATTTAAATAGATTTCCTAGAGATAACCAACCCCTAACTAACTCTTATGATAATAAATATTTTTGGGCTAAGTAATATTTAGTGTTCCCTATTTACACCTAAAAAGTTTCATAATTACTTCATATGGCCTCCAACACACTTCATATGCGTGTCTCTAACTTGTAAACTCACTAGATACACCTAACAACTTAAAAAATCTAATGAGGATTCGAAACATACCAAACAATGCCTAGGTTGGTCTAGCATGGTATGACCAAATCGTATGGCCCCCAAAAAATCTCTACGTCTCCTAAATAACCACACTAAAGTTCACCTTAAAAATATTCTCTCCCTTGTATGTCGTAAAACAAAAACAAATTCACCCTTGTATGGCCTCACCTCAAGATTTTGTTGAACCAAAAAAATAGAGAAATACCACACAATACTCTTAATGAAGTCATCCAACTAAGGATAAGTGAACACAAAAAAGGTAGAGTTGTTTTAAAACTTAACAATTTCCCAACCATGAAATTGTATGACCTTGCCACTGCTTCACCAAGAAATCACAATCTAATAACCAGTCTAAGGGGTTATCAAAAAAAAACTTAAGGTGCTATCATAAATCTCATTGGAAAAACACCAAACATCAACATCAAAATAATGCAATTCGTTAGACCTCAAAAATCAGTTTTTTTGAAAACCATTGTTCAAAACTTTGTAAATATCAGTGGTGAGCCCTATGTGGAATCATTCCTACCAAGTAGGTAGGAATCATTACTGATTGGTTGAACCAAGTTCAATCAAATATCTTGTTATGTGCACTCTTAAATCAAGGAAATGATCTCCTTTTTGAAGTATGAAAACATCTCTAGTATTAGTTTCCTTCCTCTTGGCATCTACTTTGGAGGGAACAATGTTACTTTATAAAATTAAAACACCTGAGTAATATGATATAAAATTAGTCTTATAAATTCAATGCATAATTTAAATGTTCTCTTTTATTTTGTTGAAATTTAAGTTAAGGGATAATGATAGATGCAAAAACAAGAAGATAATAAAAATAAATTTTCTTTTTGAGAAGTATGGAGAACAACTAGGAGGCTAAAATTGTTTTAGAGGGAATCACAACAATATATGTAACCACTTGAGCACAACACCACCATTAGAAGCCAAGAAAATGGAAATCAAGTTTCTCAAGAACACTAAAAGTCCCCTAACCTATCAAAACTCGTGAACAAGCTAATAGTCACATCTAGTAACTAGGCCCTAGAAATAGACATTAGTATCCCCCCTCTCCAAAATTGTTGTTCCCAAGTAATTACAAATTTAGATGTTGTGAAATCTTCTTTCTCCCTAGTAGCATCCTCCATTGGTAAATTTTTCTACTTCAATGTAAATACTCCTAGACTTTTTGAAAAAAATTACTCTTGTAATCAATGACTACCTCTTAATATGTAATGTCCCCACTATTAGGGTTAGCTTGAGACAAATATTACCTGCAAAATAAATTTTTGAATTCAAACAATAATAAGTCTAACTATAGTACTTTACCCTCTAACTAAACCCCAACCTTAAAGACACCTCAAGTTCAGGTTCCTAACCCTTAGTTATTTGGTTATCTTCTCTAGAGTGTACCCCTTTAGGTTCTTGAATGGGACATCCTCTATCCAAGGAAAACCACATATGCATATATATGTTGACATCATCAGAATATTGTGGCCATTACATAATTCTCAACTAGTCATTTCGTATAGGGTTGTAATAATTTCTCACTCTAGCACGATAACAATTCATATGAGGATCACACTAACCTCTTGCACTGGCACTATGAGATTTCATTTATCACTCATATATCCATTCATATGAGGTTATAATAAGCTCTCGCATTGGCACAATATCCTTTCATATGAGGATTGGACTAACCTCTCTTCTTGACACTATGGAATTCCATCTAGCCATTCATATAGAGATGGTGTCAAGCCCTACACTAGTACACAATCATTTATTTACAATTGAGCACAGTCCCTACAATGGCACTATGAAACATTGATCTATTTCACAAAATAATTATTAAATATCAGTATCTCAAATTAATATGCATTTCCCATGTAACAGTCATATATATATATATATATATATATATATATATATATATAATTTAAAATATATATGCCAATAGTGGCATGTTGTGATGGTTAAGTTGTTGAGTTATTATCCTTGCCATCAAGGTTCAAATCTAATGGGGATGAGGTCCCCCGTTTGTGGCCTTACTGGTTCATAGCTCCAGGTCAAAGCATTTACCCCTCCTTTAAATAATAATAATAATAATAATAATTTAAAATATATGCATGCCTTGTAATCCCACTCATGTGACATCTTAATCCTTAATATGTTTCACTTTAGTATCTTTAAGTAAGTTGCATTGCCCCCTTAATTATTCCCCCCTTAAAATGATTAATGACTTGACTTTTTACGGATGTTTTTTTCTTATTTTCAAATGATTTGTTGTCTCTTCTAAATTAATACCCAAGACCCCTTTTATGACTAGAATGAGCTCCTTTTTGTCTTAATTATCCTTTCCTTTTTTATCATCACACCCCTATTTTCTCCTTTGTGCTAACCAAATCAATTTCAATGCATGTATTTGCCTTATCATGAATTGCAACACTTGTTCGATGTCTAAACTTGCAATTAATAATGGGTTTGGTCTTTGTTAATTACTCCATTGTGGTTTTGCCACATTGGTCTTGCCACTCTAATGTACAACTTGAGTTTACGTAGTGGTGGAGAACTTGTACTCTTGAAAGAAAGGCCACAAGTTCAACCTACTGGGTGGTAGAGTGTGTATGTCTCATTTGTAGCACAGTTAGGTGCCTCCCAAAAAGCAGTGCACCATATGTCAACCCATAAACTATGGCTGGTGTCATGGACTATAAAGACACTTAACTTTTTATATTGAGTACAATAGAGAAGGTATCAAATTAAACTATTTGTTGGGAATAATAATCACTTTGCTTGCTAATGTTGATGAGAAATTTTAATATGTTTTTCTTTCTTCACTCTCAATTATTTATATGCCCATTCTATGGGTTGTGGTTCATGATCTTTGACTCATGATTCATAGTTATCTTATATTGGTATAATTTATTAGTAAAGTTGATTAATATTTATCATTTCTAAATGAGTTGGGTTAATATGAACATAATATATTAAATGTGAAGATTATTATTTCGACTAGTTAATAATATACATGAGAGTGTTTATTGATTTGATTAACATTATTAATATTAGTTTGATTATAGATATTAATCATTCTCCTTGTTAATTAATATTGTTAATGGTAATCTAATCAAGGGGTCAACTCTTGATAAATATGACTATCTATATTTATTATTATCCATAATCTATAATTTATATATTAATTAATTAATATATCATGATAGAGATTCGAGTATTTAAAAAAATACTAAAGTAATATATACATAAACATACATACATACATATGTGTGTGTATACACACACACACACATTTATGTATATATATGTATACTCACAAGAGGGAACACTATTTTATCCAAGTATATAAGTATGTGTGTGTGTGTGTGTGTGTGTGTGTGTGTGTGTGTGTGTGTGTGTGTCTATATATATGTACACACACACACTCTCTCTCTCTCTCTCTCTCTCACACACACACACACACACACACACACACAAGAGGGAACACTATTTTATCCAAGTGCACTCTTGAGGTAAGACACATGGAAGATATTGTGCACCTTACTTGTCTCAGGTAACTCCAACTCATAAGCCACTCTGCCAATCTTCTCGGAGACCTAAATGGGCCATATACATGTGATTCAACTTGTTTAATGCACCCTTCTTGAGAGAGGATTTCCTATAGGGTTGCAATCTCAAACCAACCATCCTTAAATAAACATTCAAGGGTGATGATTTGAATACAACTTTTGATTTTGAGCATGTTGTAAATTATCTTTCAAATATTTTGTAATGTTTTTAACTTTGCAGCAGTAAATTTGTAACCATGTGCATCCTACTATCAACAAACATGAGATCAATAAAGCTAGGAGCTTCATGTATGTAATAAGGGAGACACCATTATGGACATGAAATAGATGGATTTATAACAATACTCACCCAATTGCAACCACTTAACTAATGTCTTTTGTTTCCTTTGAATATAGTTAGAAAGATACTATTCAACCCACCTGTTAACAAATTGTGTTTGCCATATTTCTATATGGATAGTAACTATTATTGGTAGTGATCTTTATCCTACCCAATCTTAATATTTATCACTAAAAAAAACCCAAAAAATTGACATACTATAGCTAACAATATTATCAAGCATTTTGTGCATTATAAACACTTCTCTAAGGAGAAAATTTGCCAATTGTGCCATTGTAAACACTGTTGAAAAAGAAAAAAAATGGTGGGGACATTTCATCAACCTATCCACAACTACATATATGTGAGTTATCTCTTGCACTTTGGGAAGCTCTATAATGAAATTCATAAAGACTTTCTAATTTTATTTGTTCAAGTGGATAGGGATTGCAACAAATCAACAAGTTGTATATTCCATTTTAAGTTATTTTCAACATAACCTTTCTTATATTTTCCTATAGCACATATAAAAACCATGGTGACTTGTCATAGGTTCATTAAAACATATACTCAATATATTCATCTTACACCCTAATTTAGGTACCAAAAAGATCCTCTCCTTATAAAGTATAAGTTAATTCACTGCCTTGTATTTATCATCATGCAAAGTACCATCCAAAATACTATTTGCAAGTGAGTTCTTAATGCATTCCCTAAGAATTTTCTCTCTTCAATTATAAGTTGCATTTCTTATTAATGTATCCACCACTTCCCTTTCACATATTTAATGTCAGAACATTGTCTTGAAACTTAGTTACCCACTTCCTATTAGGCCCAACTAATAATGTTGTTAATGCATGAGTAAGAGTCATATCAATTTTTATGTTGTCATTTTTGTCAAGCTTTAATTAGTTAGACATTATGCTAATTCAGTAGAGTGCCATACCATTTGATTGATGAAGAGGATTTGAAGAAAGTATGATTATGTAAGTGTTGATAAATGTATGGTATTCAATGGGCACTTATTTAGTTAGAATATGAAAGTATGATGTTGGTTTGATTTCTTTACATGATCTTAAACAAGATGTATATGCAAGATAATTTAGTTGGTGAATGAAGAAATACAGTATTAGTCGAGCTACTACAATTGTCACTGAGCACCTGAGAAAGAAGTGAAGGAGCATAATGTTAACCAAGCAATTTTGGTGTTAACCAAGTTGTAGCATTAAACAATTAACATGAAATAAACATGGAACACAATAAGTAGTCACACATTTTGACACAAGTATTTAATGTGGAAACCCTATAAAGGAGAAACCACCAGGGAACCGACAACCCAAATATTTTCACTCTTTTAAAGTGAGCTATGGTAAAAGCCAACCTTGTTAAATGTTAGATACACATTTTTAATGTGAGCTTTTTAGAGGATTTACACCAAAGATCATCTAGACCTTATTACTCATTTATATTTCTAAAGAGTGGTCTTCTCTAAAGGACTTATGAACATTACTATTGAATGTTACATTATAGGATTTCAAAAGATTGTTAGATCCACTCAGTTAAGAGATCTTTCTGCTATAATTGTAAGAAACTAATAGTGAAATGATCTATTATGTTTTAACACTACACCTTTCTTGTTTAGATCTCTTCTTCACTCAATCTCTTTCTTTTGATCCCTTTCTAGCTGATTCATACACCTCACATTTCCACTTAGCATTTCATTTGCTTGATCTTTCCAATATTTTTCTGCTCAGTTTACCTTATTCTTTCTTCTTCAACTTCAATCACCAACATCACATCAGCAATAATTAGAAACAAAAAACATCTTGTTCATCCCTTAAATAGAAAACTTTTTTCATTCTATAATCTTTCTAGTTTTTTCGCTTAATCAGAATTATAGATCTGCATCAGTTTCATATTCATTGAATCTATAGACTTGGTAAATATACTTCCACTTGAGCTTTGTGCTCCATTTTAAATTGATAAATTTGCTCCATTAAATCTTCTTTGAATTTCTCAATTCATTGAGCTCATAACTAACTTTTTCCTTATCCTTGAAACTTCTCGAACATTTATAATTCTCATCAAATATCAACATCAGATTTAATCTTTTCTAAACTTTTTCTTTCATGTTCATGATCAGTGAACATTATAAATCACTTCTCAATTAACATAAAATTCCTTAGTCAACATTATGTTCCTTCACTTCTTTCTCAAGAGCTCAGTGACAACTATAATAGCTCGATTAATACTGTATTCATTCATTCACCGACTAAATTGTCTCACATATACATCTTTCTTAAGATCATGTAAATCAATCAAATCAAAACTATATTGTTAGAGTCTAACTCATTCAAGAACCCATTAAATACCACACTTATCAACACTTACATCATCATAGTTTCTTGCAATCCTCTTCATTAATCAAGTGACATGGCACTCTACTAAATTAACATAATGTCTAACCAACTAAGGCTTGATATCAATGACAACATAATAACTGATATGAGGCTTACACATACATTAACAACGTTATTAGTTGGGGCTAACAATCTCCCCCTTTCATATTTATGAAAACACATAAACATAAGATAATACATTAGATAACATTGAATAATAAGATAATCAAATGTATGTATTGACAGTAACACATCTTTTCAGCTCTCTAACTACATTTAGGTTCTCTGCAATAGATCTAACATTATGCTCTTTTCAACTCACCTCCATTTTGAAAAATTCTCCCCTTAGGTGTACTTCTCTTTTCATCAGCATCTCTTCAATATTTATGTCTCCCCTTTTGACTTATGCATCTCCTTCTTATAGATTCTTTCTCATCTAGTATATCACTCCCGCTTTGATAGAAATGCCAAAGGTAACTACAAGTTTCAGTATGAAACTTATAAAAACCTTGTAGTAATACCTTGTACCTTGCACATTCATTTTACATCAACTTCATTTCAATCTCTTTCACAACTTTAGGAAACAATTCCTAGAGAGTGAAATCTTGCACCAATTCTAGAAAGATATATCATATCATCCATAAATTGATGTAACATGCATCCTTTCTTAGTGAATCTTGGATAGGGGAAGGACCCCTAACTTACCTCTTGGATATTCAAAAAAATCCTTAGGCAATGGCTTTGTGAATATATATGCATCTCTATAGAATTCACATACTCCAATCTTAATTTCTTATCTTGTACTTTCTCCCTCAAGTAAGGATACTTGATAGATATGTATTTGGTTTTTGCATGCATCACATGATACTTGGATATGTTTGTTGCACTTGTATTATCACAATAGATAGTAACATGCTTGGTAAATTCTTCTTGCATTAATTCCAATAATTGTTTAATCCAAACTATGTTTGAATAATTAATAGCAACACCAACATACTCAGCTTCATCTGTTGGTTGTGATAAACAACTTTATTTCTTGCTTAATCCTATAATTAGTCTTTCTCCTAAAAATAAAGTTCCACAACTTGTACTCTTTCTATCATCAACATTTCCCGCCCAATCATCATCAGTGTAATCTCAAAACTCAAAATAACCTTCTTATATGTACCACAATCCATAGTTTTTTGTACCTTTCAAATATATGAATATCCTTTTAACTGCAACCATGTGTGTTTCATTAGGATTAGAGGAAAACATTGGAACAATACCAACTGCATGTGCAATATTAGGTCAAATATGTACAACATAATGTAACTTGCCAATCATTTATTTTTATTGTGTCTTGTTAAATTTAGCAGCAATGTCTTCCTTAGATAACTTGCATCTAGTAACCATAGGTGTTCCAATTGACCTTGACTCATCCATACCAAATGTCTTCAAAATCTCTTTAATGTACTTAGAATGAATCACATATATACCATCTTTTGTTTGATGAACTTGAAAACCAATAAAACAATTAATCTCAGCAAACATAGACATCTCAAACTACTTTCTCATCTGATCAGAAAATGACTTGCACAAAAAAATATTACCACCAAATATTATAACATCTAGAAATATTTTAGAAATAAGTACCTTGTCTTCATCTTCACTCTTCATGATAGGTTACTCTTCTCACCTGTTCTAACAAATACAATCTTCATTGAATATGAATGTAACCTTTTATATCATTCTCTTGGTGCTTTCTTCAATCCATACAGTAATTTGTTCAATTTGCATACCAAGTGCTTTTGATTTGACACCTCCACAAATCCTCCAAGTTGTTCAATTTGCATGCCAAGTACTTTCGATTTGACACTTCCACAAATCCTCCAAGTTGTTCAATTTGCATACCTCATCTTCTAATAGTCCATTCAAGAATGAATACTTAATACCCATTTGATATACCTTGAATTTCTTTTAATTCACATATGCCAATAGAGTTTTGAATCCTTCCAATCTACTTATGGGTGCAAAGGTCTCACCATTATCAATATCTTCTTCTTGATCATAACCTTTACAAACTAATCAAGATTTGTTCCACACAAATTCTTCATTCTCATTCAGTTTATTTATAAAAATCTACTTGGTTTGTGTTACATTCTTGTCTGTATGTCTAGGCACCAACGTCGATGTGTTGTTTTTCTGAATCTGGTATATTTTTTCATTTGTATCATTGATCCAATCTTTACCAACAAGTGTAGCTTACACAACTCTTGGCACAAACTCAACAATTAAACACATATTATCCTTCAACTTCTTGTCATGACTCCAACACTCTTAGCTCAAATTATTTTCTCAAGTGAATGGTTCCTTCTCACATACTTTTCTAGGATAGGTTCAACTCTTTGATTTCCAACATTATAATTACTTAGTTGGGGCTCAACATTCTTCTCAAACTATTTTGTCTATGGCTCGGGTAATGCAAGCTAATGGTTGGTAGCTCTCTGTTGTTGCTTGAGTATTTTACTAGGTTCATCTTCATATACATATAAAAACTTGTTGTAATCATCGAGTTCCTTTTTTCTCTCCTTGTCATTCTCATCTACAAACTCATCAATTCTCACATTTGCACTTTCAATCATTGTGTTAGTTGCATTATCCAAGCATTTGTAAGATTTACTCTTAGCAGAGTAACCTAGGAATATGTCTTAATAACCTTTTGAATCAAATTCCCCATTTATTACATCTTTATGTAAATAACACCTACTTCCAAATATTTTGAAATAACCTACATTCGGTGTATGACCATGATGGAAATATTGTCATTGATGTCAAAGGATGAACAAAACTACAAGCAACATCAATGCCAAAGGAACATACATGTCGTAGAGAGTTATGAATAGAAAATTAATTTGAAAGGAATATAAGTGTATGGAAGAGGTTATTTTAAATATTTAAACATCAAAATGAAATAAGATGAAGAACAAGTTCATATCTCATGTTAAGTCACTTCCAAGTCATCCTACCACATTGACATTGTTTGCACATAGCATTATCAGGTTTATGCATATTTTGTAAGCCTCTTATTTTCTTATTTCTACTTGTTTTGACCATATTCTCAAAGTTAACATGACACAACCTATTATTCCACAACCACACATCTTCAACTTTTTCAAACAAACATGTACTAATAGTAGGATCAATGTAAAATAGGTTACCTTATGTTTTCTCTCCTATACCAGTCAATTTTTCATTATCATCATAGATTTTAAATTTTCTATTCTGAGACTCCAACTTGTGACATGTATTATTTAACTGTACAATACTCAATAGATTATACTTTAGTCCTTGAACCCAATATATAGCCTCACATCTAATTTTATCATTTAGCATCAATGAACCTCTACCTTCCACAAGACATGGAACATCATTTCCAAGTTTAATAGTTCCAACTTCATACTCTTCTAGCTTATCAGACTTACTTATATCACCAATAATGTGATGTGAGCATCCACTATCAATGATTCATATATCACTTTTGCTAACATGTGAAATAAAGGCTTTTTGTTACTCACACCTTTCTTCATTAGGATCTTCTTTAATAATAACATATACCACTTCTACTCCTCCTCTTCTTTTGTGCTTGACTCAGAGTGCTCGTCCTTAACAATATAGCATGAATTCTTCACTTTTTCCTTGTAGTCATTTTTCTTTCTGTATTTGTGCTCCTTATCATTTTTTCACTCATATTTTGTTTGGACATCTACATTAAAGTGCCCAACTTCATTGTATTGAAAATATACCAAGGGAAGTTTTCCTTTGAATTTTCCTATACCTCTCGGTAGCCTCCTTTCAAGAAGTGTTTTAATCTCATATATATATTCCTCTAAATATCAATCACTCTCATCCTTACTTCTCTTTTCTTTCTTTGAACTTCTAGTGATTAGTGATGACTTGAAAGCATTCTCAAACTTAGACACACTATTATCATAGTTACTTAATTCAAATATAGTCAAATGACCAACTAAACCATCAAGAATAAGATTATTACTAGGCATAGCTTTAAATTCCTAAATAATAGATACTCTTAGCATAAATAGACAATATAAGTAGTCTGTAGTATTTTGAGAATTTTACTTACAACTTCTTCATTATTGATGACTCCTCATCTTTGATAACACTCACAACTTCTTTGATTCAGTTGACCTATTGAACAATATGTTTTCCTTTCATCTTCATTTCATCATATTTTCCTCTCAAACATCTTACTTTGGCTCTCAATACATTCTAATCTCCACCATGCATAAGTATCAACTTGTCCAACATTTCTTTAGCGGTACCACAATCTTTGACTTCATGAAACTCAACATCATTCAATGCAGAAGCAACCTCAATCATAAGACTACTATGTTATTTCTTCTGGTTCATCTCATCAATTTCCATAGGATTAATAGGAGTAGTATACTAGTTCTCTAGATAATATAGTGAGTTTTCTCCAATCCCAGATAGATAAAACTTCATCCTACTTTTCCATGACAAGAAGTTCTCCTTGTTCAACTTTGGTACCTCTCTCTTATGCATTTCTAGATCTTTAGATCAAGTCCCTTCAAATGTCTTCCTTCAAGCACTCATCTCTGATACCAATTGTTAGATAATTGAGAGTGGGGTTGAAATATTTATAATCAATTATCCTATAGGCCTTAAAAACACTTTTCACCAACTTAAACTTCATAAAATTTTAGATCATTAACTTGATAAGGTCTAACATCACAATCTCAACTGATAAAACTTTACATCAAACTATCAATTTACTATTCCTTAATATGTTGAGTAGTAGATTAAACAACTAGCTTATACTGATTTGCAACATCAAATAGTTAACATGAAATAAACATGCAACACAATAAGCATTCATATATTTTGAAACAAGTATTTAATGTAGAAACTATGTAAAGGGAAAAATCACCTAGAAACTGAAAACCTAAATATTTTCATGCTTCTAAAGTGAGCTATGCTAGGAACCAACCTTGTTAAAGTTTACATAAACATTTTTAATGTGACCTTGTTAGAGGATTTACACCAAAGATCTCCTAGAACTTATCACCCCTTAACATTTCTAAAGAGTGGCCTACTCTAAAGACTTACAACCATTTCTATTGAATTTTACCATACATGCTTTCAAAAGACTTTGAGGTCCACTAGGTTAAGAGAGTTTTCTACTACAATGGTAAGAAAGTAACAATGAAATGATATGTTGGATTTTAGCACTACACCTTTCTTGTTCATATCTTTTCTTTGCTCAATCTCTTTCTTATGATCCCTTTCTGATTGATTCACACACTTCACATCTCCACTTAGAACTTCCTCTTCGTGATCTTTCCAATACTACTCTTCTTGGTTCACCTTATTCATTCTTCATTAAATTCAATCACATTAGAAGAAATCAGTAACAAAAAATATCGTGTTCATCCCTTAAATACAAAACTTTTGCAATTTAATAATATTCTAGGTTTTTTTGCTTAATCACGGCCATAGATCTCCATCAGGTTTAGATCCACTGAATCTAGACACTCAAGAAATAGACTTCCACCTTGAAATTTTTTCTCCATTTCAAATTGATAAATCCTCTCTGTTAGATCTTCTTTGAATTTCTTCAGGCATTGAGCTCATAACTAACTTTGTTCTTATCCTTGAAAATTCTTGATCATTCTTAATTTTTATCAAATGTTAGCCTCATATTTCATCTTTTTAAAACCTGTTCTTTCATATTCATGCTTAGTGAAAATTACAACTTTGTCTGTTAATACTAGACTCGATTAAACCTAAAATTTCTTGGTTAACACTATGTTCCTTCACTTCTTTCTTTGGTGCTCGATAAAAACTAAAGTAAGTTGATTAATATCATATTCCTTCATTCACCAACTAAATTGTCTTGCATATACATATTGCTTAAGATCATGTAAAGCAATCAAACCAACATCATACTATTAGAGTCTAACTCTTTCAAGTGCCCATTGAATACCATACACTTATGAACACTTACATCATCATAATTTCTTCAAATCCTCTTCATTACTCAAATGATATGTCACTCTCCTAAATTGACATAATGTCTAACCAAGGATTTACATCTATGACAACATAATAATTGATATGACTCTTACACATGCATACATAACATTATCATTTAGGGCTAACAAATGGAACCTATTTTGGGCCTCTTTGAGTCTCGTATTGAGTATGTTCAAGTTGCTAATTCTTAGGTGGATCGACCTATAGGAGTTATTTAATGTAGAGCTCTTTATAAACCCTTCCATTTTCTCCACTTCTCATTTATAGTCAATCAAGTTCAAGAACAAGTTTTCAAGTTCTCAAATCTTCAAACATTCCTCGAGAACTCAAAGCATTCAAGCTATCTCTCCATTGAAGTACAAGGATTCATGCATTCAAGCTATTGAAGGATTTTATCATTCCAAATTTAGGATCTCCCATCATACATTTAAAATCCTTTGTTGCATCTTCTATTTTCATCCTCTCAAGATCTATTTTCATCCACATGCATTCTTAAGCTGAATTTCAAGCACATTCATTCATGAAGGTTTTGATGTCACTTTGAAGTCCTTTTTAGGGTTTGAAGTTGAGTCAAAGATATTACATCTACATATGTGATTACATTCCAAATTCATGAGTATATTAATAGATTTGCATTTCTTTTATATTGGATATATCACTACTTCTTGCTAGCATTCTATCTTTATTTCAATTCAAGGTTAATTCCTAAACTAGGGTTTGACTAGAGCAAACCCCTCCCAATAACAAACAAATAAATCCTTTGTTCTGCAGGTTTTAGATCTCAAATTGACAAATATGTTGTAGATTTGGATGCTCTTTTTTGTCTTTCTACAGAATTGTGAAATCAAAATTAGTGTCACACACAGTCAATCAAGGGTGCACTGCACCCCTGATGCTCTATTTTTCTCTTGATTATCTAGTTTTCCCCTGACAGATCTCCAAATGATTTTAGGGTTTTGTCTATAGCAGAGTTTTCGATCCAACTTGTGGGAATCATCTATTTTGGAGGTCATTTGACATCCCATTTTCAAGTTTGTATCTCATGACATATGTCATCTTCCTCTCTTTCATTTCTGCATACTTTACCATTTTGTCACATCTTTGTATCTCAACTCTATATTGCATATCTTCTTTCTTAAACCCTCTTAAAGTGGAGGTGAGAGGGAAATTAATATGAGTAATTCATCTCTTTTGCATTAGGATTTGCATTAGTACTTCCTTTTGTATAAATCAAACCTAATCTAAGGGATGGATCTTGGTCTTCCCCCTTCATTAATGTATGGGTAGATTGCTTCCATTTCCTACCTGTAGGGTAGGAAACTATGTTTCTAGATGTTTAGAGCCTATTGAGAAATAGAACAAAAAAAAATGGCCAAGCTCCAAAGGAAAGGGGAAGAAGAGATGCTATATTTTTGAGGAGGGTGTGACTGATGAAGGGTCAACCATTGTAGACAATGAAGATGAGGATGAACTATCCTTTATTTAAGTAACAAAAGAAAGGGTGGAGAGAGCCCTAATAATAAGCACTAGTATCCACAAGGACTGGATAATTGATAGTGGTTTCTCTCATCATATGTCTTGTGACAAGAACAAATTCCATGACGTGAGGCCTACAATGGAGGAATGGTGAATTTTGACAACAACTCACAAAGCACAGTAATAGGTAAGGGCAACATGGCCCTAAATAAATCCACTAAATGTGATGATGTATATCTAGTGGAAGGTCTCAAATATACCTTACTAAGCATAGCTTAACTAATGGATAGAGGTTATAAGTTTGAGTTTAACAAAGGGTTTTGCAAAATCTTTGACGAGATAGGTAGATTACTAGCTACTGGAGAACCAAGTAAAGATAATCTCTTCTACCTCAATATTTCTAAGAATAAATGCTTGGTAGATAAGAATGACAGTAGTTGGTTATGGCATATAAGGTTATGTCATGTAAATTTTGAGAGAATTATTAAGATAGGAAAGAATAAATATGTAAGAGGCTTTCCTCTTATTACCAAACTTGGCAATGCAATTTATAAAAATTGTCAACTAGGAAAGTTGATCAGTTCTAGTTTCTCAAGAAAGTCATTTACCTTTGAACAATTTTGGGAGTTAGTTATCACTGACTTGTGTATCCTATGAGGACTTAGAGTGTATCTGGTGATAGGTAATTTATGTTGTTCATTGATGATTTTTATAGAATGATGTGGACTATTTACTCGAAAGAAAAGTTAGTGACCTTTCACATACTCAAGGCCTAAATGAAACAGCTTGAAAGGGAGACCAATGAGGTGTTGAAGTGTCTAAGATTGGGCTAGGGAGGTGAATTAACCTCAAAATAATTTGAGAGATACTTCCCAAAACATAAGATTAGAAGGTAGATGTTAGCTCCTAAGACACCACAAAAACATGGTGCTGTAGAAACAAGGAACCGAAAAATCATAGATTATTCCAAAATATGATGATTCAAAATAATGTGTTATAGATCTACTAGAGAAAAATTATGAACATAGTTGTGTACACCTTGAACATGATGCAGGAGCATCTTGGGTTGCCTTGTTATCCTGCTCATTTTTGCTCATTTTGCAGTTGGTGTCGAGTTACTGTAGCACTCTTCAGGTGCCGAGTTCCTTAAGCCCTCTTTAGGTGCCGAGTTACTCTTTAGGTGTCGAGCTCCTGTCGCACTCTTTAGGTGCCGAGTTACTGAAGCCCTCTTCAAGTGTTGAGTTCCTGTCGCACTCTTTAGGTGCCAAGTTACTCTTCAGGTGCCGAGCTCCTGTCGCACTCTTCAAGTGCCGAGTTACTGAAGCCCTCTTCAGGTGTCGAGTTACTATAGCCCTCTTCAGGTGCCGAGTTCCTGTCACACTCTTTAGATGTCGAGTTACTCTTCAAGTGCTGAGTTACTGTAGCATTCCTTCAGGTGTCGAGTTACCCAGTGTATGCCGAGTGCCAGTATTTGGACGTAATTTTTGCGAGCCGACTTGCGGGAATTATTTCATTTGCAACATTTAATTTAATATCTTCTCTTGGGATGAGTCCAGACCGTTGTTGGGTCAGCCCTCCTCTTATGTAATGTTCTAGAATGTTCTGTAAGCCATTTTGGCAAGTATAAATAGAGAGTTTAGGCTTAGAGCTAGGTAAGTTTTAGCAGAGAAGAAGTTTTAGAAGAAGAAAAGTTTTGAGGGAGCAGAACTAAAAGTGTGAATTTTCTATTGTATCATTGAATGTGAATGTATTGTAATTGGCCGACATGTATGAAGATATTTTGATGAATCAATAGAAGTATTATCCTCTTCTCCTCCTTTGGTTATTGTCCACTTGTGTTTGCTTCCATTGTGTTAACACTTGCAGGGTGGTTTGGTGAGCCTTTGGCCCTAGTTATTCACCTTTTCCTGCGTCAGAATAGGACACAAGTGAAAAAGGGAACAAAGAAAAATTCCTGTGAACTATGGTTTAGACACTCACCATTGGTGATTTACTTCAAAGTATTTGGAAGCAAGTGCTACATCAAATGAGATGATTACCAAGGGAAGTTTTAACCAAAGAGTGATGAGGGTGTCTTCTTGGGATACTCTTAATGCAACGAGAATCCAAGGGTACCCCTACTAGAGGTAATCTAGATCCTTGCGAATAACAACACAACAGAAACACAATAACAATACAAAATTTGATACCAAAGACAACACTTTATTCATAAATAATTGTTTACATGTAATGTGTCTAGCTATAAGGCCTTCCAGGTTAGGTCCAAATACAATAGCAATTACAAAAATATTTTTGCAACATCCTTCAAGATCTAATCCCAACACTAGCTAGTCCAGATCCATACTTTGGTAGAAACCTCCAAGGAAGATCTCAACTTCTGCTCGCAAGCCCACCAAGCAATCTCCTTGTTTCCCAATCCTTAGCTACTAGCCCTTCTCAAAGTTTTTTCCTCTGCCACATCCTCTTCTCCAAGGTGGATGATAATAATAATGACTTAAGACTCCATGAAACACCCCTACTTATACCCAACTAAGCCATAGGTTGACCTAGCCCATTACAAATTAAAATAAACCCTTACATTAAATATATGCATAAGACACAAGGCAACTGTAACACTCATTAACTACCCACAATCCAAATTAAATGCATAAGTCAGATAACCACAAACAACTTGGTTAACATAGGACCAAGGCCAAATTAAGCATCAGAGAAAACCATGCCAAGTGTCAACATTTCACCAAAAATAACCAAGCTCCTTCATTAACCAAGCACTAGTATGTGTTGAGTCATCCAAAAGCAACTGAGCCCCTTCATTGACCCATCTACTCAATCAACACTACAACCAAGCATAATCGAGCCCTGAAGTATGAACCGAGCTCCCAGTTTACATCGAGTACCATAAGCATTGTTAAATGCCTTTATTAACTGAGCTCCTTGATTAATACAACAACTATGAACAACGCAGTATCAACCGAGCCACACCTCTTCCTTTGACTAATTCCATCAACTCCAAGGTCAAACCACACCATCCTGTAGGATTGTTAGCCAACCAAGGATGCCCCTGCATTAGACACCATAAGTTCAAAGAGAAGTTCTTAATAGATCGAAGTGTTAGAAATGCTTTAGAATAACTAAGAGTGGTGGGGGGGGGGGGTGAATCAGTTATTTAAGGTCCAAATGTCCAAGTAATACTTTTTTATCAAGTAAAGTGATCCTTCAAAATTGTTAATTCATCCAAACTTAAACTTTCCTAATTAGCAAGTTACTTGTAAATCAACATACAAGCATAACACATGAAAAATCAACACATAAGACAATGATTTATGTGGAAACCCAATTTGGGAAAAACCATCAGTAACATGCTACTCAATTCTCACTCTTTTGAAGTGATGCCCTGTGAAAGGGCTACCCTATGAAAGGGCTACCCTGTTAAAGGCTACAATCGACTGTTAAATGTGACCTGGTTAAAGGATTTAACCACCCTGTTAGAAGTGGGCCTAGTTAGAGGACTTTAGAACATTCACTTGGAATGCCACCTTGTTAAAAGATTTACAAATGGTTGTTAAACCAACTTAAGTCCATGGGATTTTTACCCTAACTGATACAATTGTTAGAAAGTAACAATGAGGGGTTTTTGACCTAATTCAGTTCACAACTTAACTTGCAAATTTCAGATCATCATTTAGCTCTTCACATTGCTTAGCTTTCAGTCTCTCTAGCTTTGACAGCTTGTTCCCTTTCTCAAGATTTGTCTCCTTGAGTGTTCATGCTTGATGTACCAGTGCAATCTTCTTTCTGACCACTTATCGAAGCAGAGTCTCAGTGCTTTGTTCTTCCTTCTCCTTTTGATGTCTTCTCCTTGACACCTTTCAATCACTTCACAATTTTGGTACACTAGCAACTCTTGGTTTTTGGTTTGTGACTCCTTAAATAGAAGTCTAGAATTTCTTTTCCCGCTCAATTCTTCCCTCCTTTAATTTCAGTTCGAATGGATTAGGTAGGATTCATTGAATCTAACCCACATCTTGTTTCTTCTAGAAACATCATGAAGAATCCTCTTGAATTTTCTCAAAAATGGTTTACATAGAATTCTGTGCCACCAACTCATCATCCTTATAATCAAAATGGTCCACAAAATTCAAGGTAACAAATTTGTTAGCTCAGATTTGGTGAATCTTTGACTTTTCCAATAATGTAGTAGCTCGGCACTATTGAAATTCTGGTGCTTGGCACATACTATGTTACTTGACATCAACTACATTTTACTAATGCTCGACACCTACTATGGATTCACTTGGCATTCACTAAGTTTTTTTGATGCTCGACACTTGTTACTTTGCTCGGCACCTAAACACACTCGGCTCCTTTTGTATCACTTGGCACACACTAGATTTTTCATTTGCTTGGCACTAACTAAAAATTTTCTTGGCTTGAACTAGCTTGCTCGGCACTCACTAATGAACTTAGTTAAGCTTTGTAGTCAACCTTGTTGCAACTTATTCCTCCAATGTTTCTAAGTGTGACCAACCTCTGTATCTTCAAGTATGTTATCAATACATCATTTAACCATTATCTTAATTGATCCTTGCACTTCATTATAAAACCATAACTCAACCTTTCCCTTAGGTGCTCTTATTACATTTTATTGATTAAATCCTCTTCATCAATCAACTAAGTGATAGTAGTTGGATCTTATAAGCAATCGGCATTCTAGCAAATAGTAGGTTTGACATCAATAACAAAACAATGATTAAAAATATTCTTTATCAACCATCTTCCTTCTTGCAACAATCTCCCTTTTTGACAATATTCATTTTCAATTAGATTGCTAAAAATCTCCCTTTTTGGCATTGATGACAAACCAAACTAATCAACCAAGTTAACAAAATGATAACTAGGTTAAAACAATAAATTAGATGCCAAAAAGAAAACTATATTCAAAACTATTCATTCTATCAACAGTTAACTTATGAATCCCTCTAAATTCTTTTGTTGATAACCTGCCTTCTCCCTCTTTGTTCTATGATTCCTCTGATTGATTCTTGTTTTCTCTATTTTCTCCCTCTGAGCTGCTATTTCCTTTTTCATATCTATACATTCTTCTTCTTTGTGCTACACCTGACTCCTTCTTACATTATTTCTTCATCTGTATGCATTGATCATGTTCTGGTATCAGCTACTTCAGCTACTTCTTCCTCTATCCAATTGAATGCTATTGATTAGTTTCTTCATTCTTCTCCCTCAACTATTGATCAGTTTCTTCATTCTTCTCCCTCTTTGACAATAATGCCAAAGACATACTGTTTTAGCATCTTAACATGCAAGTGTAGCATTTGAAGGTAGTCCAATTTCTCCCTCTGTCACCTTGCTTGTGACTAATTTGGAACTTCAGCACTTTGATTACTTTAGGCATGATCCTAAAGTAAATATCCTCTACATCAATTGGTAATATGCCAATAATCAACTCATTTGATGTAGGACTGTCTTGCTTTATCTCAAGTAGCCTTGGCTATGGGTATCAGCCCTAACTTATCTCTAAGATACTTGAAAGCATCTGTAGGTAGTGCTTTTATAAAGATGTCAACAATCTGTCCCTTTGAACTAACATATTCCATCCTTGCTTGTCTTCCACCAATTCTCCTACATAGTTATACTTAATTGCAATATGCTTTTTTTTGGCATGCATACCAAGATTCTTTGATATGTTGATGGCACTTGTATTATCACAATAAAGTATCATAGGTTCATTTACCTCTTCCTTCATACCTTGCAATAGATGTTTGATCCATACAATATTGGTGTAGCTGACAGCAGCAACAACATATTCAGCTTTTGATGTTGACTGTGAGGTACAACTTTTCTTTTTGTTGGTCCAAGTAATTAGTCTTTTCCCTAAAAAAAAGGGGCTCCTCCACTGGTGTTTTTTCTATCATCAATATTACCTTCCCAATTTGCATCAATATAGGCTCTCAACTCAAACTTTTCACTTCTTTGGTAGTACAAATGAAAGTTATCAGTTCTTTTTAGGTACCTCAATATTCTCTTTACTACCATCAAATGATTTTCTCTTGGATTAGCAAACAATCTTACCACTATTCCAACAACTAATGCAATGTCTGGTATACTATGTACAACATACTATAATTTTCCAATCATTGATCTATATATTGTCTAATTCACTTCAATTGATTCATCATTCTTTGATAACTTGTATCCTATTACCATTGGTGTACTAACTAGTTTTGAGTCTTCTAATCCAAATGTCTTGAGTATCTCTTTGATGTATTTTGATTGGGTCACAAATATGCCATGCTTCAGTTGATGTACTTGCAATCCAACAAAGAATTTGATTTCTTCAAACATTGACATCTCAAACACATGTTTAATTTGATCAACTAAATCTTTGCATAGGACATCTTTTCCTCTAAATATTATATCATCAACAAAGATTTCAGATAGCAAAATATCTTTACCTATTTTTTTCCTTGATGTACAGGTTTCTATTGTCATTTTTTCTCTCAAATCCTATCTTCACAAGATATTTTTTTAGTCTCTCATACCATGCTCTAGGTGCTTGCTTCAAACCATAGAGTGCTTTATGCAATTTGCGAACCATATCCTTGTTGCTGTCATCAACAAATCCCTCTGGTTGTTCTATGTAGACTTCCTCTTCTAGCATATCATTTAGAAAAGAAGACTTCACATCCATTTGGTAGACTTTGAAACCTTTGTAAGCATCATATGCAAGTAGTGTTCTTACTCCTTCCATTCTTGCAACAGGGGAAAATGTTTCCCCATAGTCCAATCCTTCTTCTTGTGCATAGCCTTTGCAGACTAGTCTAGCCTTATTTCTTGTTATCTCACCATTCTCATCAAGTTTTTTCCTAAAGATCCATTTGGTACCAATTACATTTTTATCAGTTGGTCTTGGAACTAAAGTCTAGGTATTGTTCTTCTCAATCTGATCTATCTCCTCTTCCATAGCTTTATGCCAATTATCATCTTGTAGTGCATCTTTCACTATTTTGGGCTCAATCTTGCTCAGTAGACATGATTCATTCCTTAGTCTATTCATTGTCATTGGTCTTACATCCTTGTCACCAATGATTTACTCTGCAGGGTAACATCTTCTCACATACTTATCTAGTCTTGGTTCTGTCCTTCTTTCCATTTTTTGTCCTTTTGCTTCAAAGTCATTTTTCTCTTGTCCTTCTGGTATTTCATCATCTCTTCCATGTGTACTAATTTCAGAATTAGAATGTGCATTTTCTTTATTTTGCAACTTGGCTTCTTAATGCAACTTGACATTCACTGGTTGTGACTTGACTGATACTAAAATTTGTTGTTGATTCTCAACTTGATTGGCAACTTCATCTTCAGTTGGTATTCCTTCGTAGAAGTATACAAAGGATCTATAATCTTCTAGTTTCTTGGATTCATCAACTTGGACTTCTGCATGCTCATCAAAATTTACATTTGCACTCTCCACAATTTTGTTAGTGTTAATATTCAAACACTTATATGCCTTACTTCTAGTGGAGTATCCAAGGAATATCCCTTCATCACTCTTTGCATCAAACTTGCCATTTCTAGTATCCTTAAGAATATAGCTTTGCAACCAAATACTTTGAAATGTTTTACATTGGGTGAGTGACCATACCATTATTCAAAAGGTGTTGCATTTGTACCTTTCTTGACTTGTACTCGATTTAGGGTGTAAACAAAAATACTTACAACTTCTCTCCAGTACTTCAATGCAACATTTTTCTCCATCATCAATGTTCTGGCATAGTCAATTACTGATCTATTCCTTCTTTCTACAATCCCATTCTGTAGTGGAGTTCTTGGTGTTGATGTTTGCCTTTTGATACCTTTATCATTGTAAAATATCTCAAACTCTTTTGATGTAAACTCTCCTCCTTTGTCTGATCTTAGGCACTTCAGACTATTTCTTGTTTCTTTCTCAACCCTGGCCAAATACCACTTAAACATTTGAAATGCATTAGATTTTTTCTTTAAGAACATGGCAATCATCATCCTAGAATAGTCATCTACAAATAGCATTATGTATGTGTCTCCTTGGTAGCTTTGTACTTCTATTGGGTCACACAAGTCAGTATGCACTAGCTCTAATACTTCTTTGGAAGTGTAGGTTTTTCTTTTGAAGCTTGAGTTGGTCAACTTCCCTAGTTGACATTGTTTGTGCATTGTATTTTTAGGCTTCTTCAGCTTAGGTAGACCTTTGACTTTCTTCCTTTTGCTGATGCTAATCAGATTGTGAAAGTTAATATGACACAACCTTTTATGCCATAACCAATTATCATCAAGTCTAATAATAAGACAGGTTGCATCTTTCATATCTAGGTAAAACAAGTTACTCCTAGTTTTTTCACCTTTTTCTATCAAATTTCCATCAGTACCATAGATTTTAGTAGTTTTGTTTCCAAATTCTACTCTACAACCTACATTACCTAACTATGAAACACTCAACAAATTGTAGTTCAGTCCTTCTACATAATATGCATTATCACATAAAATTTTCTCTATAAGTTTTCCTTTGATTTGACATGGAGCATCATTTCCAAATCTAACACTATTTCCATCATACTAGGTAAAGGTAATAAACTTACTTTTGTCTCTTGTCATGTGATGTGAGCATCCACTATCTATGATCCACTTGTCATTCTTATTCGCACAGGTTACCAGTTTTGTTGCCTCATCTTCATCTGATTCATACTTCATGGCTACATAGACTACTTCATCATCATTCTCATCGGAATCTTCTTCAAAAATGTAGCATCTTTTGCCTTTGTCCTTGTAATCTCTGCTATCATCCTCTCATTTATTCTTGTACTTGTTTCCTTCTTTGTAGTTCTTCTTCTATCTACACCTTGCAGTAATATGTCCTACTTCATTGCAATTGAAACAAATGATAGGGAGCTTACCTTTGAATTTACCTTTGCCTCTATGGAATCTTCTTGCCAGTAGTGCTTCCAATTGTTCTACATCCTTTTCATCTATGCTACTATCATTGGATGCATATTTTATTTTTCTATTCTTCTTCTTTGATTTCACCTCCTCAATATCTTTGAATAATATCTTAGCCTTGAAAGTAGATTCAAGATTCTCAGGTCTGTAGTTATCATAATTGGACAATTCAAAAGCAATGAGTTTTCCCACTATATCTTAGCTCTTGGATGGCTGAAACTCTAATAGCATAGATGGGAAGTAGAGTTCTTAATTATTTTCTATTGATAGTATCATCTTCCAAATGGCCACCCAAACTTCTTATTACACTTACCACTTCTTTCATTCTGGAGGCATATTGAGTAGCATTCTCACCTTCCTCCATTTTCATGTCATCAAACTTTCCTTTGAGGCTTTTTCTCTTTGCTCTTTGAACATTTTGATCTCCTCCATAGATATCTGATAGGGTTTTTCCACATCTTGAATGCAGTATCACAACCTTTGATGTCATCAAATTCAACATAATTGAGTGCAGAGGAAATCTCCAACATTGCCTGATTGTGCTCCTTCCTTTTATTCAAATAATCTATAGAGAGGTATCCAGGTAGATATACATGTTCCACTCCAATTGAGGTTTTTTCATAATCACCTATTGATCCAAGGTGCAATTTCATTAGGCTTTGCTATGCAACAATGTTATCTTTGTTGAGCTTGGGAACTTCTCTCTTGGACATCTTGATCTTCCTACTTCTAGTACCTTTAAACTAAATTAGCAGATGACTCTAATATCAATTGTTAGAAATAATTTAGAATAACTGGGGGGGGTGGGGGGGGGGGGTGTGAATCAGTTATTCAAGGTCCAAATGTCCAATTAATACTTTTTCATCAAGTAAAGTGAGCCTTCAAAACTATTCATTCATCCAAACTTAAACTTTCCTACTTAGCAAGTTACTTGTAAATCAACATGCAAGCATAACACACAAAAAATCAACACATAACATAGTGATTTACGTGGAAACTCAATTTGAGAAAAACCACCAGTAACATGCTACTCAATTCTCACTCTTCTAAAGTGATGTCCTATGAAAGGTCTGCCCTATTAAAGGCTACAACACATTGTTAAATGTGACCTAGTTAAAAGATTTAACCACCCTGTTAGAAGTGGGCCTAGTTAGAGGACTTTAGAACATTCACTTGGAATGCCACCATGTTAAAGGATTTACAAATGGCTATTAAACCAACCTAAGTCCATAAGATTTTTACCCTAACTAATATAGTTGTTAGAGAGTAACAATGAGAGGTTTTTGACCTGATTCAATTCACAACTTAACTTGCAGATGTCATATCACCATTCAGATCTTCACACTACCTATCTTTCAATCTCTCCAGCTCTAACAACTTGTTCCCCTTCTCAAAATTTGTCTCCTTGAGTCTTCATGCTAGATGTACTAGTGCAATCTTCTTTCTGACCACTTATCGAAGCAGAGTCTCAATGCTTTTTTTTTCCTTCTCCTCTTGATGTCTTCTCTTTGACACCTTTCAATCACTTCACAATTTTGGCACACCATAAACTCTTGCTTTTTGGTCGGTGACTCCTTAAATAAAAGTTTGGAATTGGTTTTCCCTCTTGATTCTTCCCTCCTTTAATTTCAATCTGAATGGATTAGGTAGGATTCATTGAATCTAACCCCCATCTTGTTCCTTCTAGAAACATCATGAAGAACCCTCTTAAATTTGCTCAAAAATGGTTTACATAGAATTCTGTGTCACTAGCTCATCATCCTTATCCTCTAACTGGTTCACAAGATTCAAGGTAACAATTGTTTTGGCTTAGATTGGTGAATCTTTGACTTTTCCAATAATGTAGTAGCTTGACACTATTAAAATTCTGGTGCTTGGCACATACTATGTTACTCAGCATGAACTACATTTTACTAATGCTCAACACCTACTATGGATTCACTTAGCATCCACTAAGATTTTCTAATGCTTAGCACGTAAACACACTCGACTCCTTCTGTATCACTTGAAACACACTAGATTTTTCATTTTCTCATCACTAACTCAAAATTTTCTTGGCTTGAACTAGCTTGCTTGGCACTCACTAATGAACTTAGTTAAGCTTTGCTGTCAACCTTTTTGCAACTTATTCCTCCAATGTTTCTAAGTGTGACCAACCTCTGTATCTCCAAGTATGTTATCAATACATCATTTAACCATTATCTTAACTAATCATTGCACTTAATTACAAAACCATAATTCAACCTTTCCCTTAGGTGCTCTTGTAACATTTTGTTGATGAAATCCTCTTCATCAATCAACTAAGTGATAGTACTTGGATCTTATAAGAAATTATCATTCCAAAAAATAGTAGGTTTGACATCAATGACAAAACAATGATTGAAAACATTCTTTATCAACCATCTTCCTTCTTTGCAAAAATCTCCCTTTTTGACAGTATTCATTTTCAATCAGATTTCCAATAGGAAGAACACCTTCAAGGACTCAACACATAAATCCTAAAATTGTTCTTCACATACATATCATTGATGTCCTCAACTTGCACACTCTTTCCCTTGATCTTCTTTTTCTTCTTCACATCCATCCTTGGTGTTCCACATGTTTTCTTTCCACATTGATTTCTAACCCTTTCAGAATCTACCAACTTAGCTCAGCTACCAATACTCAGGTTCCTTCTACTGAGCTCTTCATTCTGCAAAGGAATTAGGGAATGCTTCTTACCACCTTTCACAATTGTAAACACATTCTTGACACAATCATGCACAACCCTACAATCATACTGCTAAGATCTACCGAGCAATAAATAACAACTAGTCGTATCTACAATATCACACAACACTTTATCCTTATACTGCCTGATTTGGAAGTCAACAAGGCACTGCTCCCTTACTTCCAAGGCATGTTCACCTTGCAACTAGCCAATGCTATAAGGATAAGGATGTCTCACTCTCCTCAAACCAAGTTTCTGAACCATCTACTTAACAATAAGGTTATCAGTACTACCACCATTCACAATCACCTTGCATACTTTACCACTAAACTTACAACTTGTCCTAAGAAAACTAGTCCTCTGATAAGATTCTAGTGTCCTCTAACCAATTAGTACTCACCAAGCTAGTAAATTCTCTCCTTTCTCAGGTTCATTGGTAGGGTTTTTAGCCTCATTCACAAAAATAACTCTTTTATCACCAGCCTTAGGAAATTCATAAGATATGTGTCCTACTTCACCACATATGTATCAAGTACCCTTAAACTCACCTCTACCTATCCTTCTTTTCTAATCAATAGGTTTTGTTTAATCTTTTGCACTCGGTCTAGATTTTTTCAAGCTTTCTTGCTTCTATTTCCCTCTGGAATTACCTTGATTTTTCCTCTTCAACTTATCTTCTTCCTTCAAGGCATACTGATAAGCATCCTCAACTGAATCAATCTTCAGCATACCAACCTCATCTTGGATATTGAATCTCAAACCATTAATTTACTGAGCTACCTTCTCTCTTGACAATTCCCTATGCTCAAACTAAATAATCAACTTGTAGAAAGTATAATCTTCCACATACATATCTTTTTGTTTCAAATTCTGCAACCTCTTAAATAACTCAAGTTCATAATTAAAAGGAATGAACTTAGCCTTCGACTTAGTTACCATCAACCTCCATCTAGTGATCTTTGTTTCCCCTTCCTCCTCTCTATCTCTTTGTAAAGAGAAGCATGTCCTTTCAACTTAGTTTGTGCTAACTTTACTCTAATTGGACCCTCAATATCCTCAAGTTCAAAGTAGTCTTCCAATTCACCAATCAAATCAATCAGGTCTTCAGGATTCAAAGTACACTAGTATATTTGAGGGTCATTATTGACCAAAATTTTTGACAGCAAGCCAATTTGGCTTGTCAAATTCATTTTTTTTAAAAAATGATCTTAATAACGTCAAAATTTTGACAACAATTAAGTGTAGTGTCAAAATTTTGACATTGTTGAGGATATAAACAAAAAAAAAAGGAAAAGTGAAACTTCATTTATCCATGTAGCAAAGTGCAGGCGAGAGGGAGGCTTCACAAATATTTTTACAACACCGTTGAAGGTAAGGGATTTCATAAAACAATTTGCAAGGCTTATCTTGTTTTAAACCAAATTCATTTTTTCTCCATCTAGCACTCTTTTATTTTCTTAAGTGCATTTGTCACATTATCTAGGAGGAAAGTAGTATTTCATGATTCATGCTATTTACAAGCTCAAATTGAAGGTTTTATCCTTCATTTCTTATTTACCTGGCTATAAGTTGTGCCTAGCTTCTCAAAACCTATAGACTAAAAATCCCATCAAGAGGTCTATTGAGTGAAATCACACTCAATAAGGAATTAGATTTCTATTATTTCTCCACATCTTTGGTGTCTTTATAGACTGGTCATTAGAGATACCCTTGTCTTTATAGACCAGTTGTTAGAGGAATTTGATTCATTCACATGGCAATAGTCTATAGAGATACTCTTGAATGAGATCGAATCTCTTTTGCATGTAAATATTATTAGAACATATTAAAATCCCTATAGTGAATGATTAGGATTTTGAGATGCGTAATAAAACTAATTATAGTTCACTAGACTCTAGGGATTCATTATAAACTTGCATGAGATTTACATGAATGAAAAAATCTAATAAGCTTGCAATTGGCAAAATTTTTTAGACCATTAAATTTAAAGGAGACCATGAAATTTGTTAAACCATGAAATTTGTTAGACCCATGATTAGAAAAGACATAAATTTCCTTAAGCAAATTGACCTTGAGGCTTGAAATGTACACTTACCTTAAAACTTGAAAATTGTGTAATGTCCCCACTATTAAGGTCAGTTTGGGACTCATAATAATTAAAGAGAATTGATAAGATCACAGTAATTCCAAAACTAAACATTTCATATCTTTAAATAGTTATCTAGATTGAAATAATTCATATTTGAATGTTCTCCAAAAACTGCATTTGGATCATAGTATGACATCCATGGAGGATGACCCCCACCAAGTATATACTTGGGTCATTCTATGACATTCATAATGAATGCCCTCCACCAAGATTACACTTGGATCTTTCTATGACATTTGACAATGAATGCCCTCCACCAAGTTATACCTGGATCATATTATGACATTCAGAATGAATGCCCTCCACTAGTTTATACTTGGATTGTATTATGACATTCAAAATGAATGCCCTCCACCAGGTTAAACCTGGATCATATTATTACATTCAGGATGAATGCCCTCCACTAGGTTATACCTGGATCGTATTATGATATTCAGAATTAATGACCTCCACCAAGCATAACTTGGATCATAATATATATTTGAACTTTTATTCTATTATACATAATAAGGTTCTTTTCCTAACAAAAACAATAAGGATAGCTTTTCTAATTAATAAAATATATTAATTTATATAGCATATACCTCTTTAGTCCTCAACTCCTATAATTTTGGGTTTGCTATTTAATATTTATGAAAGGGATTTAATTCTATTTTTTTTATTTCCCTTGAAACTCCACGTTAAGATTTCCTTCTTTGAATTAGTGTAAGTGTCTTTCAATTTAATATTGAAATGGCTATGAATAATGCCAATGCCATGTGACTTGCCAATGTATAAGTATTGAATGATGTTTGTTCCTCCTTTATTTATTTGCAGCTTTGATTCACATATAAATTTAGTTCACTATGATGTCTTGGCCATTTTTTATTTGGTTTGTTTGAAATTTATATTTGGTCCTAATTTGTTTTTTTCTGTCCACATTTGTGTCAATGCCTTATTAGTTCCTACCTTTGGCAAGAAACTAATGGAATCATGAGGTTCCTTATTAGTTACATAATCTAAAAATTTCAAGATATACTAATGTTTGCAAAAGCTATATTAATTTGCATTTTTTTTGGAATTGAAAAATATAGTTTTTAAAAAAATTTATTGGCTCATGATGAAAAAGGCAATGAAAAAATTCAATTTTCTTCAACAAAAATACAAATATTTTTTCCAATACCTCTATTAATAAATGCATTAATTGCAACTTTATCTTTTCCACATTTGTGACAAGTGGATAAACTTTTTTTTTTTAAATAGTCATTTTTCTACCACCTCTATTAATGAATGCAATAATTGCAAGTTTATCTTTTCCACATTTGTGACAAGTGGATAAACTTTAGAAAAAAAAGACAATCAGTTTTAGTTGATGTTTATTTTTGTAATTTGTAAAATGTGATGCAAATATATATATTTTAATCAAGTATAGAGTTAAATATTTTTCTTATTTTAAACACATTTATTATTTAAGATAGTTTATGAAGAAGAACTCATATGAATTTAAGTGATAAAAATTTAGCTCATACATCATTATTTGTATTATTCATATACGACATAATTAAATAAATAATAATAATAAATATTACTTTCTTTTGAAATCTACAAATATTTATCAATTTATTTATAATAAAAAATTTCCTACCTTCCATAGTCCATTTATCAGTCTTGTATAGGATGAATCAAGGACATCATATCCCAATACAAAATTTCCCTAAAAATCTCTGCAATTGTTAATAGCTTGCTCCCCTTGCAAAAGTGAGTAATTGAAATATCCCGCGTGCCTTTGAATTGGTGTGCCATGGTTAATTAAAGGCCCTAAAATACTAGTGGCCTAGTTTACATAATCATGCTAGTTTCAAATTTAATGTCAAATTTACAAATGATGTCAAATGGATGTAAAACACAAAGTCACATATTAATAAGCAATTTAAGCTTAAGAATATTGTCCATGCGACCACTATTGAGATGAGCTTCTTGAATTGGATGAATTTACCACTTAAACAAGATATATCAAACAATTTAATAATTAAAATTAATCAATTTAACTCTTATAGAAAAAAATTTATATAATTTTATCTATATCTTATATATAATTAGTTGGTAAATATCTTTGGTATGATAAATGTTCTTTAAGATGTCATCTAAATTTAATTTAGCATGATACTATAATGTTTATTTATATATTCTTTTAAAGCTTTAATTAATATATATCATCTCAGTTATATAATTTAATAATATACTAACTATATTCTATAATTTAATTTAGTTTAGCACTATAATATTATATTTTTCATTAATAGTTATTTGTTATATTTATTAAATTAACTACATTAAATTTTAACCAAAAGCTACTTCAGTCAACCATAAAAACACGAAGGCAGGAACTTTAGCACATGTGCCCCTTGTTTATCATTGATATATGGTGAGTAGCAGTGTTCTCCCACTCTTTTATATGATTGGTTCCTAAGCAATACATCCATTTAGAGTGTTTATAGTATGTGGGGTCTACTAACTTGGCAATAATTTGACTCCTTAAATAATAATTATTTATGTTAATGTCCTATTGTGCATAGGCTATTTGCATAGTAATTTATACTTGATTTATTTGATAGTTACTTATTTAATAACATAGTTTATTCAATTTGACACTTATAATCATTCGATATAGATAATATCAATCCTTAATTAATTCATAACATACTTTATATTCTTGACTTAGTCATTATTATATTATGATAGGGACTCTAGTATTAAATTATATATTTTATTAAACATCAATTTTGGGCTCATGACAAATTGATTCAACAAATGGAACAAGACACTATTGTACCCTTAATGTGGATTAAAATGTTCTTCCAAGGCTACTGAATAGAGCATTCCAAGCAATGAGCAGACATAGCAAACTCATCAAAAGGATTCATGAATTTCATTAAGGAAAAAAAATAAAAAATTTCCCACATAGGGCCATTTGGGCTAAAGAATAGTAGTCCAAACATATTTGATTTAAAACATGACAAAATCATAGATATTGCCCGTGATCAATTAGGAAGAGTAAATCCTTTCTTGCATTAATTGTCAGCAGTCAATACCTTATTTTGGAAGAAGAACTAGTAAAAGTTATTTATTTTAGGAATTAGAGAGTTAATCCAAGCTTTAGACCAAAATGAACTCTCAAAGTCTAAAAAAATTATAGATAAAATAGAGGAAACAAAGAACCTTCCATCATATTTGTGATTGCAAAACATATTATCATTAAGACTCAGTCTAGTAAAATAGGAATTTGGATTTTAGTTAGCAAGAGGAAGAGAAGGATTCACATCCTTAAGTATAATTTATTCATTGTTTCTCTAGTAGTTTCTAACTTCAATCCCTACTAAATCTTGCATTTTTCTACATGCTGGAAGAAGATAAGATCTTCAAAAATAGAATTATCCATAATCCAACTACCATGGCTAAACTTGATCCTCCTTCCATTACCAAGATTCCATCTTTTTCCTCACTTAACATGTTCTTATCTTTATGGATACTATTCCATATCTGGTAACCATTAATCCATACATCTAAATAGAGGTAATCCTCAAGGTTAGGACTAGCAAAGACATACTTTTTCTTAATTAGAGAGTTCCATTATTTTTCCTCTTCAAATATTCTCTAAATTTGTTCAAAGAGAAGAAATTTATTAATCATTCTGATAGTGTTGATGCCAATACATCCCTTCTTAATTGGTTTGCAAGCATTTTCCTAAGACACTAATAAAAATGAACCTTCTCCTCCATGTCCATCCAAAGAAACTTCCCCTAGATATTTGTAGTTATATTAGCATACTTAGCAAGAATAGAGAAAATCCTTAATGCATACACGCATATTTTGGCGAATAGACTTCAAAAGTTGGATTTTCCTAGCTTCACTTAAAAGGGTTCCTTTCTAACCAGTCAAATTTCTATTAATTTTGTCAATAATGGAATTCCAAAAAGAATTAAAAGGCTTGATCCCTAATGGGAGACAAAGATAGAAAAAGAGTAAAAAATTCAATCATACAATCAAGGATTTTATATATTCTTTTTTGTCTCTCTTTTGGATTATTGATAAAGAAAATGGAACTTTTGGTCCAATTGATAAGTTGGCCCATAGAATTAAGTATAGGAAGAAAGAGAAATCTTTTTTTTTTTTTTCCTCTTTGAAAAAATCCATTCACATCGCGATAGTGTCATCAAAAAATTGCTTGTGGGAATAAGGAGAAAAATTAGAAAAATGTTGGAGACCCTAAATCTTTCCATCCTGAGAAAATCTTCCAATATGTTTGCCCATAGTTTCCACCATGATATTAAAAAAGATATAAGAAATGGTGTCACCACTATTTTTTTTTTTCCAAAATGGTTTAGTTTTAGGTCCTCAAAAAAGAGAGTCGTAGAAAGTGGTACTATTTTTTCAGAAAAAGCATAACATAGTGCAAAGTATGGCTCCCCCTAAAATTTTAACTTTTTTTTTTTGAAATTCTTTAATTGCTCTGGTCAAAAGTTACCTAACACCGTGTAGTTTATCCTAAATTTTTTGGGTAATCTTATAATATGTATTTTTTTATTATGAATTTTGCAATTGGACACATCCCAAAAATGTGAAATATCTATGTGCTCCCACTAGAAATTATTTGAAAACTAATCTAAAATCAAAATTTCTTTTTTTCAAAGTGTGTAGAATGGAGTCTAGTTTTTAAAAAACTAAGTTGTTGCAAAATTTGATGAACGAGCTAAAATCTACACCCCAATTAGTACATGTTGGTTTTTGACAGAAAATGGACATACAGTCAAAAGAAATTATAGTTGAAAGGCTTATAATAGTTCAAATTTGAAATAAATTATATGGTTAAATAGCTAACACAGAGATCTACAATATCATGTAACCTGATTTTTTTGATGGTCAATCATGAGGAAACTTGAAGGAGAGTACACAAGAAAACAATCATTTTTCTATATGTTTGCTACAAAACATGTCTTAAACCAGTGTAGAGACTCCAAAAATTTGGGTTAGATCCCCAAGGAAAATTAAAGCATTAGTATTAGTAGAATCTAAAGCTTTAAATAGTGTGTGTGTGCCATAGAGCAAGTGTGCTATGTAAAGCATTTTTAAATTCAGGCTTACATAGCACATACACACTATAGTGTGCGCACACTTTGTAAACCTAAATTTCAATAGAGAGGGAAGGAGAGAGGGAAGTAGAGAGGGAGAGAGGGTAGAGAGTGACAGAGAGTAGAGGATGGGGAGAGAGTAGGAGATGGGAGAGGGTGGGATAAGAAGAGAGGGAGGGAGAAATGGAGAGAGAGAGAGTAGGGGATGTGAGAAGGTGGGATAGGGAGAGAGGGGTAGAGAAATGGGGGGAGAGAGAGAGAGAGAGAGAGAGAGAGAGAGAGAGAGAGAGAGAGAGAGGGAGAATAGGGGATGAGAGAGGGTGTGATAGGGGGAGAGAGACATGTGTGAGAAATATATAGTAAAAGAGAGGAGTGGGAGAGAGTAGGGGATGGGAGAGGGTGGGATAGGGATAGAGTGAGAGAGGGTTGGATTGGGGAGGAGGGAGGGGGGGGGGGAGAGAGAGAGAGAGAGAGAGAGAGAGAGAGAGAGAGTAGTCCATGGGAGAGGGTGGGATAGAGAGAGTGTGGGAGAGGGAGGGAGAGAGAGAGAGAGAGGGGTGGGAGAGGGAGAGAGAGAGTAGGGGATAG